>CM033643.1:208289652-208489652 GCA_019512145.1 Engystomops pustulosus
ACGACTTTTCCCGATGCTCGAGTGCTCGTCTCGGAATAAACGAAACCCCATTTGAAGTCAATGGGAAGACTCGAGCATTTTTCAGGGGACCAAGGCTCTGCACCGGAGCTTGGCCAAACACCTGGGAACCTCAGAAAAGGATGGAAACACCACGGAAATGGACATGAAACAGCAGGGGGCAGCATGCATGGATGCTCTGAGCTGCTTAAAAACGCACCATTATGCCAAAATTATGGGCAACAGCATGGCCATGACAGAGTGACATAATGAAGCTAGATAGCACTAAACTGCAATAATTGACCCTGACAACTATAGTGACGCATGCAGAGGCAGCGGCAGCAGGCTAGAGAGGTCATGGCGAAATACCTAGAATGGACTAGGATTCAACAACTGTTGGCAGAGGACCAAAGAGGTTGAGGCAAGAAGTTGGTCTCAATAATATCGGTAACTGATAAAATTTGCGCAGTATATTTTGTGGATTCAACAGCGGGTGGCGACAAAGTTAAACATGGGAAGCCATGAAAACAACCCAAAATTCTGCCTGACACAGCTGTTTGATAGGAGGGGACCCTGTATGGAGGCAGTGAACTAGAGTAATTAAAGGTGCGTTTTTTTTTTTTTTGTGAAGTTAAAACTAGTTAGTTGGATTCTTAGGGGCATGGAGGAGTGGCGCTCCGCTGCCAGTGCGAGCTTCGCCATCCAAGACCAGCTGCTCTAGGCTACTCCCCAAACAGCCACTACCTTGTATCAAGATCAAGTGTAGTCAGGTTCTTATAATTAGGATAGTCGAGGTGGGAATGTCAACAGATACGCAAGAAGGCCATGAGCGGCATGGAGGCTGCGACTCCGCTGCAAGGCGACTTTCGCCAATCCACGCCCTGGCTCTAGGCTCCTCCCAACAGCACTTTTGTATAAGATCAAGTGTAGTAGCTTCTTATTAGTTTAGGATAGACGGGTGAAGGGGAATGTAAACGATAGCGGCCATGAATCGCATGAATGCCATGGGCTGCGCTCCGCTGCCAGCGCGACTTTCGCCAATCCAAGCCCTGTCTCTAGGCTAAATAATAACAACCCAATACAGCACTTTTGTATAAGATCAAGTGTAGTTAGCGTTCTTATAAGTTTAGGTATATTGCGGGTGAGGGGATGTAAACAGATGCGCAAGAAGCGCATGATGTGGATGGAGCTGGCGTCCGCTGCCAGGCGAGCTTGCAAATCCAAGCCCCTGTCTTAGGCTACTCCCAAACAGCACTTTTGTATAAGATCAAGGTTAGTAGCGTTCTTATAAGTTTAGGATATGGGGCGGGTGAGGGGAATGTAAACAGATGCGCAAGAAGCGCTGAAATAATATCCCTAAATGGTAAAAGTTTGCAGTATATTTTGTGGATTACACAGCAGGGTGGCGACAAAGTTAACAACTTTGATGTGGAATCATGAAAAACAACCAAATTTTGCATGACACACCTCGTTTGATAAAGGGACGATGTATGGCGGCAGCTATATGGACAGACTTTTGGAGAGTAGCAATGAGACTGAACAAACGTGTGGAGGCTGCTATGGAGACAATTATTTGGATAGTGCTGATATGTGGCACAAAAACATTATTGCCTAATAGAAATCCAACCCCTACTGAATTTTGCCACTTCGGCCTTTGCTATGGATATGTGCGCCACTAAGCGCAGAACACAGCGGTCGCAAGTCTCACTACAAATTGCTCAGAATTGGCAAGTACATGCACTGCAGAAACTACAGCCACCAGCAGATCAACCAGAAATCAAATATATAGAACGCTACTGTAGGCTTCAAGAAGCTATTTGTATTCTCCTATGGCTATTTTCTAGCCAAGTATCAAAGGAAGCACACTACTATGCCAGATGAGATGACACTGAGTTATTGCCTAATAGAAATCCAACCCCTACTGAATTTTGCCACTTCGTCTTTGCTATGGATAGTGGATGCCACCTAAGAGCTAAACACAACGGTAGCAAGTCCCCTGCTAATTCCTCACAAAATGGTAAAAGATGCAAATTAAAATAAAAAAAAGTTAGAACGTTATTGTAGCCCTAAGAAGGGCTGTTGGGTTCTTTGAGAATCACTCCTGCCTAACAGTAAGCTAATGAACACCCTAACGTTTCCCGACCAGCAGCAGCTCTCTCCCTAGCGGATCCAGAGACAGAATGATCCGAGCAGCGCGGCAGCGGCTAGTCTATCCCAGGGTCACCTGATCGGCCGCCAACCACTGCTATCGACGTGGAGGGTACACGTCATGTGGGTGGAGGCAGAGTTCCTGGCGTGTGATTGGCTCTGTTTCGGGCCGCAAAAAGCAAAACGGCGGGGAGCAGCTGCAATTTTCTCGAGGGGCAAAGTATTCGCCGAGCAAAGCATACGAGCAGTTTCGAGTACCCAAGCTCGACCGGCATCAAGCCGTACGAGCATGTTGCTCATCTCTACTACTAATCACGTGAGCTAATGCTATCATCTATCGAGCGCCCCCATCATCTATCTATCTATCTATCTATCTATCTATCTATCTATCTATCTTTCTATCATGTATTTACTAATGTAACATACACTTGCAGTATATATATATATATAGGCATATATCTGCATAGCATTGATACATATACATATACTGTGAATTTCAGTACTGTATATCTAGATACCCCATTATTTATTGATGATTCCTCCTTAGAGGGCAGTATCAGAGTTATCCATCGCCGAGCTCTAAGCATCCAGAGACTCCATAACTTGAAATGCTTCCACTTCAAGAGAACTGGGACGGGTCCTTTGATGAGGAAATCTATGTCTAAATAGCAGTGAGCACAGCATGTGTAATTTTCTGTAAAGGGTAGCGGAGCGCTCGGGCTATGCTTGTATGGAGCGTCTCTGACCTGTGCTGGGAATAAGGATTCTTTGGGGAGCGATGACGAGACATCCGTACACCCACATCTACTAGACCCCGCATGACTATAACTCCATATGGCGGCATTAATGGTGTGTGTGGTGTATTTATGACGCATTATTGCCGTTAAACACATTTACTAACATTGTTTTAAGGCAGTTTCCGCTCGTCTATCATAGATTTATGTTTGTGTGCATTGGAAACCGTAACATAGATCCACTTGCTGTGCAGTGACAAGCAAAGTGATCCCATGAGTGCCATCCGCCCTGGCACAGGACTATCAATACTGCGCCAATGACCAATTACATTGCTGTGTGCACAGTCCTTACAAGCCATCGTTCACATCAACATACGACTGCATAGACCGCGGGTACTACATCAGAAAGTCAATTATATCGGATGCCATGATGATAGAAAGGCTTCACGACGGAAGGTGGCGAGTAATAAATCATGGCTGGAATTCTAAATGGAAAACATTTTCAAAAAAATGTATAAAAATTATATTTACCATAAAGTAGCTTAAAAATATATATAAAATGACATAATGACAGAGAGTGTTCAAATATGCAGGAAAAAAAATGGTAATATGCACATGGTCAAGGTACAATAAATAATAAGACAGTATAGATGCAGCCATTGTATCAGGTGTCACACGACCAATGCCACTACTATAAATAAAGTTTGCTTCATTTAAAGGTATTTTTTAGACTTAAAAATGATGAAATAAACATGGAATAGGTCTTAAGTATCAGTTTGGAGGGGTCCAGTACTCAGTACCCCAACAGCTGTTCTCAGCAGCTAATAAACAGAGAATGGGTCAGAAAGCAGATAGCGCCATTCTCTGTATAGTGGTCAGACAAGGTTACTGCACATCAACTCCCATTCAGTTGAATGGGAACCAAGTTGCATTCTCTGTTGATTAGCTGCTGAGAAAAGTTGTGAGGGTGCTGATTTTTCGATCTGAAAATTAGAACCTATCCATAATGCCACCATAGAGGTCTATGAAACCGGTCATGGTGTGGTGAGCACACAGTTTCTAACTGCACAGTGAAAGAGCTTGGGGCTGCACCTCAAAGTACAAGAAATGTCCCACACGACTGCTCAGCTTTCAATTGGAAGGGGTGAGGAGCATTCACTCCCCCTCCTTTTATCAACTGGCCACCTGCTATGCTCGAAAGAAGTCAGAAGAAGAGGCGGTGTTATACTTTTATATTATGTAGATATACTTTAAATGTGTGAAATAAGCATGTAAGACTGAAGTAGGTCATTGCCTTTTGTGACCACTATGAGCCACAAAGTCTAAAACCTTCTGAGAGCATTAACGGGAGGATGGGGGCACCTTGCCAGACCAGAGCACCATAGAGAGAATTAGGGCATAGATAAGTTAGTGTAAATGTGTTTGTGATTTTGACACCTCCTCTAGACCATGTTGCAAAAAATCTGATCCCAGAAACCCCATTTAAAAACAATAAGCAGCAAGAAGGTCAATTTTGACTATAAATATAAGGCTATAATGAAACACATAAGATCAGGTCATGACCGACAAATCAAACCCTACTGTAGAGTCTTCAAACCCTTCATAATGATAGGATGATGATGTGAGTGTATTGTATAGCATGCGGATTATTCTGAGTCAGCAGTGTTTTGTGTCAGCGTCGGTTCATCAATGTTTCTTGTCTTGATTCATGAGTAATTTCCCTTTGTTATACGTATATAGTATCAGATTTTAGAAACAATGGTTGAATGACTGTCTACAGCGTGATATGTTCCACTTTCAAGCATTGATTTACATCAAATTGTGTCGCTCATTGATACAGCTTAAATTGGAGCTTTAGATTAGAAATATGAGTCATATATATATATATATATATATATATATATATATATATCCAGTATATAATGGTTTCTCAACTTTAGAAGGATTTTTCCTTTGTTGGTAAGGTCCATCAAATTAGCAGGAATCACTGCAGAAGCTGGGAGCAAGTTTTGAAATTTAATTGCAGCACCTCTGCTGGTGAAGTGGGGGATTACATACTATCTATTAAAAAGAACCTGTAGGTAACTTTTGTCCCAAGTACTGTTAGCCTTATTGTGATTGAGTATTTTAGATATAACTACACCAATGTATTTATTTCAGATCATAACCGTCAGCTTTGTTAGAACGCACCTCTAAATGTGGGAGGAAATGTGGCTTGTTCCTACTGCACGTGATGACATCGGCAAACTGGGGAGTGACAGTTGGGGTTGTACCACAATGATGAATCTCTAATTTCTATCCTTCAGGAAAATTGCTAGAAAGTTGTGGTAATTTGATGAATTTGTATTTGGAGAAATTTGGTGAAAATGAAAGACTAGATAGGCCTGTACATAGTTGGTGGAGGCAATCGGTGAATGATGCCTAAATGTTGAGGGAGTGTAAGAAAAACCTCAACCTTGGCCTATAATCTTACATACAGAAGCCAAATGCAGTGCATGAAAAAGCTTCACAATAAGTTTTCTATTAGTCTAGTCCGATTATGCCCAAGTATGTAACAGAGACTAGATAGACCGCCATAGAGAAATGTTATAATTTAGATTGATCTTTATGTAGTTACAACCATAGATTCAGGATATATAACCAGTAATGATGCTTTGATGCATTCACCTAATCCAACCCAGGGGCATAGCTGGAGGGACTGGAAAGGTATTCGGGGTGCAAAGCCTCTACCGGATAATGAAGGACACCTTAAAAAGATGATGGTGTCTTGTATATTCAAATTGGAATGAATAAGTGGTAACATATCCTGTACATAAAGATGTTCTGTTAGTAACACAACCCTCACCCCGTCCTCATTATTACCCTTGCATGTTCTTTTCACAAGAATATGATTTCTCATTGCCACCAGTCATCTGCGATCGATCATTTATCTGTATTATAACCAGGTGATTCATTGGGTCTGAGTGATTGATTGATGTACGGCGCCTGCCATAATTGGTACACTTGTAAATGTGACTTTCCCATTTCTGTCACGTTTCAAAAGAAATTTACAGCCGGAGAAAGGTAACAAAAATCAATATTTTTTCATGACTGCTAGCAGCTATATGATGTGGCTCAGTGAGTTGGTTTGAAGCGCTCATCAAATCTCTTCTGATGGCAGCAAAATGGCATAAAATAGACCATTGCCAACAGCATTATATACTGAATTAAGGGTATTGTGTCCCTGATCTGCTTTACCTGTTTAGGTTTATCTGTCTGTAGGATCTATTTATCTATCTACCTATTTATAGTCTATCCATCTATCTAAATTAATACATACATATACAAAGAAATGGCAGCACACCAGTGTGAAATCAAAACAATGGGCCAGATGTATCACTTGTTTTTTCTGTTGTTATTGTGCCATTTCATAGCTTCACACTGTTTTTGCGCCAGATGTTTTGCTGCACCTAATAATCATTCATCATTAGCAACTTGTTCATTTAGGCACAATTTAGGCGCAAAAACACTCTAGCCTGAAGGTGGCTAAAACTGAGAAGCAGCACTGAGCTCTTCTGCAGAGCAGCTTATCCCCAGCATCAGTCACTACAGACACTATGTGCAGCCTCTGTTTACAGTTCATGACCTTCTATTTACAAACAATCTGCAAAAGCCTCATCTCAGAGCAGGAGAGGAGAGAAGTTTGTAGGATTTTGCAGATAGGACAGAGAAATTTTTCCGTGTAGCAGGATGACCCCACTGGTGTCTGAGGAGGATACTGGCCAGAATTACAGGGGGGCAGCAGGAGATCAGCGCTGTGGGATCCCCTGCAGGGAGGAGGTCACTTGGTACAGGGTGTCACACACCTGGGCTCTGCTGTGAGGGTCTATCTATCTATCTGTTTCCAAATACATACTCAGAAGCAAAACAATTAGTTCATACAGTAACATTGTAATGATATGGTATTTGAAGAAATGCTGCATTTTTAAATAGTTCAGATTTTTACACTGAAAATTCAGATAATGTCTAGGAGGAATATTCTGGAGATTGATGATCTTTCAGCACAGTGCAGACTGCATCCTCCATCTGTAGCTTTGCCTTCGGTATATGTATATAAACTTAGACATAGCCCTTAAGTCATCTGAACGGGATATTAATATCTGGAAAAACTCAGGTAATTAGTAGTAATTAATGTTGTAGAATTTCCGAATTTCTTCTCCAGACATGTAATTAGTTACATTGGGGGAATATAGTGACAGGCGGCAACCATGCTGAAGGTGCGTCACCCGCAGGGTCTACAGGGGAGAGGAGACAAACCTTCATCTGTCATGTCTAGTCAATGCTGGAATAATTGACCCATGATTTACCACGATTAATCCTGTTAATATAATGCAGGGATTTTAGTAAATTTTTAAACATATTTTATCTAAAAAAAAAAGAATTAAAATCTGAGCACTTTCTAATATTTACATTGACTGAAATTCACAGTGACTTTAAGAATCAGCAAATAATTCTGCTCATTTATAGTGACAGCCAATCAGATTACACCTCTCATATCGTCTAGAATTGATTAGCATATATATATATATTAGTTTTATATTTTTTGCTCACCCATTATTTACCATTTAACTCTATATGTTCTTGAAAATAAAAGCCAGTACCAAGTGCAAAATGTTGCAAGATATGTGGGTATGATATCAGCTCAGGTCATTTTGTTTCATATTAAAATATTCAGAAATTTTCAGAAATTAGTTATGAAATTGCTAAAATTTCAGATGAAAATACACAGGTTACTGAATCGCTCTTTTCTGCCAAGTTGTTTATAATCTGATTCAGCTGATTCCAAATTATATTGTAGAAATCAATATGGTTCCCACAAGGATCACCCAACCTTAGCAAGCATCTTGGTTGGAAGGGACAGAATGACCTTTTAACATTGTTGCGGTGCCTGAGGGTCCATGTCCATAGGGAGCCCACAGGGTTTTCATGAATTAGAACAATACTTAAAGTTAAAGGGGGGAATTTATTAAGAGCTGGTGTATCTTCTGCCAGGCTTCATCTTCCACACTCCAGGGCATGTCACACTAGGCATAGTAAGATCACCCATGATGGCCCTACCCGCCCCATTAATTGGCATGAGGGTGGATTTGGGAGGAAAAAAATTACAATTTCTGGCCATGTGCCAGTAATTGGGACTTATTCATGCCCTGTACACCAGAAACATGGGGGCTCTGGCCTCCTTTTATATCTCTGGTGGCATGGGTGCAATTGCCTGGTTATACACCCTCTCCAAGCTGGCATAGACCTACACTTTAGCTTGTGCCCACATTTGGCACAGGCTATAGCAATTGCATCACTGCCCTACATCAACCCACTTCAAGGCCGGCACTGCTCACTCCCAATCCAAGTAGCATAAGGGGTGTAATAGGTACAATTCCCAGCTCTTCAGTAGGAATTACAACCAAATCATGGCTTGTATGCCTGTTTTAACGTGTAAGCCATGATAGATTCCCCCCTATGGTGTACAAGGCATCATAAATGCCTATACCATATCATAGTAGGGACCAAAACTATTTTCACTCCATGCTGCTCAGTGCTATTGTCCTTCTACTCAGTGATTTACTTTCCCATAGAGCTTAATGTAGAAAATATCCTTAGTGTACAAAGAAACTAATTTCCATAAAGATTGAAATTTAATTTCCCTTTAAATCTCTGGAAAACAGGAATGTATATGGGAAATAGGTCTGAAAAAATTAAAAAGTGCCCCATACAATGATAGTTATGTATTGTGGGAGGGTTGGGGACAGGTATATTTAAGGTTCTGCTGTCTTAATAAAAAAAATATTTCAACTCAATATTATATAAAATTTTCATTGTAAATAATGCACATTTAAAAATATAATTTTTTATCTGTCAAATTATTGACTTTGGACCTTATTAATATTATGCCTGCCCACATTCCACCGGTGTGACCGATACCCTCAATATGATATGACGATTGAGAGACAGAGATGAAATCCTACTACTTTCCTCCTTTAGCTTGCACATCTTTCTCAATGAAGAGACAGCGATGGCCCGCACCTGTTCCGAACAGATGTCAGATGGTCAAGGTTCCTTGTTCTCTAGAATCACCCTTTCCGAGTCACTATGTAAACACTGTTAGTAATCAATCATCCTCTTCAGCCCCATGCTGATTGCTGAGCCGTGAACCAGAAATTCAGATTCATCATCGCTCGTGCCTCATACAATGCGTGCGCTTGCCCTTTATCATGGCGGTGTAGATATGATTACAGACAAACTGTCACACTGGGGCTAACTGCTGCTCAGCATGGCAATTACAAGCACAAGCTGTCTACAAGCACTGCTCTTAAGATGCCCAAGCATCTCATATCCCTATGCAGAGATTTTATAACTCTGACAACTTCTACAGACAAGTAGATTACTTCTAAGACTAGTTATCAATATGTAGGGACTGAAAAATACATACTAATCTTAAAAAAAAAGATATCTCCTTTTAAATTGACTGTCAACACTTTTTGGGCTATGGGCTCTTTTCTTTGCAAGGGAGTTTTATGAGTTCTACTGAAAACCTCTGGGTGAACTAAGCAGATGTAAAATGAGAAAAATAAGGCTAAAAAACCTAATAAGAAGATAAAAAATACCCTTTGGCAGCTCCCGTTCCAGATGGTATGATTGTTTACACTACCAAGTGGACAGAAGCATCGAAAAGCATGTGGTCAATGTCACTGGAACTGAGATCATACATAAAAGCCACAACTTGTGATATGTCTATCTGGACATGGCCAGATATAATGAAAAAAAGTACCATAGTACAATGCATACATTGCTTCCAATGCATTGCCATAAAAACTTACTTTTGTGTGACTGTCATACCTATGCACTTCCTGTTATGTGACTTTCATACAAATGCACTTCCTGTCAGATGGCCATCACACATATGCAATAACTGCCATGTAACTTCACATGCCCAATACCAACCCCCATTAATCCAATGGAATATTCAATGGAATTAACCACTTTTTAATAATAAGGTATTCGATGAATGTATTTTAATAAGAGTTTTATCATCCAGACTTTAGTTTGGGATGTTTTAGTCTAGTCAATAAGGGCAATAAGTCACTATATTACATCACATAAAATATCTCCGTATTCGAAAATTCCATCAATGTTTCTTCTACTCAATAACCTCCTAAGGCAAATACTCGGTAAATAACATGTGTAGCAATTTAAAATTGAAGAAAGATGTGAATAATTCAGCGCAGCTTGTATAAACACGGCCATCAAACAAGTTGTTTACTTGAAAACACTGTGAATTGAGTGAAGATATTGACATCTCTATCTGAGGGTAGAATATTCATGATTCCTTGCTATTTGAACAGATACAATTTGTAATGTAATGTGTCAGCTTTAACTTTCCTATTTTTTATGAGGCTGGGGGGGGGGGTCTACCAGCTCCAAAAAAAAAAAAAAAAGAAAATTAATAAAGGGCACTTTTTTAGAACTTTTGTTTTAGCCAAGAAATTCAGTTATTATTTTATGTAAATGAGCAGCAAGGGTGGGCCTGGGCCTGCTGATGTGCCGTCAGTAGACATATCTCCTCCAAAACTCCTTCATTTGGAATTATAGACAACTCTCATTTTCTTTGACAATTAAAAAACAAAGACTATGGGGCAGATTTACTTACCCAGTCCATTTGCGATCCAGGGGCGCGTTCTCTGTGGAGGATTCGGGTCCGGCCGGGATTCACTAAGGCAGTTCCTCCGGCGTCTACCAGGTGTCGCTGCTGCGCTGAAGTTCATCGGAATGCACTGAACTTCACCATCCTCCGTTGGGTGCAGGTAAGCACGGGTCGAGCGACACTTTTTTTTTTTAAATGCGGCAGTTATCCGAATCTCTTGGGTTTTTCTAATGGCCACACCCCCCGATTTCTGTCGTGTGCATGCCGGCACCGATGCACCACAATCCGATCGCGTGTGCCAAAACCCCGGGGCAATTCAGGGAAAATCGGCGCAAATCGGAAATATTCGGGTAACACGTCGGGAAAACGCGAATCGGGCCCTTAGTAAATGACCCCCTATGTGTTGGTAAATGGTCAATTCTCTTCTTCCAACCATAATGTCAATGACAAAGGATTTCAGATGCTTTAAAATTAATGGATCCTTTCTTCTATGCTATAATTAAAGTTGATAATTCATAGCCTACAATATAAGGTGATCCAATAAAAGGTTCTACATAACACACTCCCACCTGTCAATGATCTATTTCTGTAAAGCTAACTTACAGTGTTAGGGGTACAATGCCTTGGTATAACCAAGGAGAAGAGATTCTACTTCTTAATTTTAGTGAGTTTTCAGTGAAGCTCAAAGGTCAATCCAAGCCCTTCATTCTGTTCTTTAATGAAATCGGGCCAACCCAGTTAAACATAAGCGGCTGTCAAAGTTACATCATTAGGGCATGCCTATAGATGTAACATTTTCAAACTTAGCTTTGGAGATCTTACATGACAACTGGAGATCCCTTGAAATGGCCTGTATCACTCTACTCTGTGATTTAGAGATACCTTTTACCCCTTCTGGCTCCATGCTGGAGGTATATGTCAAGAGCATGGGGTATCTACAACTCAATGACATATATCCATCATTGGTATTGGCATGGGTGCAACTACTGTACCTTTTCACTCAGCAGCAGAAATTGTCTGTTACTCATAGTTACCCCTAATGCAACTTCAACCTCTTGAAGCTCTTAGATACCAGAGTCAAACAGCCCTCCTTCTAACACCCCTCAATCCCTCCACAACATCAAGTAACAGTCAATAAAAATTGATTTGCACCTTAGCTTTTGTACACATAATGCATATGGATCTGGATGAAAACTAAGGGACTTGAAGACTATATAGAGCTCCGGTCACACCATATTATGTTTTCCTCCACGACATTGCCTGGAGGCCTATCTTCTGTGTCGACCCTCTATGGGCGCCTATTAAGACTGACTATTGTGTAATGCAACTTTTTTGTTTTGTTAAACTCGCAAATATCTTGTGTATGGAGGCCAACATATATCTTATTTAGTATTAGTTCTCCATTTTATATCCTCATTATAAAAATATTTTGTGCCTTCAGCAAAAATATCCTTCCGCCTTTTTTTTAGATCTTCATGGTGCATTGAGTTAAATATTTCCTGTTATTGATACAAATTGTAAGTGCTTTATGACTACGTTATTCTTTACTTGATATTTGGTAGGAAAATGTAATTTTGTATAGAGAAGTAATGGTGCTGAGTGGATAATAAGATTCAGCCGGCTGCTGTTGGCAGCCTTATACCATATGTCTTGTAAAACTGTTGCATTTTGTAAGGTGGTTCCTAGGGCAATGGTGTCGCGTCAGCTATATATCATAGAAATCACGGGTGAAGCTATGCAATCACAGTACATAGAACTTCAGGTAGTGGTTTGCTGCTAAACAGGGTTATTTAATGAAAAGGTTATATTAAATTTATTGCACATGATTTATGGCCTTAATTTCTTAATTTTTTAATTTTGTAATTTTCTTTATTAAATATTTTTATTGGCTGAATGCAACTTTTAGCATTTAAGTAAAATCCGGTTTATTTTTATATAAAAAAAATCCCCCAAGGCCGATAGCGGAAAACGGTATTTATTGTATTGCTCGGTATTTCAGTGCTGAAGGGGTGAACACTATAATTCTCAGCGAGAGATTTAATTATGCATTTCTGCAAATCATTTGCACTTTCTTAATGCGAGTGATATTCCGCTGCAGGCCAAAAAGGCTTCTCACATCTGCTAGCCACTTAACATCCCCTCCTTCATTTCAAGAATCTTTCTTAATTAAATAAGAGCTTGGAGTTGTCATCTGTGAACTAGTGTCTTCCGAGGGACAAAAACCTTCACACTGTTTTATGGATTTAAAAAAAAAAAAAAATGAGGTTGAGAAAGTTTGGGAAACTTTTTGAAATGATTCAATCTGAATATTTAATATACAACTAATTCTGTAAAATTGAATGCCAGTTAATCATCTTTTAAAACAATGTAGATTTATGGAACTTTTATTTTTTTATAGATTTAAAAAGTTAATGTATACGAAATAGTAATTAACAAATAATTCCTAACTTCGAATTTTTCTATCGACAAATTATGTATATATTTAAAGGGGTTGTCCACTTTCAGCAAATATTTGATATGAAAATTGATACAATTTTTCAATATACTTTCTATATCAATACCTTATGGGTTTCTAGATTTCTGCTTGCTGTCCTGCTATAAAAGCTTCTATTTTTACATCCAGTGGATAGAAATCTGTCCATGTGATGTGATGGAGTCCACAAAATAGTCTCATGACTAGTGACAAAGAGGCCTGTTAAAATATGGTTTCAGCTGAGTTTGGACGATCCTAAATTTGAAAAATCTGTTCAAGTCCGGCTTTGGACCGAATCCCCACCAGAAACACTTTACGTTCCGAGCAGGCAGTTTAAGACAGACAGTTCATCATTACTGATGATGTTATTGGGGAGTGAAGATCCTCCCTAAAACGGAATGTTGGTGCCAGCGAGTTAGAACTCTGTTTATTCAAATGCCACTGGCAACTTTGCCAGCAGAATTTAAAGAGTTAACTGATTACCATGGAGAGGAGGGTTTGAGCCAGTCCCAGACCATAACTTCTATTGATGCTTGGCTTCAGGTCCGGTTTGCTTTAGAAATATCTTGTAAAATTGCAGCTAGCTACTGCTGCCATTCATCCCAGTTCTCAGTTCTCATCCCTTTTTTGCACCAGGGACCGGCTTTAAGCTAGACCAGTTTTCCATGGCCCGGTGGGGGTGGGGGTGGGACTTTGGTCATATGGGGTGGGGTTATGGAGGGGTGGAGCTTAGTGCATACTTATTATATAATTATGACATTTATAATGAGAACGTGATTCAACTTACCATAGGTTCAGAATAAGTGGGAGCACCAGGCTTGTTTCCCTGAATCAGTGGGAGCACTGGACTTGTTTTCCTGCACCCATCCGCCCCACCCCGTCCTGCATAATGTTCTCTGCCGGGAGCTGCGAGCTGTCACGGCCATGGCAGAAAACATTATAAATCCACACAGAGCGAGCTCTGACCAAGCGGTGGTTGGGGACCTCTGTTTTAGAGGACTAGTGGTGGTTATGTGAATATTTTTTATGGACTATTGGGGCAACTTTGGAGCAACATTACAATTTGGACTGTAAGCCAATCTTTAGAAGAGCTTCAATGAAGCTCATCACTTATTATTATAGTACTCATGGAGACAAAGATAGTTGGAGAAGATAGGAAGTAACTTAAGAATCTACGGAGGTGGAAGCAAAAATTCCTGTTTTTTTTTGGTAGTTTATAAAATTCCACAGTGTTTTATTTAAAAAAAAATCTGAACCCCTTTAAATATTTACTTGTTTTAAAAGTTTGGAATTACCCTTGATGTTTAAGAAAAAGAAGAAAACAAGAAGAAAATGCAGTAAAATGAGGCAAAACGCCAGCAGCTCGCTTAATCTCATATTTCATTCACAGTGGTTATTATCCCTTTCGGCTTTTAAAGGTTAAAGACTAGAAATATTATTACCGTACACAGTAATTCTATATATTTTTCTCACATTTAAAGTCTGAAAAAAAAGTCACAAATTCTAAGCCTATAAGTAATGCAGTGAACTTCTTGTCCAGTTGTAAGAATGATACACTTAATGTCGAACCTGGGCGATCATCTCCCGTATGGTAATTGCAGTGTAATTTCTTAAATGGATCTCAGACATGGAAGAAGTATTGTGATTAACAAAATGAAATTAGTATATTGTACAGTATTGCTTTATCCTAGCATTATCATTCTTTAAACTTCCTAAATTATTTTTTATTATAGCTCTTTATATTTTTTCATTTAAGGATTTGTCCAATTACCAATACTAGGGATTTCTTTCTAGCCTAGACAGCTACAATATAACCTTCTACAAAGTGACCTTAAACTTTATATCTTATTGAAGAGATCACGCAGAGATAATAAATTCTTACAATCAATATTCCATGGGAAAATATGCAAATATGCTTTCCTCCAGAAGAAAGAAAAAAGACTTATCTAAGACCAGCTGTAGAGCTACACTCTAAACAGTTTTTTCAAGGTTCCGCTAATAGAGTACTTGTTGTAAAGATGAGAGGCCTCCAATGTAACTCCTATAGGGTATTGTTTCTATCTGCAGCAAAAAGGGGGTTATACCAACTTTTCAAGTTATCTTCTCTCCACCACATAACAAGGTGATTGTTTAAGGTTTGACTGCTGTGATCCACATGATCACGAGAAAGGGAGCTCCAGCAAACTGGAGAAAAGGTTTTTCCGCTCTCAAGAATGGGTGGAGTATGAGTTGCCACTACATTAAAAAATTAGAAGTGTGGGAAATTGCCACTCCCATTCAATGGGGCTCATTTAATAAGGGTTCCGTGGTCGCACTTTTGGCGGGTTTCCCAACCTTTTCCGTTTTGCGGCAGATTCCGCCGGGATTTTGGCACACAAGATCGGATTTTGGCGTAATCGTGTCGGCTTTCACACGTCAGAAATCAGGGTCGTGGCCTTAGGAAAACCCGATGGATTCGGTAAAACCGGCGAATTTAAGAAACGAAGTGTGTCGCAAAATCAAGCACTTACATGCATCGGGGAGAAGATGGTGAACTCCGGCAGACCTCGGGGCAGCAGCGACACCTGCTGGAAGTCAGACACATGAGCTTGCTGAATCGCCGGAAGACCCGAATCCTCAGAGAATGCGCCACTGGATCGCGACAGGACCGGGTAAGTAAATGAGCCCCATTGTGTATGAGAGTGCCAGAGATAGCTAATTAATACACTCCCATACTATTGAATGGAGCTTCTCGATGCATGCTCTTCTTGCCACTCCCCTGTTAGTGAGAATAGGACTCCTATTCTCTAGTTTGCTGAGGGACCTGTGCTCACGCTCAGTTGAAATCTAACTGATCTGCTTATTATCCCATATCCTGTGAATACAGGTGATACAACTGCTTTAAGCAATCTTTCATGTCTAACTTACTAAATATCAATATTTAAGGTACAAGAAGGGAATTCTCTTCTTTCTGGTGGAGAGCTCATTTCAGCATCAAAATAAAACTCCTTGTCTCAATTAGAAAATTATCAAAAATTATACATTTTTTGGAACTTATACTAGTAATGCCCAGTAAAAGATGATACTGTCTGGTAGGCGATAGGCATCCCTTACATGTTCTCATGACGTCCAGATTACTCAATAACATTTACCTATATGGGGTCTACTGTAAATCTCAAGGTAATCTTAGTTGTCTGCCTCACAGTTTCAGACAAAGTGTGACACTTTACCTTTGGTAAAAATGCATATATTTATTTAAAAATAACTTTTAATAACAATTGGTAGTCTCTTGGCATATAGCACTACCAATGCATATATTAAAAATGGACTAAAGAGGCGTTTTGAGTCAGAACTGGACTCGTCATCAGTCATACAATGTATTCAATCGGATCAGTATTTAAAAAAACATTTGGCCACAGTTTTGGAGGGATATTGGTTTTCTTGAGAAAATTCATCTAATGAGTACCCTCTTTCAAGCATTGCTCCTTGAAATTAAACAACAGAAAAGTGTTTAGTGCCATCTACAGGTACACTTTTCATGCTCATGATGGCACAATACTACATAATGTAAATATAACTGTAGACTGCATAACAGATCAGAACGTCAAAAAATGTATCATCTAATAAAAAATTGTATGAAATATTTGATCTCCTGTTTATATCTTGTAGAAGTAGAGCGATGGTTGTAATTAGTAAACATCAAACTCGATGATCAAAAGATTCAGGACTTGTGATCAAGGTTGCTGGAATGCAAGTATTCTGATTGAAGCCACAATAATGATGATGAATTTGATCTGGCACACAACATCATGAACATATGGATAGTGTTAAAGCAACATAGATTAGGAATGCATAATATCAGAATAATCTGCATTTATTCTTAGATGCACCGGGTGGACACATGTGGTAGAGTGAGGCATTTGAAAATTCAAAAACTTTGTAATATACTTAATGTATTGATTGTAAAAACTGAATGAGAATCAACATTTGCTACTTCCAGATGATGAAAATTTATTAAGACAGAAGATTATCACATAGATACACAATTTAATTTTCCTGCAGTGCCCCTACAGGAGAAATTAAGCATTACGGAATTCCCCTAGAAAGCAAAGCACTGTGTCAGGATCAGAGGTAGTGGATCTCTGAACCACCACGGACGATGACACAAGCCAACACCTGGGACCAGAGTCTAAGTGGCACCTGTTCTTCACCAGAGCCCACCACAAAGCAGGATGGTCTTGTTGTGGCGTGGTACCACCAGGTCGTTCCACAGGTGTGACTTGTCCACGGTGGCAACCAAGATCGAGGTACAGGAACGGCAGGCAATCTCTTAGTCGGGGACAGGCAGAAGGTCAGCACTGGTAGCATGGTTTCTGAGTTGGGATGTAGAAATAGGTCAAGGCAGGCAGCAGAGGAGTGTAGTCAGGAACAAAACTGGGGTCACAACGGGAAATCACAATAAAAGCGCAGGGCAGCAGAAAAAGTTTTCTGTAAGGCACAGGACGAGAAGATCCGGCAGGGTGTAATGGGAGAGGCAGATTTTAATAGCCTTCTTGGAAATGGCTGGCACCAATAAGCGGTGTGCTTGCCTTTTAAATTTCCTGAAGCTGGGGCACTAGGAGACATGAGCAAGGGCCGAGGACGGAAATCCAGAGCATGGATGAATCCAGGAGGCACAGGTGAGTCCGCAACCTGCGATATGGGTAGCGGGAGCACCCATGACACACTGTAAGTAGAGATACTAAAAGCTATGTTTTGGTTTGTAGATTTGGCATGAACCTGGCATTTTTCAGGCACAAACTGCATCCAAATGTTTTTGGAAGATGTTGCGTATAGGTAGCACTACTAGTCCGATTTTTTTTAGAGAAATCTTCTTGAAATAAATATAGAATTTTTAGGGAAGTTTTACATTAGCAATTTGTATTTCCCTAGTCTTGAGGGAACCAGATATACAACTTAGAATTACCCTCAAGTATACTATTGTAGTGAGTGAGTGACATATTTTGCCCATATTAGAGTGCTCTTGACATACATTTACAGGGTGATTTTCCATAGCTTACATTATATTTTACCTTAGGGCTAAAAATGTGAAAGCTATTTTGATCAGCAGCATCTATTAGCGAGCTAGATAAAGTAATCATTACATGTATATTGTAATGACGCCCACCTACAGTACGGGTGAGGTAACCATGTCTTGAGTTGTTGAAGCTCTTAACAGCACATCTTGTAAGTTTCTTCATTGTCGGTGCTTCAGAATTTCTATGCATAATGGAAGGAGGGGAAAAAAATGAAGCTCAGTATGTGTTCTCAGCACATAAGATGAAATTAGGGTATTAGTGTAATGTTGCCGAGTTGATTCATGGAGGGCGCATGCTGAGTTTTGTATTTTATTGTGATTAACAAAATTACAACCAAATGTTTTGTATGCCTTGGATCTTTTTTTGTAATACTTATCTGTACATACTTAAGTTTAAGAGAGATCTGCTGCCAGCTGTAATTAAAGCACTCGGATAATGTGCTTGCCATTAGTACATACAGTAAATGAAAGATACTGCTCATTACGACAGATAGTCACTGTGGCACCATGTTAAATGTAATGCTTGAAGCAACAATTGGTATCAATGACGTGTTCTTTTTACTGCTTTATATGTACCAGACACAGTTATATTATCAGTTGTCTGATTTTAAGCTTCAGGACCCTGTGAATTTGTTAGAGTGAAATTTGTTATTAGATGAGTGGACCTGAACTTTTGATTCTGCCTTCTCCATTTGGCAGCTCCGTCTAACCTGGGCATGTTGCTTTGTGGGCTGAAGAGCAGCAATCATGCAGCTTTATACCTGTAGCAACTAACATGGTTGATGATTGGCCAGATCTGTCCAGGATGGTCTGGGTTTAGCTCCCTCCTCTGCTAGCACTAATCACAAGTGTTGCTTCGAAAGTCAATCAACTGTATTTAAGGGGCCACGTGCGCCCCACTGGCATGCAAGTGGTGCAGGGTACTGCCATTTTGGGCAAGATCGAGGTCGAACGTCCAGATATTGGTACTTTTAACATGTACCACTCATCACTAGTCACCACCAATGATGTGCGTTTCATAATAGAGTTGTCTTTTGATATGGCCAAAGGTCATAAAGGGTGTAAATTCTGTGCTTTCATGGCCCCGTTCCATTTTGGTGTTTTGATTTTTTACGTTGCTTTTTTCGGAAGCCATATCTTTTATAATTTTCAATTGAAGAGCTGTATGAGGACCTGTATTTTGCTGGACAAAATCAGACTTACTATTGGCAACAATTAATTTTTAACATGAAGTGGAAGTGGGAAAGCTTTGGAATTGACATAAAACTTCAGTATGACGACAGACATACCAAATTTATACAACTTGTTTTAATTTTGTCTTATGCTTGTAAAGAAAAAATGGAAACATCCAAGGTCTATAAAAGCTGTGCTGGGTGACATACCTGGGTGCCCAGGTACCTATGCACCACAGCTTTGACCATGGTATAATGCAGCAGACAACCTGCCCTGTGTGGAACTGCCTGTGAACCCAATCCTTCAGCCTATCTGTCAGGCTAAATGCAAATGGCCTTCTGTGCTAAATGGGCCACAAACAGGCCTTGTTTTCTGCCCATTTTGGCAGTAATTCATAGCTAAAAATTGAGGCAGGATATTTTTTTAGCCTGGCTATATGGAACACTAACTTTGCAGTGGTACACAGTGCAAACACTGTACCTCACCGCACTGTTCCGTGTACAATAGAGATCTTTGGGGGCCGTGAAGCTGGCGGCAGTTTATGCAGCCAGATCACTGCCAAAAAAGTGCCATTTGCAGAACCTCAGCTTGTGTAAAAGGGTCAACATATCGGTTAGCTATCACAATATCAATCCCACATATAAAATGTTTAAAACCCTTTAACGGACTTCTTTAGGTTATAAAATATCTGAATATTTTCCTTCTTATGCAACTTGGGCCTTACAAAAACCCTAATATGTCATTTATTTAGCTTTTTCTATAGCAAGTCTTCGCTGATCTCTTTTTTTTTACATTATAATTACTTCATATTAATTATGAAAACACGGTTCTCCTTGAGTTCTATTGATCATTGCCATTCATTGGTTTTCGACATTTACACAAAGCTTCAGATATGGGAAATTTTCAGTCATAATTGTTTTCTGTGTTTCATGAGCAAGAAAAAGACTTTTATTCCGTTTTTGTAAAGTGTATAGACAAAGAGAAAAATATAAATTCAATTCATCAGAAAATATTGCAGCTGATAAAATATCATATCCATGAACAAGATGTGAATGTCAAGAGACTTGCTCGGAAATAAAGTCCTATGAGTAGAGAGGACAGCTATATGCGATTCACATTCCTCTTAAGAAAAAACTAATTAGAGCTATTTTTTCTTTGTTTCTAGCACCAAGGAAAAATTGGAGTCAAATTTAATGTTGGAACAGATATGACATCTCAATTGAAGAAGTCAATGCAATTATTAATGATGGGAAGTACCATGTAGTACGATTCACAAGAAGTGGGGGTATATGCCACCTTACAGGTCGACAACTTACCTACAATGAGCGTTTCCCCGCAGGTAAGGATATCTTTTTTAACAAGTGTGTTTTTTTATTAAACATAATTTTCAATAGTTATTACTTCGTAGCGTTGAGATAATCGGTATTATATTAGATATGTTGTAGGGAATATGAGTGATACAAAAAATGTATGAACCTATTCATAGGCTAGAATGATTTTTGCAACTCAATTTTACATTTTTTTAATGACCCATGGAAGGATTTGAACAAAAGCCATAATTTTACACAAATAATTTTCAAAAATATTTACACTGAACAATTTCACTGTTAATTATCCATTTCTTTTTGAATCAAATACATATTTATTGAACAGATTTTACGTTTTACAGCTTTTTTTTGACAAAGGTCATCCCCTTATCTCATCTCCCTTCCCCAAATAACAATAGGAAGATCCTTTATTTATACAGCGCGCACAGATTACAGAGCTGCTACACATAGTTTTGCCAGACCCATTGGGGCTCACAATCTAATCAACCTACCATATGTTATTGGAGTGTGGGAGGAAACTGAGGACCTGGAGGAACCCAATGCACCCACAAAACCCAGTTCCCCTGCTCCCCGTTCAGTGGATTATGAAATAACAGTTGTGATCGATCGTACAATATAAAGCTAGAAGTCTAAACAATGTATTCCTCCAATCTCCCACGTTTCCCCACATACCAACCCTCCACTCCACATATTCCGATTAGCACATTACCCCAGTTTCCTCACTCCAGGCCAATTACCCCATAGCTTAACATATTTCGAATTTTTCATTTCTAATCATAGTATGTTTATTCTTACTATTGAGTTTTAGCATAATTCTTGTAAATGTTACCATACTAAACTTTTCAGTTTTTTTGCAGCTATCCCAATTGACCCCCCAGTACCAACCACGTTCAGGATAGCCAGTTAGTGTCTGACAGTTCGGCGGTGACTTATCATTTGGCAACATAAAGAATTGGCAATGCTAAAATGCAACATGCCCACTCCATCCTTAAGAGTGTTGGCTGAAAATGTATTTAGTTTAAAGCTATACCTCTTGACTCCCAATACACATGCAAATTGGTTTTATCTGAGAAAACGTGAGTTTTTAAAAGGGATAGTTGAGTAAATCATTACAAAACATCAGGTCCAGCTTCTTTGAAGGAGATCAGAGCTTTATTAGAACGTTTGCCAAAGTTGCATCAGTAGTCAGTCAACGCGCTTCCAGAAAGACTAAGCATCTTTACTCAGCTACCGTTAGCCCTAGTTTCTAATGAGACCCCCCCCCCCCCGAAAAAAAAATAGGTTTATTACTTCAAGAATAGGTAATTTGGATCTTCATATCAAATATTAATATGACAATAGATAACAACAGATATCAGAAATAAAACTATCAAAAATACAAATTGTACATTATTAGCCCCATAATGCTTTCTCAAATCCGGCATCTGTTAGTATCATCCTACATTCCTCTGATGAATCCTAGATTTAGAGAAGAGAAGGAGGGATCCAACCCACTTTCAGCCATAATAAGAACATACATCAGCTGTTAAATCATATAGTCCGTCTACATGTGTAAGCTGTGAAGTTACCGTATAATCATCTCTACAGGTAAATTCACACAAATTCTGATTGGGAAAGAGGTATGCCCAAGTTATAATTTTACGAAATTGAATACTCAAATAAAATACTGAACTTTACCTAACTTAATTTTTTCTATGTAAGGAGAACGTTAGACCAATACTCACGACACTGAATAGAAAATTATATTTGAATTTAAATTTTATTTGTGTTTTATAATGAATTTTGTTTGTCAATATATTTTGCCATGTTATTGATTGCCATTTTCGAAACTGTTTAGAGGCTATTATGTCTTAAGGAAATCTATCATCAAAGTCAACCATGATATACTAGGGGCGGGCATTTACTCATAGATCCAGGCACCTTGACTGTGCTATTTTTCTTATATTTGTGTATCCATGGCCTCCTTCCTTCTAAAATCAACTTTTAAAATTATGCTAATTCGCCAAAAAGCACTAGAATTAACAGAGCCTCTCCGTTGTAATAGCTTTATAGGTTGTTATATCATGCTTGATTTTGATGGTAGATTTTCTTAAAGAATTTTTTTTGCATTATTTGTTTTTGTGTCTTAAACCTTCCACAAGCCACAAGCTTAGGCTGCGTGTATTTCTTTGTAAAACACTTTACAAACAAGTGATTTTATAGTCAGGAAAGTTGATGATCAGTTTTTCTTAATTTATAGTGTCACAGAAATGTATAAACTTTTCTGAACCTAAAGAAAAACTTTCTTATTAAGTGTTAGGTTTTCTATTTAATAACACTAGTTGATTTCTAATCTATTATATTTCGATATGAAATCAATAATACTGATATGTTACAAATATATAAGATATACATAACTAAATTTAATAAACGAATGTATCAATTACGTAGCTGAAACTTCTTTTTTCTATACTATTTTTCTTTGAATATGTGGAAAGTTGTTAAATTTGTTGCTTTACACACAAAAATTATTTTGTATTACTTTAGGTTCCTTTTATACAAATGTGTTAATACGGCCGCATGCACTTTCCATTACCATCGCAGTACAGGTAGAACACAGCCATTCGAACTTTATTGGCATTCGACCACCATTTGATGGCCATATTGCCCACCGTACCGTAGATGGAGAAAAGATAAGCTATGATGCTATCATGTGCCGTTGTAGTGCCAGCAGCATGACTATAAGGAGAGGTGAGAGTTGAGAAGTGCTCCCCCCTCCCCTTCTCCCAGTCAAGTCCTGTCCTTGGCGTGCAAGAAGACTTCATATCAATAATTTCCTATGACAGACATGAGTATAGGTCGTTATGTGAAAGGGAAGTGGAGAGCGACATCTGGGATGTTCGCATCTCCTGTGTTGAGTGGCAGTCCAACGCAGATACAACGGTTCTCAGTAGTGCTACACAGACAATGGAATTGGAAACAGACAGATCCTTTTCCAGTTCAGTGCAGTAGCCAGTGGTTGATTTGAGTTACTGCAACTTTGTTCATTCAAATGAGCTTAGAAGCTGATCAGCAGTAACCTAGTTTCACACTACCACGATAATGGGGCTTTCACTTCCTGTTTCATTTGCTGTCTACCAGTGTTTCCAGGGCATGGATAGATTCCCACCAATTTCATATTACATTAGGACCTTTCGTGTGATACATGATAGTTTACACCCAAAAGATCTTTAAAGAATAAATATTCTCTAGACACCTTTATTGTTTTGCCGATTTCCACAGGGCGGCATCTAAGCTTTTACAAAATGTAAATAATACAACCAGTAGTTCAATTCAGTCAAGAGGATACAGAACAGATTATTAACCTGAAACTCCACTTTTAAGGTATGCCATTGGTTACCCAACTAAGTTAAATCTTACATCTTGGCCACCAGTAAATCCTCATGTCTAAAAACCAAATGCTAAATTAAGTCATGTTGTTAATACATAGAGTGTATGTAGGGTCTGAGCCATCGCAAATCCAAGATGACCTTTTTAAGCATCATAATATTAAACCCGTAGGCCACCACAAATTGTGGTTGGTTTCTATGAGAACTATCCGAAATTAAATCGAATTAAAGTTAACAATACTATAATTTCTTAGTAGTTATCCCATAGTTTTGCAATTCTTTTACGATATCTCTCTGGTTAATGTGGACCCAGCATGCCATCAAAGCATCAAGGCTTTTTTCTCATTCAGGCAGCTGCTCTCTATGTCAGTCTAACAAGTAAAAAAATAATAAATGACCAAGTGAAAGAACTTTTTCAATTTTTCCTCCTACGGTCATTTTAAACAACTAATTGTTCTTATTAGTCAAACTTTTTTTAACATTCGATTTTGAATAAAAAAGTTCAGTAAGGATTTTTTTATACAGTAAAGTTTACAGTTGATGTGTTGTTGTTTTCACCCACACTTTATCAACCCCTTATCCCGTGATAGTTTTTTTGCCTAACAAATGTGTGAGGTTCAGAATCTCATCATATAGTCTCTCATGCAAACTTGCTACATTGACTCCAGTTTGTCTAGCTTTACAGCAGAAACCAGTTTGGGAAGATTCATCATACACCGATGCAAGGTGGTCTACACATGATGTTATCCCTGAATGCCGCCAGTAATATAGGGTGTTCGGCATGCAATGGGGCACTTCTATGCTAGTTCCTGACTTGATTCAAGACAGGCTGTGCATAATGCGCGACTCATGTTATCCCTATGGAATGCAATGAGGAACTTCATGACCTAGTAGTGTCACTAGAACTAGAAACTGTGCAGATTTTTTAGTGCATTCTATAGCTAGGTGGACAGACACTCTGCCACCAGGCAGGCCTCTTCTTGCCCCTCATTATCTCCCACTTGGCGTGTGAGGTAGGGTAGGAGTGGGAAAAAACATTCCAAGCGTTCAATTCCCCCCTTCGGTCAAAATTAAACAAATCTGGTGCCTCCAGCCATTTCGCCTTTACACTACCGGACGCTACTTTTGGGAACTGCTGGGGTGGGCCAAAAAACGAATGTTGCTAGGAACCCTGTTTGAACCACAAAGAAAGAAAGAAGACAAAACTATGGCTTATATGGCTTTTTTTTGTCAATAGGCATAATAAAGTAGTTCTCAATGTGTTTTGATATGGCAAAAAAAAAAATCTGTTACATCTATAAAATATTAGAAACAAATGCGACAACATATCAATTAAGACAAAATTATTGAAAAAATTTGCACCAAAAAACCTTTTTTAATATTCTTAACTGCATTTATTATTATTTTTTAAAATAACCTTACGACTAGTTCAACAAAACGGGAGTGCCTTAGCTGAAAATTTAGTGAAGGGGTGCAGAGTAAGCCATATACGTCTTATATTAAATAGATTTTTTTTAGCTTCAGTTTGTAAAACCTGCCCCCAAAAGATTGAGAACTGTTCCAATTGTTTTTCTATTTGTTATTTTTCAAGGAAATAACATTTCCTTTTTATGCTAACTATCTGATTCACAAATGTTAGAATTTGGTAAAAACATAATAAGCATAAAACCTTAAAAACATGACAATACATGTTAATTTACAATGTTCAAGTGATTTTGCTTCTTGAGCACAAACAAAAATTTTTTCTTCAAAGGTTGATTTTCTTTATATCATGGTGTAAATTATTCATTTTTTAGATTTATATATATATAATATATACTTTTTTATATTTACAATATAAATTATAATGTAAATTATATGTATATTATATATACTATATTTTTTAATAAGTATAATATAAATATATTGTAATATATATATAGATATATTTATATATATATATATGTATATATATATATTATATATATATATATATATATAGATACATGTATATTATATATAATATATAATATATATATATATATATATATATATATTACATATACAATTTTTGATGTATAAGGGTAAGGAAAATAAGTGCCTTCCAGGAACCTAATTTAATTTATCATTTATTAATTAATGAGATTTAATTGATGAGAATTGCAGACTAATTATTATCTTTTTTTACGAAAATATTAAAGTATTCAGTGTGGAAAATCCGCGAATTCCCCAGTTTATGGTTTTAGATATGAACTTCATGCAAATTCCCCGCGCAGGTAGACTTAAAGGCATTGTTACAATATTGTTTCTTGCTTAATTTACAAGTGGCTTTAAAAGCATTTAAATCTATCACACAATTGCTAAATATTTAACACCCAGAGCAATCCTATTAGCGCAACAAGAGGTGAACACAACGCTGATAAAATGCTGTCAATACCCACAGATGCCTTGTTCCCATCATGGAATACAATGAGAGCCAAGTTATATGGAAGATTAAGACCTGGTATTATGGCCATCAATTGTTTTTTTTTAACAAGGAGGTCCAATATTAAATAATTAGTATTATTAAGGATTGGGATATTAACGGAACAAGTAAAGCAGGAAATCATAAAGAATTCTGTTATTCCGTCAATGTAAAATGACAGCTCAGTGATACCGATTACATGATTTTTGACAAAGCTCCCCTTCTTTAAGGAAACAAAGTCTTACCCATTAAATAGAGGAAAATTAGAGTTCCTTGTGGGTGTTACCCTTGGGACTCCCAGCAATCAAAAAGAGGAACTATTAAAAAAAACTACTAGGGCTACATAGGGCATAAAGTACCCTCTCTGTGCCCCAGAAGCCTCTGTGATTGCTCGTACCTGCGCTTCCTTGACGTACTCCTGCCAATGCTCCTGCTAATGCTCCTGCATATAGCTCAACATATTGCATGGGTAGAGCTCTGATGGAGCGCTGATGGAGGGATTGCAGAGGCTACTGGGGCAATTGAGTATGAAGGTTTTTTAACTTTTTGGTAAGGGTAAATTTCCTTTAAGGTTACATAAACGACATTGCGCTACGGCCGGGCCGGGTACTGGGCGTAGCACATGTTCGGCTGGAGAGGTGGAGGGATGAGTGCTGCTTTCTATAGGAACACTCAATAAGAATGCCTGGCTCTATTTTTTTCCTCGGGACGGTACAGTATGATGGCACGCGTGTGTGCTCACTGTACCTTGGCTGAGAGCATAGGTGTCTACGTATATATGACCTCCAACTGGTGACCAAATATAGGTTGTTTAACATTAGGAGTCTGAAGGAGGTACCTTGGACCTCACCGGACCCCCTGCTCTCGTGATTTATGAGGATCTCATAACTGAGACCCTCACTGTTCAGCAGGTTAGGCCTTAACCTGTGGATAGGGCCTAACTTGTTTCCATAGCAAAAAACTGCTTTTAAAGCTCTCTACCAGCTTATTTAAATTCTATTGATGCTGAAGAGTTAACTGTAGTCACTATTGTAGGAACTGGATTGGAGTCTCCAAAGGTAAATTCTGAGACATTAACAACTGATAAGGAGTGAAAGGTAGAGGCCCCCTTCTTTATTATCTCTATGGTGCAGTATCAAACTTGGTGGCAGGTTTAGGTGGCCATAGCCCCAATAGGAGCATTGAGTATTGGTGGCCTCGCAAATAGCTCATATAATAATCTATTATATATCTTCTAGATAGCAATGGCTCTCTAAATGCTTCTACCAGCATTATTTAAATTTATTGATGCTGGAGGTTTAACTGTAGGCACAACTGTAGGAACTGTATTGGGGTCTCGAAAGGTAAATCTCGTTTTAATCAAGTCAAACTTCCAGCTATTGCTTTGTTTGTTACATCCAATGTTTGTAGTTTTCCATGGGATCATAACAATAGTTGGAGAATGAGATAGCGGCGGAGCTCTCCTCCTGCTCACTGAGGTTAACCGCTTCTTTAGTTTGCATGAATTTCCCTTCATCCTCCATTTAATGATGAGAATATTTGTGATTTAAGTAATGCTGCACCATCTTCCCACCATTTGTTCTGATGAATTCACATCATGGGAAAACCTACACTATGTCATTTTAATTGCTTCTATTAGATGTCACCATGTACGTACCATCAGCAGTTTGTTGTAGGCCATTACTCCTTATCTGTGTTCTAAGAACATCTGCCTAATTGCAGATTGCCCGTGTTTGGAGCCTGTTTTATTTATTAATCCAAGAAAGCTAAAAACAGAGAAGGACTCTATTTTGTGGTATCTAGTAGAGAGGTGTAGGGTAGATTTTCACAATCTTTTTACACAATTAGTTAGTATAGTTATATTTTGGCGAGAAAGTATAAATTGTGTAACACGTGCTTTTGTATATAGGGGCAGATGTATACATCCGGCTGCCCAAGGGTCAAGATATCATACTCTGCAAGCAGGAAGCTTTAATACAAACTTTTTCTGGCCACAAGGGATGTTCCTATTATGCTTAGTTACACATAAGTGGGGGTTTCTAAAATGGAGAGCGTAATGGAAACTAAGAATGGAAAGTGAACAGAATTGTCTCTGTTACCTTCCATTCCTCATTGACTTTAATGTCTGCAAGTGGGAATGATTGCGGGTGTGAACTGAACCATTATTCTCTTTTCTGTGGACCCTAGTGGATTTCTTAAGGTTTGATGAAAGGTAGTTAAAAAAAAGCTTTACCGATGCTGTAGATTGGGGTTCCTGCATTGGCCCCTTTTTATCAAGAGTTTTGTGAATACCAGTCAAAGGTGTCAATACACTATTTTGAGTGGGGAGGGAGGGATTTATTTGGTTCTGGATCTGTTAGTTTAAAGGGAAATCTACCACTAGGATCTACATATTAGTATATCCTGATGGAAGATTCCCTAAATGTAACTAATCTCTAATCACTTATTTTATTTTCTAACCTAACCATTGAGTTTTAAAATTTCATTATCTTTTTTGTTGATCGTCTGCAGAGACTACTGGTGCATGGTGTAGCTTCTGTTAACTTCAGGGCTAAGGCTGCTTCTTGCCCTAATGTCTCAGCAGAGCTCTGGCATCCAGCACATCGACAGCAGAGAGGAGCTCTAAGCTCCAGGTGCACTGCCGGCTTACTGAACCAGCGACTCGCTGGGAGCCACTGCATCTGAGCGAGCCATGCCCGCGTATTCATAGTGGACATGGAAATGCAAGGGGGAGCAATCTACAGAGGCTAGTCTGGACGTGGGTAGACTTAGCCCCGAAGTTAAAAGAGGCTACTCCACCCTCGTAGCCTCTGCAGGTATTATCATAAAAATATCAAAAGTAATAAAATCTCAGGGGTTAGATTTTGAGTTGGGTATTAGTTACATTGGGAATTACCATGGGATCTACTACATAAGTTGATTCTGACAGTAGATTTCCCTTCCCATGGTCTCACATATTCAATAGTGTCCATTTAATGATCTTGCAGACAGGATCTATTCTACTCCTCCTGAATGGTTTGGCTAAGAATCCATCTAAGATGTGAATGCCACTGTCAAAAATCCCTGCCTTGACATAATGATATGCCCTGCCAAATTTTTCTTCTGACAGTGCACATCCAAATATTTGTGTATGAAGTCATTGCTTTTCGAGTGCTATTTGATATCCCATAAATGTCTATGGCTAAGTAGATGGTAGTTAATGGATGTCTATAAGTTCTAAATATCTCATATCTACCAGCTTTTGGTAGATGGAAACAGAACAGGTGAAGACAATCGATGTTCTTACGAGAAAGAAATGGCTTCTCTGAACTTCAGTAGAGATGTGGTTTGTTTTGTTGATGTGGAATGAACAATTTCCTAATGGGCAGAAAATAGGAACATGAAGGAGCAAGTTAGATAGTGGAAGGGTCAGGGCCTGACATGGGACAACACAAATAAAGTTTAGGCTAAGTTCTGGGTACTATGAACTCATCACTAACTTCAAGAGTCTTTAACGAAAGCAAGTGATGTTAGTATTTAATTGGTTGTTATCTTGATGACAAAGAAAAATATGGCTTTTTGGCTCAATGCCATCAATTCTATTGATAAAGTTCCATTTTCACGGAATCCACATCCAGGCAAAGCTGTTTGTCTTACAAAATGATGATCTTCAGATCTTACAACTTGTCATTTGCAAATGTGAATTGTTTACTTTTGTCCGTTCCGCTGATAACCAGCTCACTACCTTTGTGATGCATTAAAGGGTCTTAAATAGATTACTGAGCGCCAGAGGACCATTTTCTTGTTTGTTTATAGATTTTTTTTTTCTTTGGAATCCAAAACAAAAGTATAATAGAGTTACATGGAGATAAGTGGTGGGAACTTTCTAGGGGAACAATCTGTTTAACCTACAGCAAAAAAAAATTAAACAGAAAGGAAATTACTGTACTACACCAAGAGTAGATTTTTTACTCTACCATATATTTATATATATATTACTTGTATTGGAATAAGAAAGATAAAATATTCGTTCAAAAGCAGTCTAGACCTGAGGACAGTGGTGGCGAACCTATGGCAGGTGCCAGAGGCGGCACTCGAGCCCTTTTGTGGGCACCCGGGCTATCGCCCAGCACACCGGACAGGACTCAAAGATATTCCTGCAGTTCCAAGCAACTTAAAAGACGCTGCTTTCAGTCATACTTTCATACTTACCTTACTACTTGGGACTGTAGGAAGAGGGAGAATGAAAGTAACATGCCAAATTATCTTGGAGAACCTTTGCTGGCCCCACAATACTCTGTGCAAGAGGGACACTGGAACAAAGCTAAAAGCTAATTTTCCATCTTTTACTGTGTTGCTGTCCTCAGGAGGACAATATGATTGAAAGATGTTGAACAGGGAGCAATAAGTTACTGCTTTAATTTTTGGTTGGCACTCGCAATAAGTAAGGGGGTTTTGGGTTGCTTTTGGGCACTCGGCTACTAAAAGGTTTGCCATCACTGCATTAGGATGCCAATAAGTGGCATGTAGGCATCTGGAGACTATAGCTACACTTGATGCTCCATTATGGGATTCTGGGAAATATGCAAATATATTTTCCAGGATGTTTTCCTTTCCTTATTCCTGGAGTCCATATTTGCATATTTCCGAGAAATATGCCCACAAATTGAAAGTTTTAACAATATAAAAAACATATGTGACTCTAGTGGAATGGCAATAAACACTAAGCATGAAGATGATACGTAAAATGATGAGGTTGAAGAGCACATGACTCTAAAGCTTTTTGCTTGATATGGAATGGGTACCAGCCACGGTGTGAAAGGTCAGGCAATGTCATTGGCTTTTCTTATGTGGACGGCTTGAAATAGTTCTGCAATCCTTAAGCACCCATTGCTGTCATTCCCTGAGCATCTGTTTCTGTTATTTAGGATCTGCATACCTTGCCAAAAGCATTCAAAGAAAGTATGTGCAAGTGAAGGACGCCAGCACCATGCAGGAAGATTAGTGTTTTTACAGTAAACTATCTCTAAGGCAAGAATACACAAATTGAAATGCCACTTCTGGCTTGCAGAAAGTCCTAGATCCCTTGGCTGTAGGCTACTGCTGGCACCGCTCTTTGAACAAAATTTCTTAGGCTACTGCGGCACCTCTTTTGAACAGAGATTTTCTTATCTCTGAAATGCATTTTATTCAATGTGCCTATGGTGTTTTTTTTGCGAGACCTCTTCCAGACAGCGACCTCCCCTTGTTTTGTGTTGTAACTAACCGCAAACGTACTCAAATATGACCTGACAAGATGTAAAAACAGCTGAGTTGTTTTCCATAGCCTGGTATACATTTCAAAGCATTGCAAAAATAAAATAGCCTATTAAAAAGTTTCAAAATGTTATTAAAAGAGCATGAAAATGTAATGCGATGGCTCGTGACCCTAAATGCCCTTAGTGGTCACAGCTCCAAGGTTACAGTAACTCTCAGTGTGCTGTCACCGTGGGGGGTCCAAGTTTATTGCTACCTGTTGCCAATCTTCCATCGTTTTCTGTACAAAATGTTCCTGCCCCAATACCTGAAACCCCTGTATGGTATCTGAGCATGGTTCACCAGTTAGGAGTTTGTCCTTTGGAATAGGCACAATAGTTCGATTGATATCTAGCATCATGTCACTAGGCTTCTTGGAAAGTGGGCTGCCTCTCTAACCAGACACTTCATGATTCCTCTGTGCTGTGAGCTGACCGTGTGGTTAGATTATCTGGGTACAGGTTTATATACATTTTCATTTACCTTCTGAAAATTGTATTAGTAAGAGACAGATCAGAGATGAGATTAGATCCATGAGATGAATATTACACACAATGACACTCTGCAACACTGCTACAAATATGCTTTCACACTTTCAGATCTGGGGTAACTGCACCCCCTTCACCCCTGATAAAGAACTTATCTGTCTGTAGGTTGCAGTTTTTCTCTCCTTGTTAATAACAGTGAATTGAAAAATGTGTTATTTTGTTTTCCTGAGTACATTTATGAAACTTGTCTTCATGGGAATACCCTTTAAGTACCAAAATACTTCAGCGAGCAAGCATGACTTAAAGTCCCCTTACAGGCTTAATGGAAACTCTCTATAACACAAACTTTTTCATTCCATGACCTTTCCTGAGCATAAATGATCCCATTTTGCTTGCTTTTTCAAGTTTGGGAATATCCCCTTCCCGGGGAGCCTCTCCATAGCGGTAAGTCTTTGCTGCATATTGCAGCAAAGACTACCGGTCACAACTGCGATCGGTGCTAGCACGATCGTGGTTGCTTTCACGGCCATCGCCGCCGGCAATGCTGCCGGAGGCTCCAAAAAGATGCCGCGGATCGCCGCTCCCCGATGACGTCACGGGGAGCGGTGATCCATTGCCATGACAGCTTCGGTCTCACGAAGGCCCGAGTGCTGTCTCGTTTTAACCCATATTTACAATGTGCTATCAGCACATTGTAATGAAAGAGGAGTAATAAATCCCCATATACTGCCATATGCAGTTGCAGTATATGGTTGGTAGGATCGATCAGAACACCTAGGGTTCAAGTACCCTAGGGAGTCTGAAAATAGAAAAAGTAAAAGTAAAAGTAAAAAAAAGTTAAAAAAAAAAATATAATAAAAAAACCAAAAATTCAAATAACCCCCCTTTCCCTAGAACTGATATTAATATAATAAAGTAAAAAATCATAAAACACATTAGGTATCACCGCGTCTGAAAATGTCAGATCTATCAAAATATAACAACGGTTTTTCACTGCGTTAAACCCCGTAACGGAAACAATAGCGTCAAAGTCAAAAATGAAATTTTTGCCATTTTGGAAAATATAAAAAATTAATAAAAGTGATCAAAGTCGCACAGTCCTAAAAAGATAGCAATGAAAAACGCCATCAAAGTCGCAAAAAATGACACTATCACAGCTCCGTACACACAGTATGGAAAAAGTTATTGACGCCAGAAATGGCAAGATCAAAAAAAATGTATTTGTACAGGTGGTTTTAATTTTTGTAAATGTATGAAAACATTATAAAACCTATACACTGTGGCGCACAGTGAAAGCTGTAAAATCCAAGCCCACAAGAATACGTTGCAAATGTGTTTTTTCACCATTTCACTGCATTTGGAATTTTTTTCCCGCTTCCCAGTATGCGCCATGGAAATTAAATACCTCACTACGAAGTGCATTGTTACGCAGAAAATAAGCCATAACGAGCATCTTTGTGGAAAAATAAAAAAGTTATAGATTTTTGAAGGTGGGGAGTGAAAAATGGAAGTGTGAAAAACTAAAAAAAAAAGGCCAAGTCATTAAGGGGTAAGAAGACTCCTTACTGAGACTTTGCCATTTAAGGTCACGTCTTCATTTGCATGTAGGCTTACAGACATTGATTATCCTGTGGGGGATTCTGGGAAATATGTAAATAAGTATTCCAGAATGAAGCAAGCAAAGCATTGCCTCTGGGCAATCTTGTAAGGCAGCCTCCTTAACATCACGCATGACATTTTAAGGAAGCCTCATTACATGATGTGGGATAAAAGCCAAACCAATATATCCTTTCCATAAAGAACTGATTCCCAACTGTAGACAGACCTGTTCAATGTGTTTTGTATCTGCCACTATGCTGTAGAGAACTGGTTTGGAAAATTAAGTCTGCATACGGGAAGTAAGAACTCCTTATAGTGCCCTCCCAAATGTTATACTTTTCTGCACTAGTTGACCCAACTAACTTTACAACTCTGTATTTATTCCCTTTTTTCTTGGTCCTCGGACCTATCCTTCCTATTCTTGAAGTGTCCTTAAATCTGTGCTGCCTTCCCCTACCTAAGTTTGCTCCTTGTCTACTAGAAATGTACCTTCCAATGACCTTGATTGTCCCTGACCCTTCTTTCTTTCTCTGTCTATCCTTGGATAGGCATCAATAATTTTGGTCTGAAACTTCTTTTAATGAAGCAGGATGAAAACAGCAACTGTTTAATAGTTATATGATGTCAATGAAATGGATATGATTTAGTTTACTTCTCCTCCCGAGTAATGGTACTGTGCAGGTGCGACATTGTCCTCCCATTGAGCTAGTCAGAGGGACACTTAGTACCCATGTTTTCATGATCCATAGTGGAGCTAGAACTCAGACCCCCAGGATCATAGCTTTTATAGTATGTTCCATCAATAAGTGATGAACATTGTTTGAGGAGCAACTTCTAAAAGATATCTATATATTCAAACAAAAAACCAAGTCCAATTTTAGTTAATAATGGTCCATTATGGTATCTGAGTATTGATGAGCTGACCCATTAAAATGCGGCTTTTGACTGAGCCCAAATTTTAAAACTCTGTTCAAGTCCAGATTCAAAGCCCACATAACTATATATGTCTTTGATTTCTGAACCTAAACCCACTACCAGTGTCACAAGGTCGATCCGATCAGCTCATTGACGACTTTGCCAATGGTCTTTAAAATTACTATGGCCGTGCACCAACACAACATGACATCTTGGGAGTAATGATCATCACCAAACGACACTGTGCATACAAGGGACCTGGCACTCAGATTAGTATAATTATTCTGCAAGCAACTCTTTGTTCACGGTTCTTTAAAGAGTTACGTAATGGAGGGGGTTTTGAGCCAAACCTGATCTGCACCCAAACTTCTAATGAATCTCTAGGGTCAGGGCCAGGGGAACCCAACTTTGCCGATAGGGTCGGCTCATCACTAAGCTTGAGAAGTAAGTTATAATCCATAGCGGAACAGTAAATTTCACGTATTTGACATTATTTTTCTTTATTTTTCCTCTATTTAGACTCACGGAACCTTAAATGGTTAAAAAATATACAGAAAATATGTTAGTAAACTAAATGAAACAAACAACAAATAAATATCACACAATTATCAATTTCCATGTTTCTCATTTTCTATCCTTATAATGCATAAAAACACCAAAAGCCACAGGGAGGTGTACCGATGGGAATTTGGACTGTGAGCCGGGTACAATGCTTCCTTATGTCATGTTCCTAGCTGTAATGCAGGTTTATTTGTGACAATCCTTGTAAAGCTATTACCAATGTGAAATGAAGATTGCTCAGTTTGTTAGCGGATAGAGTCCCAAGCGCAGTCCGTGATCGCTGTCATTCCTCAAGGTTTTGCAGAATATTGAGAACTTTGCAATCTTAGGGAAGTCAAAGACAGATGAAAATCTCTAAGGAGATTATTCTTGGCTTTCAAAAAAATTCAAGCTTATTAATTCAAATGCTGGATAAATTCCTGGCGGAATAGTGACAATTACTGTGATATCAGGCTTCTTAATAGAAGGGTTTTGAATGCATATAAAACTCACCTACACCAAAAAATCAAGATTTTATTCCAGGGTTAACCATAGACTTTTTCCCATAGATTTTTGTTACACTTTGGTTCAATCTGAAATCAAAAAGAACATATTGGGGCTTATTTACAAGGTTTCCGGCCACCATTTCGACGGGTTTCCTGACTGTTCGGGGGTCGCGCCGCTGATTGTGTATGCGATCATTTTGTGTTGCAATTGCGCGGCTTTAACCAACATAAATCGGGGGCAGGCTGAGGACGATCCTACTGTTCCGAATATAGCGAAGGAGATTTAACAATTCAATTTGAGTAGCAAGCCATGCATTCCATACCAGGGAGGGAAGATGGTGAACTCCAGTGGACCTGATGGGGAAGCGACACATACAGGAAATCGGGCGCACGATTTTCATGAATCAGGGCAGATGGGTATTCGGGGACATTTCGGATGGGGATCGCGCAGGACCGGTTATGTAAATTTGCCCCATTGGATTAATGTTTGAAAAAAATACTAGGGCTTTGGTCTTACAGGAGGGCATATAAACTTAAGGAATCCAACAACTTTTATGCTAATTAAATGATTTATAGGGACTTTCCATATCATGTGCATTTTGGGCATTCCCATCTGTCTTTATGCAGTGTTATGAACTTGGTTTTACATATCATGAAGAGAACTTTCAAAGGTTACTTTTAATAGTGAAACAGGCCCTGGCATAAAGTCATGGACACTTACATTATTATTCAAAAATTCTCACCTTATGATATATGAAAATGTATGTTAAAGGGGTTCATTCACATGGCCATTCTGCATGTACGTCCCCATAGCGGCAATAGCGCGTACGGCGGTGTGGCACCGATCTGGGCCGCACACAGCAAAAGATAGAGCATGCTCTATCGTTCTGTGAGTGTGCGGATGTGCGCCACTATTTTCTATGGAGGGAGGAGGGCCGATAACGCATGTGAATGCACCCTTATAGTTATCTTTTCAAAGTCAAGATTATGTTAAAAAAAAAATCTACCAAAATCAAGCATGATAACCAGGGAAAATCTACTATAGATCCAAACATTAGGGATCTGGGGACCTTACCAGAGCCCCTCCATGATGTAGCTTCACAGCCGTTACATGGCAGGGCACTTACCCCTCCCACGCTATGAGATTACAGCGACCAAGAGAGAGGGGAAGTGCTGCTGCACAGTGTAACACAGCCTTTAAAGCTACAGCACAGAGGTCCTTTTGGCTCATTAGCAGATAACTATATAGAAGATCACCACGTCATTGTGAAAACAGTAATGTCCCGGTTTATCATGATTGATTTTGATGGTAGATTTCCTTAAAGGGGTATTCCCATGAGACAAATTCGTAAATACTCAGGATATACAAAATAAACATCTCTAATCATGTGTTACAAAAATACAGAGTTTACATCTAAGTTTCCAACCTGCTCTATCAGTTTGGTGTACACATTCGGTTGCCCCATATCTCTGATTATGGTTAGCATGGCAGTTCTTCTTATGAATTGCTCTCTTATGAATAAGCCTCCTGCCTCTCTCCCCCATTGCAAGAGGAGCTAAAATGCAGAAGTCAAGCAGAAGCATGCAATATCTACTCCACAATATAAGATAAGGTCTTATCCAGGATGGAGGAAGGCACTCATTGGTGTGTCATAGACTAAGAAATAGCAGAGCGACAGTGTTTATGCTCCGTGTAGAAGCCGTGAGCGTGTCATTGTGTATTACTATGTGTATCATGGAATTACAATGTTCAAGCTGATTTTGCTTCTTTGATCACAAACAAAATGTTTTCTTCAAAGGTTGATTTTTCTTTTACGGCTCGAGTAACGAGCACCCGAGCATTTTAGTGCTCGCTCATCTCTAGCCAGCACCAATAAGCGGTGTGCTTGCCTTTTAAATTTCCTGAAGCCGGCGCACTAGGAGATGGGGAAAGGGACACACGCGCAAGGGCCGAGGACGGGAATCCAGAGCATGGATTGGTCCGGGAGGCACGGGTGAGTCTGCAACCCGTGATATGGGTAGCGGGAGCACCCGTGACACATTGTAAGTAGAGATACTAAAAGCTGTTTCGGTTTGTAGATTTGGCATGAACCTGGCATTTTTCAGGCACAAACTGCATCCAAATGTTTTTGGAAGATGTTGCGTATAGGTGGCACTACTAGTCCGATGTTTTTTTAGAGAAATCTTCTTTGAAATAAATATAGAATTTTTAGGGAAGTTTTACATTAGCAATTTGTATTTCCCTAGTCTTGAGGGAACCAGAATATACAACTTAGAATTACCCTCAAGTATACTATTGTAGTGAGTGAGTGACATATTTTGCCCATATTAGAGTGCTCTTGACATACATTTACAGCATGTATTTTTCCATAGCTTACATTATATTTTACCTTAGGGCTAAAAATGTGAAAGCTATTTTGATCAGCAGCATCTATTAGTGAGCTAGATAAAGTACATCATTACATGTATATTGTAATGACGCCCACCTACAGTACGGGTGAGGTAACCATGTCTTGAGTTGTTGAAGCTCTTAACCAGCACATCTTGTAAGTTTCTTCATTTGTCGGCTGCTTCAGAATTTCTATGCATAATGGAAGAGGGGAAAAAAATGAAGCTCAGTATGTGTTCTCGGCACATAAGATGAAATTAGGGTATTAGTGTAATGTTGCCGAGTTGATTCATGGGAGGGCGCATGCTGAGTTTTGTATTTTATTGTGATTAACAAAAATTACAACCAAATGTTTTGTATGCCTTGGATCTTTTTTTGTAATACTTATCTGTTACATACTTAAGTTTAAGAGCAGATCTGCTGCCAGCTGTAATTCAAAGCACTCGGATAATGTGCTGCCATTAAGTACATACAGTAAATGAAAGATACTGCTCATTACGACGGATAGTCACTGTGGCACCATGTTAAATGTAATGCTTGAAGCAACAATTATGGTATCAATGACGTGTTCTTTTTACTTGCTTTATATGTACCAGACACAGTATATTAATCAGTTGTCTGATTTTAAGCTTCAGGACCCTACAGTGAAATCTGTTAGAGGTGAAATTTGTTATATAGATGAGTGGACCTGAACTTTTGATTCTGCCTTCTCCATTTGGCAGCTCCGTCTAACCTGGGCATGTTGCTTTGTGGGCTGAAGAGCAGCTAATCATGCAGCTTTATACCTGTAGCAACTAGACATGGTTGTGATTGGCCAGATCTGTCCAGGATGGGTCTGGGCTTAGCTCCACCTCCCTGCTAGCACTAATCACAAGTGTTGCTTCGAAAGCCATCAACTGTATTTAAGGGGCCCACGTGCGCCCCCACTGGCATGCAAGTGGTGCAGGGTACTGCCATTTTGGGCAAGATCGGAGGTCCCAAGATATTGGTACTTTTAACATGTACCACTCATCACTAGTCACCACCAATGATGTGCTGTTTCATAATAGAGTTGTCTTTTTGATATGGCCAAAGGTCATAAAGGGTGTAAATTCTGTGCTTTCATGGCCCCGTTCCATTTTGGTGTTTTGATTTTTTACGTTGCTTTTTTCGGAAGCCATATCTTTTATAATTTTCCAATTGAAGAGCTGTATGAGGACCTGTATTTTGCTGGACAAATCAGACTTACTATTGGCAACAATTAATATTTTAACATGAAGTGGGAAGTGGGAAAGCTTTGGAATTGACATAAAACTTCAGTATGACGACAGACATACCAAATTTATACAACTTTGTTTTAATTTTGTCTTAATGCTTGTAAAGAAAAAAATGGAAACATCCAAAGGTCTATAAAAGCTTGTGCTGGGTGACATACCTGGGTGCCCAGGTACCTATGCACCACAGCTTTGACCATGGTATAATGCAGCAGACACCTGCCCTGTGTGGAACTCTGCCTGTGAACCCAATCCTTCCAGCCTATCTGTCAGGCTAAATGCAAATGGCCTTCTGTGCTAAATGGGCCACAAACAGGCCTTGTTTTCTGCCCATTTTGGCAGTAATTCATAGCTAAAAATTGAGGCAGGATATTTTTTTAGCCTGGCTATATGGAACACTAACTTTGCAGTGGTACACAGTGCAAACACTGTACCTCACCGCACTGTTCCTGTGTACAATAGAGATCTTTGGGGGGCCGTGAGCTGGCGGCAGTTTATGCAGCCAGATCACTGCCAAAAAAAAGTGCCATTTGCATGTAACCTCAGCTTGTGTAAAAGGGTTCAACATATCGGTTAGCTATCACAAATATCAATCCCACATATAAAATTGTTTAAAACCCTTTAACGGACTTCTTTAGGTTATAAAATACTGTAATATTTTCCTTCTTATGCAACTTGGGCCTTACAAAAACCACTAATATGTCATTTATTTAGCTTTTTCTATAGCAAGTCTTCGCTGATCTCTTTTTTTTTTACATTATAATTACTTCATATTAATATTATGGAAAACACGGTTCTCCTTGAGTTTCTATTGTATCATTGCCATTCATTGGTTTTCGACATTTACACAAAGCTTCAGATATGGGAAATTTTCAGTCATACTTGGTTTTCTGTGTTTCATGAAGCAAGAAAAAGACTTTTATTCCGTTTTGTAAAGTGTATAGACAAAGAGAAAAATATAAATTCAATTCATCAGAAAAAATTATTGCAGCTGATAAAAATATCAATTATCCATGAACAAGATGTGAAATGTCAAGAGACTTGCTCCGGAAAATAAAAGTCCTATGAGTAGAGAGACAGCTATATGCGATTCACATTCCTCATAAGAAAAAACTAATTAGCGCTATTTTTTCTTTGTTTCTAGCACCAAGGAAAAATCGGAGTCAAATTTAATGTTGGAACAGATGACATCTCAATTGAAGAAGTCAATGCAATTATTAATGATGGGAAGTACCATGTAGTACGATTCACAAGAAGTGGGGGTAATGCCACCTTACAGGTCGACAACTTACCTACAATAGAGCGTTTCCCCGCAGGTAAGGATATCTTTTTTAACAAGTTGTGTTTTTTTATAAACATATTTCAATAGTTATTACTTCGTAGCATTGAGATAATCGGTATTATATTAGATATTGTTGTAGGGAATATGAGTGATACAAAAAATGTATGACCTATTCATAGGCTAGAATGATTTTTGCAACTCAATTTTACATTTTTTTAATGACCCATGGAAAGGATTTGACAAAAGCCATAATTTTACACAAATAATTTTTCAAAAAATATTTACACGGAACAATTTCACTGTTAATTATCCATTTCTTTTTGAATCAAATACATATTTATTGAACAGATTTTACGTTTTAAAACTTTTTTTTTGACAAAGGTCATCCCCTTATCTCAAATAACAATAGGAAGATCCTTTATTTATACAGCGCACACAGATTACGGAGCGCTACACATAGTTTTGCCAGACCCATTGGGGCTCACAATCTAATCAACCTACCAGTATGTTATTGGAGTGTGGGAGGAAACTGAGGACCTGGAGGAACCCAATGCACCCACAAAACCCAGTTCCCCTGCTCCCCGGTTCAGTGGATTATGAAATAACAGTTGTGATCGAATCGTACAATATAAAGCTAGAAGTCTAAACAATGTATTCCTCCAATCTCCCCACGTTTCCCCCACATACCAACTCCTCCACTCCACATATTCCGATTAGCACATTACTCCAGTTTCCTCACTCCAGGCCAATTACCCCATAGCTTAACATATTTCGAATTTTTCATTTCTAATCATAGTATAGTTTATTCTTACTATTGAGGTTTTAGCATAATTCTTGTCAAATGTTACCATACCTAAACTTTTCAGTTTTTTTGCAGCTATCCCAATTGACCCCCCAGTACCAACCACATTCAGATTAGCCAGTCAGTGTCTGACAGTTCTGTGGTGACTTATCATTTGGCAACATAAAGAATTGGCAATGCTAAAATGCAACATGCCCACTCCATCCTTAAGAGTTGTTGGCTGAAAATGTATTTAGTTTAAAGCTATACCTCTTGACTCCCAAATACACATGCAAATTGGTTTTATCTGAGAAAACATGAGTTTTTAAAAGGGATAGTTGAGTAAATCATTACAAAACATCCAGGTCCAGCTTCTTTGAAGGAGATCCAGAGCTTTATTAGAACGTTTGCCAAAGTTGCATCAGTAGTCAGTCAACGCGTTTCAAGCCAGAAAAGACTGAGCATCTTCTCAGCTACCGTTAGCCCCAGTTTCTAATGAGACCCCCCCTCAAAAAAAAAAAAAAAATGTAGGTTTATTACTTCAATGAATAGGTAATCTTGGATCTTCATATCAAATATTAAATAGACAATAGATAACAACAGATATCAGAAAATAAAACTATCAAAAATACAAATTGTACATTATTAGCCCCATAATGCTTTCTCAAATCCAGGCATCTGTTAGTATCATCCCTACATTCCTCTGATGAATCCTAGATTTAGAGAAGAGAAGGAGGGATCCAACCCACTTTCAGCCATAATAAGACATACATCAGCTGTTAAATCATATAGTCCAGTCTACAATGTGTAATAGCTGTGAAGTTACCGTATAACTCATCTCTACAGGTAAATTCACACAATTCTGATTGGGAAAGAGGTATGCCCAAGTTATAATTTTACGAAATTGAATACTCAAAATAAAATACTGTAACTTTACCTAACTTAATTTTTTTCTATGTAAGGTAGAACGTATGACCAATACTCACGACACTGAATAGAAAATTACATTTGAATTTAAATATTTATTTGTGTTTTATAATGAATTTTGTTTGTCAATATATTTTGCCATGTTATTGATTGCCATTTTCGAAAACTGTTTAGAGGCTATTATGTCTTAAAGGAAATCTATCATCAAAATCAACCATGATAATACTAGGGGCGGGCATTTACTCATAGATCCAGGCACCTTGACTGTGCTAATTTTCTTATATTTGTTATCCATGGCCTCCTTCCTTCTAAAATCAACTTTTAAAATTATGCTAATTCGCCAAAAAAGCAACTAGAATTAACAGAGCCTCTCCGTGTAATAGCTTTATAGGTTGTTATATCATGCTTGATTTTGATGGTAGATTTTCTTAAAGAATTTTTTTTGCATTATTTTTTGTGTCTTAAACCTTCCACAAGCCACAAGCCTTAGGCTGCTGTATTTCTTTGTAAAACACTTTACAAACAAAGTGATTTTTATAGTCAGGAAAGTTGATGATCAGTTTTTCTTAATTTATAGGTTCACAGAAATGTATAAACTTTTCTGAACCTAAAGAAAAACTTTCTTATTAAGTGTTAGGTTTTCTATTTTAATAACACTAGTTGATTTTCTAATCTATTATATTTCGAATGAAATCAATAATACTGATATGTTACAAAATATATAAGATATACATAACTAAATATTAATAAACGGAATGTATCAATTACGTATGCTGAAACTTTCTTTTTTCTATACTATTTTTCTTTGAATATGTGGAAATGTTGTTAAATTTGTTGCTTTACACAAAAATTATTTTGTATTACTTTAGGTTCCTTTTATACAAATGTGTTAATACGGCCGCATGCTACCTTTACCATACCATTGCAGTACAGGTAGAACACAGCCATTCACTTTATTGGGCAATACGACCATCCATTTGAATGGCCATATTGCCCACCGTACCGTAGATGGAGAAAAGATACAGCATGCTCTATCATGTGCCGTTTGTAGTGCCAGCAGCATGACTTACTAAGGAGAGGGTAGAGTTGAGAAGTGCTCCCCCCTCCCCTTCTCCAGTCAAGTCCTGTCCTTGGCGTGCAAAGAAGCCTTATATCAATAACTTCTATGGCAGACATGAGTATAGGTCGTTATGTTGAAAGGGAAAGTGGAGAGCGACATCTGGGATGTTCGCATCTCCTGTGTTGATTGGTGGCAGTCCACGCAGATCAACGGTTCTCAGTAGTTGCTACACAGACAATGGAATTGGAAACAGACAGATCCATTTTCAGTTCAGTGCAGTAGGCCAGTGGTTGATTTGAGTTACTGCAACTTTGTTCATTCAAATGATTAGAAGCTGATCAGCAGTAACCTAGTTTCACTACTACAACGATAATGGGGCTGTTCACTTCCTGTTTCATTTGCTGTCTACCAGGTGTTTTCCAGGTGCTAGGTGATAGATCCCACCAATTTCATATTACGGACCTTTCCTGTGGATACATTGATATTTTACACCTACAAAAAGTCTTTAAAGAAACTAAATATTCTCTAGACACCTTTATTGTTTTTGCCGATTTCCACAGGCATCTAAAGCTTTTACAAAATGTAAACTAGATAAACAAGTTACAATTCAGTCAGAGGATAAGAACAGATTAATTTAGACCTGAACACTCCACTTTTAAGGTATCCATGGTTACCAACTAAGTTAATCTACATCTTAGGCCACCAGTAAATCCCTCATGTCTAAAACCAAAATGCTAAATAATTCATGTTGTTAAATTACATAGAGTGTATGTAGGGTTCTGAGCCATCGCAAATCCAAATGACTCATTTTAAGCATCATAAATATTAACCCAGTACGGCTCACCACAAATTGTGGTTGGTTCTCTATGAGAACTATCCGAAATAAATCGAATTAAAGTTACACATACTATAAGTGTTCTTTAGTAGTTAATCCCATATGTTTGTGCCAATGTCTTTTATCCATCTGGTTATGTGGACCCAGCATGCCATCAAAGCATCAGGCTTTTTTTCTCCTTCAGCAGCTGCATCTCATATTCAAGTCTTAACAAGTAAAAAAATAAATAAATTACCAAGTTAAAGAACTTTTTCAATTTTTCCTCCTACGGTCATTTTACAACTAACTTGTTCTTATTAGTCAAACTTTTTTTTAACATTCAGTTTGATAAAAAGTTCAGTAAGATTTTTTTATACAGTAAAAGTTACAGTTGATGTTGTTTGTTTTCACATCTTTATACCCCTTATCCCTGCATAGTTTTTGCCTAAAACATTGTGAGGTTCAGATCTCATCATATATTCATCATGCAACTTGCTACAATTGACTCCAGTTTGTCTAGCTTTAACAGCAGAAACCAGTTGGGAAGATTCATCATACACAGATGCAAGGTGCGTCTACACATGATGTTATCCCTGAAGCTGCGCCAGTTATATAGGGTGTTCGGCATGCAATGGGGCACTTCTATGCTAGTTCCTGACTTGATTCAAGACAGGGCTGTGCATAATGCGCCTGCATGTTATCCCTAAACTGGAATGCAATGAGGAACTTCTATGACACTTAGTGTCATAGAACTAGAAACTGTGCCAGTTTCTAGTGCATTCTATAGCTAGTGGACAGACACTCTGCCACCAGGCATGGCCCTCTTCTTGCCCCTCTATGCCCACTTGGCGTGGAGGTAGGGTAAGGAGGGGAAAAAACATTCCAAGCTTTCAATTCCCCCCCTTCGGTCAAAATTAACAAATCTGGTGCCTCCACCATTTCCCTTTACCACCACGACTACTTTTGGGAACTGCTGGGGTGGGCAAAATAACTGAATGTGCTAGAAACCCTTTTGCACAAAGTAGAAAGAGACAAAAACTATGGCTTTATGGCTTTTTTTTGTCAAATAGGCATTAATAAATAGTTCTCAGTATGTGTTTGATATGGCAAAAAAAAAAAATCTGTACATCTATACAAATATTAAGAAACAAATGCGAAACATATCAATTAAGACAAAATTATTGAAAAAATTTGCACCAAAAACCTTTAAATTCCTTAACTTGCATTTATTATTATTTTTTTAAAAATACCTTTACGACTAGTTCAACAAAACGGGAGTGGCTTAGCTGAAAAAGTTAAGTGAAGGGGTGCAGAGTAAGACCATATAGTCTTATATTAAAATAGATTTTTCTTTTAGCTTCAGTTTTGATAAACCTGCCCCCAAAAAGATTGAGAATGTTCCAATTTTTTTTTCTATTTTGTTATTTTTCAAGGAAATAACATTTCCTTTTTTAGTGCTAACATATCTGCTTCACAAATGTTAAGATTTGTAAAAACATAATAAACAATAAAACCCTTAAAAACATGACAATACATTTAATTACAATGTTCAAGCTGATTTTGCTTCTTTGATCACAAACAAAATTCACCTAAAGAATTGGCAATGCTAAATGCAACATGCCCACTCCTCTTAAGAGTGTTGGCTGAAAATGTATTTAGTTTAAAGCTATACCCTTTGACTCCCAAATACACAGCAAATTGGTTTTATCTGAGAAAACGTGAGTTTTAAAAGGATAGTTGAGTAAATCATTACAAAACATCCAGGTCCAGCTTCTTTGAAGGAGATCCAGAGCTTTATTAGAAAGTTTGCCAAAGTTGCATCAGTAGTCAGTCAACGCGCTTCCAGAAAAGATAAGCATCTTCTCAGCTACCGTTAGCCCCAGTTTCTAATGAGACCCCCCCCCCGAAAAAAAAAATAGGTTTATTACTTCAATGAATAGGTAATCTGGATCTTCTATCAATATTAAATAGACAATAGATAACAACAGATACAGAAAATAAACATCAAAAATACAAATTGTACATTATTAGCCCCATAATGCTTTCTCAAATCCAGGCATCTGTTAGTATCATCCCTACATTCCTCTGATGAATCCTAGATTTAGAAGAGAAGGAGGGATCCAACCCACTTTCAGCCATAATAAGACATACATCAGCTGTTAAATCATATAGTCCTTACAAGTGGTAATAGCTGTGAAGTTACCGTATAACTCATCTCTACAGGTAAATTCCACACAATTCTGATTGGGAAAGAGGTATGCCCAAGTTATAATTTTACGAAATTGAATACTCAAAATAAAATACTGTAACTTTACCTAACTTAATTTTTTCTATGAGGTAGAACGTATGACCAATACTCACGACACTGAATAGAAAATATTTGAATTTAAATATTTATTTGTGTTTTTAATGAATTTTGTTTGTCAATATATTTTGCCATGTTATTGATTGCCATTTTCGAAAACTGTTTAGAGGCTATTATGTCTTAGGAAATCTATCATCAAAGTCAACCAGATAAACTAGGGGCGGGCATTTACTCATAGATCCAGGCACCTTGATGTGCTAATTTTCTATATTTGTTATCCATGGCCTCCTTCCTTCTAAAATCAACTTTTAAAATTATGCTAATTCGCCAAAAAAGCAACTAGAATTAAAAGAGCTCTCCGTGGAATAGCTTTATAGGTTATTATCATGCTTGATTTTGATGGTAGATTTTCTTAAAGAATTTTTTTGCATTATTTTTTGTGTCTTAAACCTTCCACAAGCCACAAGCTTAGGCTGCTGTATTCTTTGTAAAACACTTTACAAACAAAGTGATTTTTATAGTCAGGAAAGTTGATGATCAGTTTTTCTTAATTATAGGTTCACAGAAATGTATAAACTTTTCTGAACCTAAAGAAAAACTTTCTATTAAGTGTTAGGTTTTCTATTTTAATAACACTAGTTGATTTTCTAATCTATATATTTCGAATGAAATCAATAATACTGATAGTTACAAATATAAAGATATACATAACTAAATATATTAAACGGAATGTTCAATTACGTATGCTGAAACTTCTTTTTTCTATACTATTTTCTTTGAATATGTGGAAATGTGTTAAATTTGTTGCTTTACACAAAAATTATTTTGTATACTTTAGGTTCCTTTTATACAAATGTGTTAATACGGCCGCATGCTACCTTTACCATACCATTGCAGTACAGGTAGAACACAGCCATTCACTTTATTGGGCAATACGACCATCCTTGAATGGCCATATTGACCGTACCGTAGATGGAGAAAAGATAACTGCTCTCTTCATGTGCCGTTTGTAGTGCCAGCAGATGACTTACTACATAAGGAGAGGTAGAGTTGAGAAGTGCTCCCCCCTCCCTTCTCAGTGCAAGTCCTGTCCTTGGCGTGCAAAGAAGCCTTATATCAATATTTCTATGACAGACATGAGTATAGGTCGTTATGTTGAAAGGGAAAGTGGAGAGCGACATCTGGGATGTTCGCATCTCTGTGTTGATTGGTGGATACCACGCAGATCAACGGGTCTCAGTAGTTGCACTACAGACAATGGAATTGGAAACAGACAGATCCATTTTCAGTTCAGTGCAGTAGGCCAGTGGTTGATTTGAGTTACTGCAACTTTGTTCATTCAAATGATTAGAAGTGATCAGCAGTAACCTAGTTTCACTACTACAACGATAATGGGGTGTTCACTTCCTGTCATTTGCTGTCTACCAGGTGTTTTCCAGGTGCTAGGTGATAGATCCCACCAATTTCATATTACGGGACCTTTCCTGGGATAACTTGATATTTTACACCTACAAAAAGTTTTAAAGAACTAAATATTCTCTAGACACCTTTATTGTTTTTGCCGATTTCCACAGGCATCTAAAGCTTTTACAAAATGTAAACAGTATAAACAAGTTACAATTAGTCAGAGGATAAGAACAGATTAATTTAGACCTGAACACTCCACTTTTAAGGTATGCCATGGTTACAACAAGATTAATTACATCTTAGGCCACCAGAAATCCCTCATGTCTAAAACAAAATGCTAAATAATCATGTTGTAAATTACATAGAGTGTATGTAGGGTTCTGAGCCATCGCAAATCCAAATGACTCATTTTAAGCATCATAAATAATTATAACGGTCACCACAAATTGTGGTTGGTTCTCTATGAGAAAATCCGAAATAAATCGAATTAAAGTTACACATACTATAAGTGTTCTTAGTAGTTAATCCCATATGTTTGTGCCAATGTCTTTTATCCATCTGGTTATGTGGACCCAGCATGCCATCAAAGCATCAGCTTTTTTCTCCTTCAGCAGCTGCATCTCATATTCAAGTCTTAACAAGTAAAAAATAAATAAATTACCAAGTTAAAGAACTTTTTCAATTTTTCCTCTCACGGTCATTTTACAACTAACTTGTTTTATTAGTCAAACTTTTTTTAACATTCAGTTTGATAAAAAGTTCAGTAAGATTTTTTTATACAGTAAAAGTTACAGTTGATGTTGTTTGTTTTCACATCTTTAACCCCTTATCCCTGCATAGTTTTTGCCTAAAACATTGTGAGGTTCAGATCTCATCATATATTCATCATGCAACTTGCTACAATTGACTCCAGTTTGTCTAGCTTAACAGCAGAAACCAGTTGGGAAGATTCATCATACACAGATGCAAGGTGCGGTCTACACATGATGATCCTGAAGCTGCGCCAGTTATATAGGGTGTTCGGCATGCAATGGGGCACTTTATGCTAGTTCCTGACTTGATTCAAGACAGGGCGTGCATAATGCGCCTGCATGTTTACCCTAAACTGGAATGCAATGAGGAACTTCTATGACACTTAGTGTCATAGAACAGAAACTGTGCCAGTTTCTAGTGCATTCATAGCTAGTGGACAGACACTCTGCCACCAGGCATGGCCCTCTTCTTGCCCCTCTATGCCCACTTGGCGTGGAGGTAGGGGAAGGAGGGAAAAAACATTCCAAGCTTTCAATTCCCCCCTTCGGTCAAAATTAACAAATCTGGTGCCCCACCATTCCCTTTACCACCACGACTACTTTTGGAACTGTGGGGTGGGCAAAATAACTGAATGTGCTAGAAACCCTTTTGCACAAGTAGAAAGAGACAAAAACTATGGCTTTATGGCTTTTTTGTCAAAGGCATTAATAAATAGTTTCCAGTATGTGTTTGATATGGCAAAAAAAAAAAATCTGTACATCTATACAAATATTAAGAGAACACAATGCGAAACATATCAATTAAGACAAAATTATTGAAAAAATTTGCACCAAAAACCTTTAAATTCCTTAACTTGCACTTTATTATTATTTTTTAAAAATACCTTTACGATAGTTCAACAAAACGGGAGTGGCTTAGCTGAAAAAGTTAAGTGAAGGGGTGCAGAGTAAGACCATATAGTCTTATATTAAAATAGATTTTCTTAGGCTTCAGTTTTGATAAACCTGCCCCAAAAGATTGAGAATGTTCCAATTTTTTTTTCTATTTTGTATTTTTCAAGGAAATAACATTTCCTTTTTAGTGCTAACATATCTGCTCACAAATGTTAAGATTTGTAAAACATAATAAACAATAAAACCCTTAAAAACATGACAATACATTTAATTACATGTTCAAGCTGATTTTGCTTCTTTGATCACAAACAAATCTTCAAAGGTGATTCTTGATATCATGGTGAAAATTATCATTTAGGATTAAATATATAAAAACTTGAATAAATAGAAAGGAAAGGGAAAGGAGAGGAGAGGAGAAAAGAGGGGGAAGAAGGAGAGGAAGTAGAAATGGAGAGGGGAGAAGAGAGAGAGAGAAGAGAGAGATGAGAGAGAGGATAGAGGGAGAGAGATAGTATTATATATATATATAATTATAACTGTATAGATAGAATGTATACAAATTATAAATATTATATATATATATTATATATATATATATATATATATATATAATTATTACATATACAATTTTTGATGTATAAGGGGTAAGGAAAATAAGTGCCTTCCAGGAACCTAATTTTAATTTATCATTTATTAAATTAATGAGATTTTATAATTGATGAGAATTGCAGACTAATTATTATCTTTTTTTTACGAAAATATTAAAGTATTCAGTGTGGAAAATCTGCAAATTCCCCAGTTTATGGTTTTAGATATGAACTTTCATGCAAATTCCCTGCGCAGGTAGACTTAAAGGCATTGTTACAATATTGTTTCTTGCTTAATTTACAAGTGGCTTTAAAAGCATTTAAAATCTATCACACAATTCGCTAAATCATTTAACACCCAGAGCAATCCTATTAGCGCACAAGAGGTGAACACAACGCTGATAAAATGCTGTCAATACCCACAGATGCCTTGTTCCCATCATGGAATACTAATGAGAGCCAAGTATATGGAAGATTAAGACCTGGTATTATGGCCATCAAATTGTTTGTTTTTAACAAGGAGGTCCAGAATATTAAATAATTAGTATTATTAAGGATTAGGGATATTAACGGAACAAGTAAAGCAGGAAATCATAAAGAATTCTGTTATTCCGTCAATGTAAAATGACAGCTCAGTGATACTGATTACATGATTTTTGACAAAGCTCTCCTTCTTTAATGAAACAAAGTCTTACCCATTAAATAGAGGATAAATTAGAGTTCCTTGTGGGTGTTACCCTTGGGACTCCCAGCAATCAAAAAGAGGAACTATTAAAGAAAAACCTACTAGGGCTACTAGGGCATAAAGTACCCTCTCTGTGCCCCAGAAGCCTCTGTGATTGCTCGCTACCTGCGCTTCCTTGACGTACTCCTGCCAATGCTCCTGCTAATGCTCCTGCATGTATGTAGCTCAACATACTTTGCATGGGTAGAGCTCTGATGGAGCGCTGATGGAGGGATTGCAGAGGCTACTGGGGCAATTGAGTATATGAAGGTTTTTTTTAACTTTTTGGTAAGGGTAAATTTCCTTTAAGGTTACATAAACGCAAATTTGCGCTACGGCCGGGCCGGGTACTGGGCGTAGCACATGTTCGGCTGGAGAGGTGGAGGGATGAGTGCTGCTTTCTATAGGAACACTCAATAAGAATGCCTGGCTCTATTTTTTTCCTGGGGACGGTACAGTATGATGGCACGCGTGTGTGCTCACTGTACCTTGGCTGAGAGCCATAGGTGTCTACGTATATATGACCTCCAACTGGTGACCAAATATAGGTTGTTTAACACTTAGGAGTCTGAAGGAGGTACCTTGGACCTCACCGGACCCCCTGCTCTCGTGATTTATGAGGATCTCATAACTGAGGCCCTCACTGTTCAGCAGGTTAGGCCTTAACCTGTGGATAGGGCCTAACTTGTTTCCTTGGCAAAAAACTGCTTTTAAAGCTCTCTACCAGCATTATTTAAATTCTATTGATGCTGAAGAGTTAACTGTAGTCACTATTGTAGGAACTGGATTGGAGTCTCCAAAGGTAAATCTCTGAGACATTACAACTGTATGAGGAGTGAATGGATAGAGGCCCCTTTCTTTATTATCTCTATGGTGCAGTATCAAACTTGGTGGCAGGTTTAGGTGGCCATAGCCCCAATAGGAGCATTGAGTATTGGTGGCCTCGCAAATAGCTCATATAATAATCTATTATATTATCTTCTAGATAGCAATGGCTCTCTCTAAATGCTCTCTACCAGCATTATTTAAATTCTATTGATGCTGGAGGTTTAACTGTAGGCACTACTGTAGGAACTGTATTGGGGTCTCGAAAGGTAAATCTCTGTTTTAATCAAGTCAAACTTCCAGCTATTGCTTTGTTTGTTACATCCAATGTTTTGTAATGTTTTCCATGGGATCATAACAATTAGTTGGAGAATGAGATAGCGGCGGAGCTCTCCTCCTGCTTCACTGAGGTTAACCGCTTCTTTAGTTTTGCATGAATTTCCCTTCATCCTCCATTTAATGATGATGAATATTTGTGATTTAAGTAATGCTGCACCATCTTCCACACCATTTGTTCTGATGAATTCACATCATGGGAAAACCTACACTATGTCATTTTAATTGCTTCTATTAGATGTCACCATGTACTGTACCATCAGCAGTTTTGTTGTAGGCCATTACTCCTTATCTGTTGTCTCTAAGTAACATCTGCCTAAATTGCAGATTGCCCGTGTTTGGAGCCTGTTTTATTTATTAATTCCAAGAAAGCTAAAAACAGAGAAGGACTCTAATTTGTGGTATCTAGTAGAGAGTGTGTAGGGTAGAATTTTCACAATTTTTTTACACAATTAGTTATGTATAGTTATATTTTGGCAGAAAGTATAAATTTGTTAACACGTTGCTTTTTGTATATAGGGGCAGATGTATACATCCGGCTGCCCAAGGGTCAAGATATCATACTCTGCAAGCAGGAAGCTTTAATACAAACTTTTTTCTGGCCACAAGGGATGTTCCTATTATGCTTAGTTCACACCTAAGTTGGGGGTTTCTAAAAATGGAGAGCGTAATGGAAACTAAGAATGGAAAGTGAACAGAATTGTCTCTGTTTACCTTCCATTCCTCATTGACTTTAATGTCTGCAAGTGGGAATGATTGCGGGTGTGAACTGAACCATTATTGCTCTTTTTCTGTGGACCACTAGTGGATTTCTTAAGGTTTGATGAAAGGTAGTTAAAAAAATGCTTTACCGATGCTGTAGATTGGGTTCCTGCATTCTGAGCCCCTTTTTATCAAGAGTTTTGTGAATACCAGTCAAAGGTGTCAATACACTATTTTTGAGTGGGGAGGGGAGGTCTTTATTTGGTTCTGGATCTGTTAGTTTAAAGGGAGATCTACCACTAGGAATCTACTTATTTAGTATATCCTGATGGTAGATTCCCTAAATGTAACTAATCTCTAATCACTTATTTTTATTTTCTAAAACCTAACCATTGAGTTTTAAAATTTCATTATCATTTTTTGTTGATCGTCTGCAGAGACTACTGGTGTATGGTGTAGCTTCTGTTAACTTCAGGGCTAAGGCTGCTTCTTGCCCTAATAGTCTCAGCAGAGCCTCTGGCATCCAGCACATCGACAGCAGAGAGGAGCTCTAAGCTCCAGGTGCACTGCCGGCTATACTGAACCAGCGACTCGCTGGGAGCCACTGCATCTGAGCGAGCCATGCCCGCGTATTCATAGGTGACATGGAAATGCAAGGGGGAGCAACTCTACAGAGGCTAGTCTGGACGTGGAGTAGACTTAGCCCCGAAGTTAAAAGAGGCTACTCCACACCCTCGTAGCCTCTGCAGGTAATTATCATAAAAATATCATAAAGTAATAAATCTCAGGGGTTAGATTTTAGAGTTGGGTATTAGTTACATTTAGGGAATCTACCATCGGGATCTACTACATAAGTTGATTCCTGACAGTAGATTTCCCTTCACATGGTCTCACATATTCAATAGCTGTCCATTTAATGATCTTGCAGACAGGATCTATTCTACTCCTCCTGAATGGTTTGGCTAAGAATCCATCTAAGATGTGAATGCCACTGTCAAAAATCCCTGCCTTGACATAATGATATGCCCTGCCAAATTTTTCTTCTTGACAGTGCACATCCAAATATTTGTGTCATGAAGTCATTGCTTTTCGAGTGCTATTTTGATATCCCATAAATGTCTATGGCTATGTAGATTGTAGTTTAATGGATGTCTATAAGTTCTATAATATCTCATATCTACCAGCTTTTCTGGTAGATGGAAACAGAACAGGTTGAAGACAATTCGATGTTCTTACGAGAAAGAAATGGCTGCTCTGAACTTCAGTAGAAGATGTGGTTTGTGTGTTGATGTGAAATGAACAATTTCCTAATGGGCAGAAAATAGGAACATGAAGGAGCAAGTTAGATAGTGGAAGGGTCAGGGCCTGACATGGGACAACACAAATAAAGTTGTAGGCTAAGTTCTGGGTACTATTGAACTCATCACTAACTTCAAGAGTCTTTAACGAAAGCAAGTGATGTTAGTATTTAATTGGTTTGTTATCTTGATGAACAAAGAAAATATGGCTTTTGGCTCAATGCCATCAATTCTATTGATAAAGTTCCATTTTCACGGAATCCACATCCAGGCAAAGCTGTTTTGTCTTACAAAATGGCATCGATTTTCAGATCTTACAACTTGTCATTTGCAAATGTGAATTGTTTACTTTTGTCTCGTTCCTGATAACCATGCTCAATACCTTCTGATGCATTAAAGTGTCTTAAATAGATTACTGAGCGCCAGGGACCATTTTTTGTTTGTTTTATAGATTTTTTTTTTTAACAGGATATGCCATGGGATCCAAAACAAAAGTATAATAGAGTTACATGGAGATAAGTGGTGGGACTTCTTCTAGTAGGGAACAATCTGTTTAACCTACAGCAAAAAAATTATACAAGAAAGGAAATTACTGTACTACACCAAGAGTAGATTTTTTACTCTACCATATATTTATATATATATTACTTGTATTGGAATATGAAAGATAAAATATTCATTCAAAAGCATAGCATAGACCTTAGGACAGTGGTGGCGAACCTATGGCACGGGTGCCAGAGGCGGCACTCTGAGCCCTTTTTGTGGGCACCCGGGCTATCGCCCCAGCACACCGGACAGGACTCAAAGAATCTTCCTGCAGTTCCAAGCAACTTAAAAGACGCTGCTTTCAGTCATACTTTCATACTTACCTTACTACTTGGGACTGTAGGAAGAGGGAGAATGAATAGACATGGCCAAATTATCTTTGGAGAACCTTCTGCTGGCCCCACAATACTCTGTGCATAGAGGGACACTGGAACAAAGCTAAAAGCTAATTTTCCATCTTTCTACTGTGTTGCTGTCCTCAGGAGGACAATATGATTGAAAGATGTTGAACAGGGAGCAATAAGTTACTGCTTTAATTTTTGGTTGGCACCTCGCAATAAGTAAGGGGGGTTTTGGGTTGCTTTTTGGGCACTCGGCTACTAAAAGGTTTGCCATCACTGCATTAGGATTTGCCAATTAAGTTGGCATTGTAGGCATCTGGAGACTTATAGCTACACTTGATGCTCCATTATGGGATTCTGGGAAATATGCAAATATATTTTCCAGGATGTTTTCCTTATCCTTATTCCTGGAGTCCATATTTGCATATTTCCCAGAAATATGCCCACAAATTGAAAGTTTTAACAATATAAAAACATATGTGACTCTAGTGGAATGGCAATAAACACTAAGCATGAAGATGATACGTAAAATGAATGAGGTTGAAGCAGCACATGACTCTAAAGCTTATTTGCTTGATATGGAATGGGTACCAGCCACGGTGAAAGGTCAGGCAATGTCATTGGCTTTTCATGTGGACGGCTTGAAATAGTTCTGCAATCCTTAAGCACCCATCTGCTGTCATTTCCCTGAGCATCTGTTTCTGTTATTTAGAGTATCTGCATACCTTGCCAAAAAGCATTCAAAGAAAGTATGTGCAAGTGAACGCAGCACCAATGCAGGAAGATTAGTGTTTTACAGTAAACTATCTCTAAGGCAAGAATACACAAATTGAAATGCCACTTCCTGGCTTAGCAGAAAAGTCCTAAGATTCCCTTGGCTGTAGGCTACTGCTGGCACCGCTCTTTTGACACAGAACAGATTTTCTTTATCTCTGAAATGCCATTATTTATTGCTACATGTGCCTATGGTGTTTTGTTTGCGAGACCTCTTCCAGACAGCGACCTCCCCTTTGTTTTTGCTGTTGTAACTAACCACGCATAACGTACTCAAATATGACCTGACACAGATGTAAAAACAGCTGAGTTGTTTTCCAGCCTTGGTAATACATTTCAAAGCATTGCAGAAAATAAAATAGCCTATTAAAAAGTTTCCAAAATGTTCATTAAAAGGCAATGAAAATGTAATGCTTATGGCTCGTGACCTTAAATGCCCTTAGTGGTCACAGCTCCAAGGTTACAGTAACCTCTCAGTGTGCTGTCACCGTGGGTGACCAAGTGTATTGCTACCTGTTGCCATAGTCTTCCATCGTTTTCTGTACAAAATGTTCCTGTCCAATACCTTGAAACCCCTGTATGGTATCTGAGCATGTTCCACAGTTAGGAGTTTGTTCCTTTTGGAATAGGCACAATAGTTTGACTGATATCCGGCATCATGTCATTAGGCTTCTTGGAAAGTGGGCTGCCTCTCTAACCAGACACTTCATGATTCCTCTGTGCTGTGAGCTGACAGTTTGGTTAGATTATCTGGGTACAGGTTTATATTCATTTTCATTTACCTTCTGAAACTTGTATTAGTATCTGACACATAGAAAGAGACAGATCAGAGATGAGATTAGATCCATGAGATGAATATTACACACAATGACACTCTTCCAGCACTGCTACAAATCTGCTCTCACACTTTCAGATCTGGGATAACTCCACCCCCTTCCCCCCTGATACAGAACTTATCTGTCTGTAGCTTACAGTTTTTCTCTCCTTGTTAATAACAGTGAATTCAAGAATGTGTTATTTTGTTTTCCTGCGTACATTTATGAAACTTGTCTTCATGGGAATACCCCTTTAAGTACCAAAATCCTCAGCGTAGCAAGCATGACCTTAAAGTCCCCTTACAGGCTTTAATGGCAACCACTCTATAACACAAAGTTTTTCATTGCTAACCATTCCTGAGCATTAAATGATCCCAATTTTCTTGCTTTTTCAAAAGTTTGGGAATCAAGAAGACTCCTTACTGAGACTTTGCCATTTAAGGTCACCTCTGCAGGGGTGTGTAGGCTTATAAACATTGATGATCTTGGGGGGGGATTCTGGGAAATATGCAAATAAGTATTTCGGAATGAGGCAAGCAAAGCATTGCCCCTGGGCTACCTTGTAAGGCAGCCTCCTTAACATTAAGCATGACATTATAAGGACACCTCATTACATGATGTGTGATGAAAGCCAAAAAGCCAATATCCTAACTGTAGACAGCGCTGTTCCAATGTGATTGCATCTTGCCACTACGCATTTGGCAAAATTAAAGTCTGCATACAGGGAAGTAAGAACTCCTTATAGTGCCATCCCAAATTTATACTTTTCTGACACTAGTTGACCCCAACTAACCTTACAACTCTGTCTTTTATACTCTTTCCTGACCCTTTGAACCTATCCTTCCTATTCTTGACTTGTCCTTAAATCTGTGTTGCATGCCGCTACCTTAAGTTTGTTACTTGTCTCTGCTAGAACTTTGCCATTCCATGACCTTGTTTTGTTCCTGACCCTTCTCTCGCTCTATCCTTTGGATAGGCATCAATAATTTTGATCTTTAAACTGCTTTTAATGAAGAAGTGAAAACACAAGTCAGCAACTGCTTAATACAATATGCATGGGGCTCATAGAGATGGATATGATTTATGTGTAGCTTTCTCCTCCCAGAGTAATGGTACTATGCATGTGTGACCATTGAGCTAATCAGAGGGACAGTTAGTACCCATGTTTTCATGATCAATAGTGGAACTAGAACTCAGACCCCCAGGAATCATAGCTTTATCTTATTTTCCGTAGATAAGTGATGAACATTGTTTGAAGAGCAACATTTTAAAGGTATCTCATATATTCAAACAAAAAACCAAGTCCAATTTTAGTTAATATATGGTCCATTATGGTATCTTGAATATTGATGAGCTGACCCATTAAAATGCGGCTTTGACTGAGCCAAAATTTTAAAACTCTGTTTAAGTCCAGATTCAAAGCCCACATATTGTCTTTGATTTCTGAACCTGAACCCCCCATCAGTGTTACCCACCAATCGCGGATGTTAACTGTTGATGAGTGTGCCAGCGGCATTAAAATTACTATGGCCGTGCACCAGCACTAACATGACGTCATTGGGGAGCGATGATCATCCCCAAAATGGCTCTATGCATCGTAGGGCCTGAGCACTCAGATTAGTCAGTAATTCTTTTGCAGGCAACTTTGTTCACGGTTTTTTAAAGAGTTAATGTAATGGAGGGGGGTTTAGATCCATATCCTGATCTGTGCCCAAACTTCTAATGAATCTCAGGGTCAGGTCCAGGGGAACCCAACCTTTACCGATGGGGTTGACTCATCACTAAGCTTGAAACTTAAGTTTATAATCCATAGCAGAACAGTAAATTTACAGTATTTGATCATTTATTTTTCTTTATTTTTTCTCTATTAAGACTTACAGAACCTTAAATGGTTAAAAAAATATACAGAAAATATGTTAAGTAATCTAATGAAAACAAACAACAAATAAATATCACACAATTACCAATTTCCATGTTTTCTCATATTCTCCATCCTTATTAATGCATAAAACACCAAAAGCCACAGGGAGGTGTACCGATGGGAATTTGGACTGTGAGCCGGGTACAATGCTTCCATTATGTCATTGTTCCTAGCTGTAATGCAGGTATTATTTGCGACAATCCTTGTGAAAGCTATCTACCAATGTGAAATGAAGATTGCTCAGTTTGTTAGCGGACTAGAGTCCCAAGCCGCAGTCCGTGATCGCTGTCAATTCCTCAATGGTTTTGCAGAATATTGAGAACTTTGCAATCTTAGAGGAAGTCAAAGACTAGATGAAAATCTCTAAAGGGAATTATTGTCTTCGGCTTTTCAAAAGAAATTCAATGCTTTAAATTCAAATGCTGGATAAATTCCTGGTGGAATAGTGACAATTACTGTGATATCAGGCTTCTTAATAGAAGGGTTTGAATGCATAAAAACTCACCTACACCAAAAAAATCAAGATTTTTATTCCCAGGGTTTATTACCATAGACTTTTTCCCATAGATTTTTGTTACACTTTGGTTCAATCTGAAATCAAAAAGAACATATTGGGGCTTATTTACTAAGGTTTCCGCAGCCACATTTTCGACGGGTTTCCTGACTTTTCGGGGGTCGCGCCGCTGATTGTGTATGCGATCATTTTGTGTTGCAATTGCGCCGGCTTTAACGCAACATAAATCGGGGGCAGGCTGATGGACGATCCTACTGTTTCCGACTAAGCGCAGGATTTAACAATTCAATTTGAGTCGCAAGCCATGCACTTCCATACACCGGGAGGAAGATGGTGAACTCCAGTGGACCTGATGGGGAAGCGACACATGCAGGAAATCGGGCGCACGATTTTCATGAATCGCGGCAGATGGGTATTCCGGCGGACATTCCGGATGGGGGATCGCGCAGGGACCGGTTATGTAAATTTGCCCCATTGGATTAATGTTAGAAAAAAATACTAGGGCTTTGGGTCTTACAGGAGGGCATATAAACTTAAGAAATCCAACAACTTTTTATGCTAATTAAATTGATTTATAGGGACTTTCCATATCATGTGCATTTTGGGCATTCCCACTCTGTCTTTATGCAGTGTTATGAACTTGGTTTTACATATCATTTGAAGAGAACTTTCAAAGGTTACTTTTAATAGTGAACAGGCCCTGGTATAAAGTCATGACACTTACATTATTATTCAAAAATTTCACACCTTATTGATATATGAAAATGTATGTTAAAGGGTTCATTCACATGGCCATCTGCATGTACGTCCCCATAGACGGCAATAGCGGTACGGCGGTGTGGCACCGATCTGGGCCGCACACAGCAAAAAGATAGAGCATGCTCTATCGTTCTGTGAGTGTGCGGATGTGCGCCACTATTTTCTATGGAGGGAGGAGGCGCCATAACGCATGTGAATGCACCCTTATAGTTATCTTTTCAAGTCAAGTCATTATGTTAAAAAAAAAATCTACCAAAATCAAGCATGATAAACCAGGTAAACTTACTCATAGATCCAAACATTTAGGGATCTGGGGACATTACCAGAGCCCCTCCATGATGTAGCTTCACAGCCTGTTACACTGTGCAGGAGCACTTACCCCTCCCACGCTATGAGATTACAGCAGACCAAGAGAGAGGGGAAGTGCTGCTGCACAGTGTAACAGCCTTTAAAGCTACAGCACAGAGGGTCCTTTTGGCTCATTAGCAGATAACATATATAAGAAGATCACCACAATCTTGTGAAAACAGTAAGTGTCCCTGGTTTATCATGATTGATTTTGATGGTAGATTTCCTTTAAAGGGGTATTCCGATGGAGACAAAATTCTTAAATATACTCAGGATAACAAAATAACACATTCTCTAATCATGTGTTACAAAAATACAGCATTTTACATCTATATTTCCAACCTGTCTCTATGAGTCCTGGTGTACACAATTCCGGTTGCCCCATAATCTTCTGATTATGGTTGAGCATGGCAGATTCTTCTTATGAATAGCTTCTCTTATGAATAGCCTCCTGCCTCTCTCCCCCCATTGCAAGAGGAGCTAACATGCAGACGTCAAGCAGAAGCATGCATATATCTACTCCACAATATAAGATAAGGTCTTTATCCAGGAGAGGGAGGCACTCTGTGTGTGTCATAGATCAGACATAGCAGAGCTGACAGTGTTTTTTATAGCTCAAGTGTAGCAGAGCTGAGAGTGTCATTGTGTATTATATGTGTCTCATGGATCTTTTCATCTCTGATCCGTCTCATCTCTCTTGTTCTCTGTGTAAGATATTGTAGAGTGTTAAGAAGCTAAATACAAGTGTAGATAAACCCTGTACCATGATGATCTAGGCACATTGTCAGCACACAGCATCTCACAGCACAGAGGGATCATGAATTGTCTTGTTAGAGAGTCCCCGTTCACCCTCTGGAATTTTACACTGGCCATCACTGAGTGATAGGAGCTAAAACAGCAATAAAGCTGAGTAAAATTGTAAAGTAAGGGGTTAAATAATGAGCGTTGTGTGAACATCACTAGGAGACTCAAAATGGAGAATTTTATTTCATGGGTAAATTTTCAAAGGGCATCAACTATTAGAGTTACTGATGAGTACCACTAATTGCACAAAGGTCAATGGGAAAAGATTTATTAGCATGTTCTCTCAAAAGGACAATAAAACCTCAGAAAATAGTAGAAGAAACCAGACAACATGGTGATAATTCGCCCAATGTATTCCATATCCTGTTTTGTTCAACTCTACGTCCTCCAGATGTACATGGTGATACCTTGAGCACCACATTTGGGTTTTGATTGCTACATTATTAATTTCAACGTATTGCAATATTATAAATAAATACAGGAGCCAAATTGAATATTTGTAGCTTTCGAATTTATACTTTATGGTGAGGAAAAATGTAACGTCTATGTTGTTTTGAAGACAACCATTCACAAAAGTAAACTGCATTTTAACCGAGGAGTGCAATAAATTTTGACATAAAATATGACTTTTGGAGAATCTAGAGAATCCACAAATCAAAGTCTTCTTTTCTGACCTTCCCATAATAACGTATGATAAAGTTGATTGACTGCTTTTGTCAGTCATACAAAAAGATTCAATTCAACAGTTTGACCTTTTTTTGCCTTTTGTGGCATTCCTGTAGCACTTCACATTATTCGTTTACTTTGAAGGGAACTGTCTTGAAGAAACTGTTTGAATAACTGGAAGATTGACAATGCAACTCCAGTGTTCGGAACACACATATTACCGTCAAGCGATGGATGCGCCTTTTGTTTTTGTTGAGCACAATAGCGCAATTGTGTAGTGATTCAATTATGGGAACTGGATTTCAGGACAAAAATAAACTATTGGTCTTTGCAGCCAAGCAATTTACCCATCTGTCAAAAAGGGTACATACTTTATAGTCCTCACGGTAGACATATGCTTTATGTATGTGTCTGAGTTTGTTGACCGCTCATGCAGTTGTAAAGTAAATTACTCCTCTAGCTCAATGTATAGTAGTAGCCCTATGACATAGCGTATTGGGGTCTATATCTAAGTTTAATGAAAGGGTTAGAAAAGATTAAAAACATAAGTAGATAATCAAACAGTAAACTTACACAAAATATAAAGTACTGTCCAAAATTGTAGGCAAGCAAGAACGCTTTTAAAAATTGATGTAGTAATTATTTATTTTTTATCGGTTGTCGAAATGTAAAGTAAATAAACATAAGCAAAATCAAAATCACACCTCTATATGTTGTGCCTTCAAAACAGAATCAGTTAGGTACACTTGGTTTTGAGCGATCTCTATAGGGAGAGAGATCGCTCTCTCTTTCGGGACTGTGGTTTTTGAGGATGAAACCATGATCCAATATTTAATTTAGGTTCCGTTGAAGTCCCATCACCACTTCCAGTCCCTTTGTTCTTCTCTTTGCCCGGATGACATTGTCTGTGTATTTGGGTTAATTTCCCGGATGTAGAATATATTTTTAAATCTACTGTTTTCATAAGCATTCTAACTTTGTACTGTTTTTGCCACATTTGCCTCCCAACTTTTGCACAGTAGCAAAATATTCAGTATAAGATCTCTGCTCAATCTGCACTTCAATAGTAGAGTCCAATAGGAGGTTCTAGAAATCAAAAGCCTTTCCTGTGTTACTATCAACTAGAAATGAGCGAGCACTAAAACACTCGAGTGCTCGTTACTCGGGTCGAACTTTTCCCAATGCTCAAGTGCTCGTATTGAATAACGAACCCCATTGAAGTCAATGGGAGACTCGAGCATTTTTCACTGAAAGAACACATTGAAAGAACACTTGAGAACACATTGCAGATGTTTGCAGATCTTTTCACTGAAAGAACACATTGAATGAACACAGTAAAGAACACAGTGTATGGAAACATCTGCAATGTGTTCTTCACACATATTGTTCTTCACATACTATTGTGAAGAACAACGTTCGGCACGCATGTCTTCGGATAAGTTAGCAGATGTACGGAACATCTGCAATGTGTTCTTAACTGTGTTCTTCACTGTGTTCTTCACTTAAATGATCCTGTGTTCACTGTGTTCACTGTTTTCATTGAATTCTTCACTGTTCTTCACTGTGTTTCGTTAAGTAAATGCTCGATCTCGAGCCGGAGAGATACTCGTCCGAGCAACGAGCCGTTTCGAGTACACTAATACTCGAATGAGAATCAAGCTCAGACGAGTATACTCGCTCATCTCTACTATCAACAAATAAATGTGTATCATTTAGTAGAACTCCCCAATGGTAACCAGAATAAACAGATAGGTAGAATAATGAATGATCCAATATTCCCATGATGCAATATATATTGTTATAGTTCCCCTAAATGATTTAGTTCTCGTTGGCTATGTTGTCTATGTCCCATTGCTTCGGTGTTCCAATTCTATTGGAGACATAATATCAGATAACACCCACAGCCAGATGATGTAAGGTCACTAAAGTCAAAGATAGCTAACAGCATCATCTGTTCTGGTCCAGCCTAAAGTTAATCTACCAACAAAATCCATCATGGTGAACCAGGGGCATTTACTCATATACCCACAAACAGTGACCATGGTAATCTTCTTATATTTGTTATTCATGGCCCCCTTGTTTCTACAGTGAAATTTTACAATTATGTAATTAAGCCAGAAGAGCTTTGGCAGGAATTATTGGCTGAAGCTTCAAAGTTACACTGTGAGGAGCACTTACCCCCATTTCACTGTGTGCTGAAACTTCCATTGCTGAAAGAGAATGGGAAATGCTGAGGGAGCAGGGAGAAGCACAGTGTAACAATCTGTGATGCTAGAGCTCTACAGGGGCACTAGTAACATCCCCAGGAGCCTTGTGGCTTATTAGCATAATTGCAAAAGTTGATTTTAGAAGGAAGGAGGCCATGGATAACACATATAAGAAGATTACCACTGTCACAGTGCCTGGTTCTATGAGTAATTGTACCTGCTTTATAATGCTTGATTTTGATGGTAGATTTCCTATAATGGTCTATCTACAGAATTATCTGAAACATCTACTTTATTTATCTATTTGCTTATCTATCTTTCTGGAAAAAGAAAAAAAATGTAGAACAGGTAAATGTGAGCTTCAGAAACACCCATGTGTTTGGGCCAAAACATCACATTTGGGTGAATAAAGTACCCCCCCCCTCCCCCATTAAACTTAAAAAAAATTGGAGGTACAACCCATTTTGATTTTTCATCTATCTTACTCTGTTTGAATTTCTTTCACAAATTTTTTTCAAGGTAAATCTGAACCAAATTATATGGATTCCCATCCACGATAGGACAATCTGTTCTGATCTCCGAACAGCCATATTCATTTTATTATTTTTAGTGCACTGTTCAGTTATTAGTAAACCTTCATAATTTATTCTCAGCTCCTTCACATCTACAATCTAACTTCATTTAGCCCTTTTCAGTCCTTTACTTTTATCTTCAAGCACTGATCTACGACAATGAGCTGTTTATGATTCTGCCAAAGTAGACAATGTCACAAACACAATTCCCGACAAAACTTTGACCTGTGTTTTATTGTCACCTCATCGCATTCCCACCGCGGAGATGATTTCTTCTTGACAACAAATAGATGTCTTCAATTAAGCTTTATGCTCATCATTTGTTCACTTTTATATCAGTGGTGACAAGCATGTATATTGGCAAATACCTAGCACTTAAAACTTTTGTAGCGTCGAATATCACCGCAGATATTTTATATGGAAGATGATAGCGTAGAGATAGTTTCATTTGTACATTGTATTGCCTCTTCACATTTTACTGGAGTACATTTATTCGATGGATAATATAATACAAAACAAGATCCCATTGAAAGATATATTTTATTAGGATTAATTTTGCAAGTAAATCCATGTTAATCCAAGAAGACAGATGCATCCAGACAATACTTGACGCTTCCATTTCACTCTCTGACTCTTTAATTCTTTCTCCTTCAAATGTTTTATGAAACAAATAAAAGCTTTTGAAATGTTCCAAGGATTTGGGATTTCAGATAAAGTGAACTACCGGTATCTGAAAATAACTACACCTAATTGATATACAAAAATGAGATAAAATAACAGTTAGAAGCCTCATATTTTACTCTTTGTTAGATACAAAAAATTATGTTCAAGAAACACATAAAATGTAAGAAAAAAGACCATCTGCCTCCTGAGAACGAAATTTAAAGAGCAGTTAATTGGATTCTGCAAACACTAGACACATTTATTACCTTGGACATTTGGTAGAACTACGGCTTTGCCTTAAGAATAATTCCATTTTAGGCTATTTGATTGATTGATCAATTTATTGATTGAATGTTTTAATTTTAAATTATACATATAATAAAGATATATTCCCCAATTGTACGTTGTAGCAATTTTAAGAGTCTCCCTGGAATTTCACATGAAACAAGAGGTCAAAGTCTGGAGGACCTAATTTTAGCAGATGAGAAGAACTTCCTTTCCATCATTGATTTTACATGCCAGGAAAATTGCATGTAAAAAGCTGCAAGAATATTGTTATTTTTTATTAATTTTGCACCCCTTTTTCTATATCAAGTGGGGGGTGAGACAATTTGGCCTGACAAATTTACTATCCTGCAGTTGAAATCTAATTTTGGCACAAGGGACATCCAAGAATTATTAATAGACTGAAGCTTCTGTTTCTTGTTCATCTTTTTCAAATGGACCACAAGACTTGAAAAGATACTATATAGATAAACTTATAAATATGTCCTCAAAATTTGATTTGTATCTAAAGGGGTCCTCAGAGTACAACCATTAAAGAGTAGTCTGATGAGTAGGTGGCCGTCTTGAATTGAAGAAAAAAGTCTACAAATATTTGGGTTGGGATGTCTCAAAAGTAAAATTTTACTATCCATCCCCAGATCATTTTTATGTAAAACCAGGGGCACTTGAATTTTAAGATGATTTTATTATTAGAAATAATTTCCCAGAATTATTCAGCCTTTTAAAGATTCAATTTAAGAAAAAAAATCCCCCGAGGTCTAGAACAATCATGCACAATTATCCAAAATTAATACCTGTGAATGACTGTTTGACCTTTTTTAGTCCAGTTTAGTCTCTATCACTTGCGTAGTTGAAGTATGGGCTTTTAAATAAGAGGCACTTTAGTTTTCTATTATCATTTTATCAAACTTGAATCTTTATCGAATAACGTTTATGAGTTTTTCTTTTTTTTTTCCAAGCTACATTCTAAGAACCATAACTGAAATGATGAATGGGAGCACAAAGGGCACTTTGGTAACCTACCAGTCTGAAGAGCATGTTGGGCATACCTCTTTCAGGAGGGTTTCAAAGATCTCCTCCATATAAAGATTTCCTTAAAAGAGAAAAAATTTGTAAAGCTTGTGGGGGAAGTAATGTCCTTCACCAGCAGAATTACCTAAAATGTATTTAGTTGGTCTTTTCTGAGTAATAACTTAACTGTTCTAAATTGTTATTGACACAAGTTGATTGTCCCTATCATACACCCTTTTTATGTGGCATTAAGAATTCTGGTTCATGCCAATCATATGTGAAACTGAGAAGATAATTTAGTAATTAGAGTACAAGGGGTTATAAAGAAATATTCAACTAAATAATCCCTCACATATCAAATTCAGTTGTTTAGATGCTACTCCTAGTCCATTGACAGTCCTTGGCCTGTGGGATGACCAATTGGCATTATTTAGAGGAACCACAAACTAAAGGTCAACAGGGAACCACTGAGTGCATTGTGAAGCAAGTATTGGTTCTTAAATGTTTTTTAGCCTATTTAGAACCTATTAAAAACATACCCAATGAACAATACACAGATACACCGATCAATTTTATTTATTGTTCAATTTTTCTTATTTTTATTTTTGTTTTCTATAAATGCAAAATTATAACAGGAACCCTTCACTGTCATGTACAATTTTAGGTAAATCAATTGTAAATATAAAATGGTTTGTGTTGCCACAAGTGGGGGTGTGAATCAAACTTAGGGATCCTACCCCTGAAGGTATAATAATAGGGTAAGCACAAAGCTTGTTTATTCATCACAAGTAGAAAAGAAAAGCTGGCACCCCCCCCAATTCCTTTAAACCCATCTCTTGTTTATTTTTTCCTTTGTTAAAAGTTGGAACAATACAAGGGAGAGGGTAAACCGCAGTCTCAACTAGGCAAGATGAAGCGCAACGCGAGTCACCCCTAGAAAAATCTCATTACCCTCTCCCCTGTATTGTTCACAACTTTTAACGATGGAATAAATAAAGATGAGATGGTATTTAAGGAACTGGTGAGTGCCAGCTTTTTTTTCTACCTGTGATGACTATATAAGAATTTTTTGTTCAAACACTTTTATAAGTTAAAGCACCACCAAAGAGAATAATAATAAAAACAGGGTCACTTCACCTCTAATGAAGGCAGGTTTACCTAGGGAGCACATACTCCATAAATAAGATCAGCAATATTGCCACTTTGCCCAACTCTAGATTACCCAGTAACAAAGGTTGTTTAGACTCTTGTTCAGACCCAAATTACACTTTAAAATCTTCTAAACTTATTTCCCTTTATTGGCGAGAGAAAGTGATTTCAAGTGTATAATTATAAGGTTTAGATTACAAAGCTGATATAGGGCCATGTACTGCCAAAAGTTAAGACAAATTATAAGAATGTCATTGGAGAGATGAATTGCACTATTGTGTTTCCTTCAAACAAATGCAAATTTGAATGTTTTTTGTAAGATTTATTTGAAATTTCTGGTTTTCTTTTTGACATTAATCTTTGCTAATGTTTATCCCATTGACTTCCAAATTCCTAGTTGAAACACTTTAGAATTTTAGTTGACAATCCGAAAAATAATTCATATACCGGTAATGAAAACTTAATTAGGATGAAGCTGGCTTGAGTTAGATCGATACCTAAATATGGCTGTAATAACTTTTGTCAATCCTTTCTCCATGCTGACTGAATTACAGTTTTATGATTATCCTCTTTTACTACTATTACTGCAATGCATTTGTACCATGTGATTTTTTGAATCTTGTGGATCAGAATTTTTTTTCTTCAAGGAAGAAATTAGTTTTTTTTTATCCCTTACATGGATGCATTGGTAATAACATCCACAATGGTATTCTGATTCATAGACTTTTTAAATGAATAACCTGGGTTAAGAGGTTGGCTGTATCCTGCAAAATTAAATCTGTTACATATGAATATGTTTAACTAGATAATAACAAATACCAAAAAACGGATTTCTTTCATGTAAAGCCATTCTATGCTGCTTAAATATGTTTTTTGGGTCTGTCTATAACATAATTTTAATAACCTAGATCAAGTGCAGATTTCTAATTTTCAATTAACATAGGAATAATTTTGTTTGCTAAAATAAAATAAATGGATGACTGAACCATGATATGTTCTAGGTACAATTTTTTAAAAAATCCAAATTTCAAAAAGTCATGTGGCAACTGTATAGCTCAAGCTTTAAGTATTAACTTTTAACCTTTGACCTTACAGATTTTAACCAATGAAATGTCTCTTTAAACTTTAAAGGAAACAATGATAACGAACGCCTGGCGATTGCTAGACAGCGAATTCCATATCGACTTGGTCGAGTAGTTGATGATTGGCTACTCGACAAAGGTAAAAAAACATTGATTAAAACTTCAACTAAAAATAATTTGAACATAACCAAGTAGTGTTTCATTGTAACTCTAATAAACCTTAAAATAAATTTTCAGTAAAACTAAATTAAAAACATTTAAAACAGTAAAATCTAGATAGTGGTATCTTGCATACAATGTATAATAATTTTCTGACCTGTTTAGAACTCAGATGTTTAATAATCGTACCCTGTTAACTTAAGGTTAAAGGGACTGTAAATATAATCGACTAACTCAATCTATGAAGACACTCATAGATAACTTTAACCAAACATTCTAAATTATTCATAGATATTTTTTTTCCTGTTCCCGCATCTAAATTCATAACTAAAATATGTGCAGAATTCTTACCTTTCTTACTGCCGTGAACGAAATATCTTGGTATAAACTACAGGTATTCTAACTAGTGGGCAAGATGAATTGCCAATCAAAGTGAAGTCCCTTTAACATTTGCATCCTTTCAAGGAATTTTTTTGAAAAACTATAATTAAAACAGAACTTAAAATTGTGTGCATGCTAATCATATGCAGAGAACAATCTGCGCAAAATGTATTTGTGATTTCATAATGCTGCCAATGTTTAAGGATTTCTTTGTGTAATAAAATTGTGCCATAATTTCACCATTGGTATGTGTATCATTACTGAAGTCGCTTTTACATCAAAAGACTCTATTTTAATTGTTAGCCTTGCTAAATGCCAATCAGAGCTATTTTATTCACTACCTTGGATGCATAATGATGCATTCCTTTTCTTAACTTGTGGTGAAGCAAACGAAATTCAATATTATAGTGGTAAACACTAAAAATGGAATGCTAATTGCATTCTGTGGCAAAAGATCGTTATAAATCTCTATTTAACCCTTTGCTACGGAAGTATCTTTTTAGAAAAGTAAAAGTGTAAACAATATTTCCAAAAAATGTAAATAAATGGCTGGTTTTTGAAACTTTTTTTTCTCAATAAAACACAAACTTTGATTGGCCTTTAGCATCAACTGCATTCAAGGCGATAAATCTTTATTAGTAGGCGCACATTTCACGGTCACCTCATAAAAAGCAATGAATTATGAGCTAATTCTCTATCTTATAATTTATTGCATTCACCATTCATTTCATACAAAATGTTACTCATCTTTTCCAGATTACAGAGATCAAAGTCAACATTTTTGTATGTATGTAATATTCTTTTTGCAGGACGGCAGCTCACAATCTTCAATAGCCAGGCAACAATTAAAATCGGTGGGAAGGAACGGGGACATCCTTTTCAAGGCCAACTTAGTGGCCTCTACTATAATGGCTTAAAGGTTCTGAATATGGCGGCTGAAAACGATGCCAATATCATGATAGAGGGAAACGTGAGGCTTGTTGGTGATGTGCCTTCATCAATGACTACAGAGTCAACTGCCACGGCCATGCAGTCAGAAATGTCCACTTCTATCATGGAGACCACTACCACATTGGCCAGCACTAAAAGAACAAAACAACCTACACGGGAGCCGGTTGGTCAGGTTAGTAGTCTCATATTTTATTATTTTTATCTACAGAAAAAAATTGCAAACAACAAAGAAGAAAGCAACATCTGAAAATACAATTCCAACATAAGAATGTTTATTCTTTATCTAGTTATAGAAGATCATGACATGAAATGTAGTAATCTTCTTTCAGTAGCTGCATTTGTGAGTAATCTGCTTCCTTCTGGTCCTTACCTGTGCCATGGGACAAGCTATAGGACTCACCAACTGATACTATGGGGGAGAACTTATTAAGGCTTGCCCTGGTGTAGGAATTGTGACTTTTCCCTTCCTTACGCCATCTCCATGTCAAACGGAGGCCACGACAGTCATGGAGTAGGCAATAGCAAGGTGATTGCCTCATGTAGAATTGATCCAGTTGTGTACCGAATGTACTAAGAGGGCAGAGCATCAATATTAAAAAAATTGCCCCAACTGTCTTAAGTTAACAGGAAGTCAGTTTCTCTATTCTTTCCTATAGGAAGCTCAATTGTAGTTTCATAATAAATAGTGGTAACGTCTTCCATTCTGACATAAAACAATAAGGAGCCTTTGTTTAACAAAATATGTCAAATTTGGCATAATTTGTATCAGATTATCAGAAACCTGCATAATAAGCTTACACCCCTGTGTTTAAGACACTTTTTATACTAATACAAAAATGGTAGTGGATGTATATATTTATATGCCATACACTAGTCCAACAATAAGAGTAATATGGGGATAATAACAATTTCTAGGGACTTCCAGTAATTGTGATTATTTCCCCCTTTATGCCAACTCCACACAAAGTGGGGTCGAAGGGGCATAAAGGGGGGTGCTGCTGGCAACGTCCCTGCCCTGCACCTACACGCTCGCTACATCCTGCAAACTTCAAGTTCAAGTTTGCAGGTTGCAATACAATTGTACGCCAGGGCCACCACATGAGGAGACCAGAGCCATACGGCGATACATTTTCTCCATCAAGTTAGATTTAACTGTCTAAACCGTTGACAGATTTTTCTTCAAGCATTTTCTTTGGGTAAGGGCTCTTTCTCATTAGCATTGGGGCAGGCGATTATGATAGATGGTCACATGGCACAGCTGAGGTTAAGAATGGGGAATAAACATTAAAAGAAAGAAAAGACAAATTGGACATTGCTAGATAATCCGTCACCATTATCTCATAGTACATAATCATTAATAGTATTGCATTTCTTTATTTGTATATAATATTGATTTTTTTTTGCTAACAATACTCAAATGTGTGTGGTGTGATCCAGTATCCTCAAGTTTTTAATTGGTTTTGCTATTGGAATCGAGAATGGAGCAACATTGGTGAGTTTTTGGTTCTATCTCTTGTTTTTTTTTTTACTTTTCAGTTATTAATTTGTTGTTTAAAGGTTTTTCTTGATTAAAAGAAAATTTATGAAATATCGATAAAAGGGGTCTTCATTATCAGATTAGTTGGAGGTCCAACACCCACTACCCAATAGAAATTTACTGTTCTCAAACAAAGAATGAAGCAGACAGCTCCATTCTAGGTATGGTGGTCAGACCAAGTAACTGCAGATAATATCGTAATCATTGAAATGGAAGCTGGGCTGTGGGAACTTGTTCTGCCACTTCTCTGAAAACTGAGCTGTCTGCTTCCTATTCTATTCTCTGGTTATCAGCTGCTCAGAATAGCTATCTATGGGAGTGCAAGGAGTGTGACCCTACCAATCTGTTATCACAATGTGCTTGCCAATACTGCGATTCAACAAGATATTTAAGTATAAGATACAGGTTTATGTCTCATTTGTTTCCTATTTTGAATCTCTTAAGATGATGGGGTTCATCCTCATGTTCTTTGTCTTCGTATTTAAAGGCATATTTACCGTCTCCAGCTCTACTAACCATTTGTTCCTAGAAACACGCAATGTGTTCAGTACATGCTTGAGTAGCATCATTTTACTCTGTGCCTTGAATTAATTAGTGACCCAGTTCTATGAGCTCAGATAAAAGGGCAGATACCAGGCTTCCTCCGCAGCTTGCTCAGCCATCATGTGTTACATACTGTTTCTATAAATGCCTTGTAAAGAACCATTGCTTCACTACCAAAAATATAGAATCCGACTATGGTGTTTTGTTTTCCTCAATCAACTCGAGCTTTCACTGATAACATGGAGCCACTTAAATAGCTATTGAAATAAACCCCCGGGTGATTGAATGTTTTGGAACAATGGAAACACATTTTTGGCCAAGCAGAATTAAATTGGCTTCACTTTAAACTGCAGAACATAAGCATGGTTGGTAATTCTGGAGGGCAAAATGTGGGTGAAGGATGTATTTCTGTTTATGTTGAAGCAGTGACTTTGAAGAGGATTCATCAAAATATTCTCACGACAGCCTTGGTTTTTGCCCTCCAACCCAAACAGAATAAAGACGAGTGTCTAAAAAAGCACAATACAGTCACTTACAACCAATTTCACTTTGAAGTCAGGAGGTTTGAATGTACCAGGTGACCTATATACAGCGTGTTTCATATTTTACAATGTTACACGCAATGGAACGAAATAAGGTTGAGACATCTGAATTTAGTTTTTGTGTCACAATTTACTCGATAACAACTTTTTTCAAAATTTTTATATTTAACTTGGAGATAAACAGGAACTGAGAGCATACATTGTTATGACCTGCTTTTCCAACACTACAGATTAGTGGTGGTCAACCCAATTTAATATAACCCTTGATATCAATCACATTATTGAGGACCATTCATCACCTCTACCAACTCCAACTCTTTAAATCCTTTTTAAGGTGGCACTCTGAATCTCCTGTAGTTGGAACATTTTTTCCCACTGTTTCTGAGGACTTAGCGGCGTTAGTTTTGCTGCTCAATAAGTTTAGTAGTTTGTCAACTGGCTAGTGTGCAGAGATAGCCCGTCTTCTTCAGCCCAGGTTCTCATCGCCCAAGAAAAGAATTCCACTAGACCAGAATAAGTGGAGTTGAACACTGTTAGCCTGTCTTCAAATATGCATCCTCATGCACAACACTATATAGTTCTGTATGGGAACACTTAGAGAAATACTTGGGATATACTCAGTATAAGCTGAGTTTTTCAGCCCAAAAAATGACATATTCAAGTCTTTAAAAATACAAACAGGGGCCAGGGGGCTTACAGATTATATACTGGGGACAAGGGGCTGCCAGGCTATATACTAGGGACACAAAGCTGGCAGACTATATACTAGGGCCAGGGTTCTACCAGGCTATGTACTGGGTACCGGGGGCTCCCAGGCTATATACTGGGGACAGGAGGCTGGCAGGCTATATACTGAGGACAGGGGGCTTCCGGGCTATATACTGAGGACAGGGGGCTGCTGCTTATATACTGGGGACAGGGGGCTGCTGGATATATACTGAGGACAGGGGGCTGCCAGGATAAATACTGGGGACAGGCTACTGGATATAGGGCTGGTTGGCTTTATACTAGGGGGGAACAGGACTGACTAGCTATATACTGACTGTGACCAATGCATTTCCCACCCTAGGCTTGTAGTCAAGTCAATAGGTTTATCCAGTTTTTTGGATACCTCAGTTTATACTCAGGTCAGCTTTGCATTGTATATCACAATTAACCTAAAAAAGCTCCAACCCAGCTGCCTATCACCCATAATCTGTCCCTGAAAATGTTTTATTATCCTACTTTCAACAGTATCAATTTCAAAAAGTGCTCACCAAAGTGATTGACACTACTTACTAACAAAGTGAAACAACATGAAGGATAGAGATTTTTACTCTAGCTTTTGACGCTAAATACAAACTCCCTTTATTACATGCAATCTATGGTCACATGTATACAGTCTACATATATTGGCAAAAACTGATTAGATGTGAAAATTTTCCCAGACATTTCACCTTCCACCATAGCAAAGCAGCCAATGAACCTTTCAATCATTTATGAAGGGGTTCTTCCAACTTTGTACTAATAAAATACATATCCTACCAGCTGTGTATAAATATGCATAGATTTTTAATATATATCTTCGTATTTTTTTAATGGAAGGTTTAGAGTCGGTGGATCTTTTTCCTTTTGCTTCTTATGTAAATATAGACAGCTGTAAACATTCCCACTGGCCAATCGGTTTGCATGACTGCATATATTTCAATGGAACAAGCTCAATTTCAAATGAATGTTCCTTAATAGTCAATTCATCTATAAGAAACACACCAAAGATATATGTATAATCTCATGAAATATCTACATCTGCAAAATAAAAAAATGCAGGAGGATATTGGCCATAAAGAAACCACTCTAAAATTCCATTACACAAGCGACAATAATAATAATTTGTTATATTCATTTGTACTGTACATTTTCTGCTGCCAAATCACTTTTGCTTTATGGCATGAAGAATTAAAATATAAGGTAGGTCCTCCTTCTAAAAACATTTAATGCTAATGTTAATGATGGAGAATAAAAGACTATAAAACAAAAGAATAAAAAGTAATAGGAATTCTGTCTGCGATGCCTTTTGTGAATGTTTTTATTTTTATAATCCCTGTAATGCAGAATACCATTTTCTTGGTTTATTTTTTATGATTTTCTAAAATAGTCACAATATGTTTTTTTTTTTTTAAATATATTTAAATAAAAAAAAAATATTGTGTAGTGTCTCTATTTGGACTAAATTCTATATGACTTGGATTTCTACTAAAAATCAAATCAATATAATAACAAATAAAAATATTAGAAATTTTAGTATTAAATCATATTTGGAAACGTGAGCCTAAAAGACTAAAAAAGAGACACAGCGCACTCTTTTGTGCCATCTGCTGTAGTGACATAATGACTAATGCTGATCTGTTGTATCTACAATATTCATTTGAAATGACTTAATGTTAGAGTATTCTGCGCCACATGTGTAGACAACATGTAACGTATGAAGTGTAGTGTAGGCCTTCTGGTCCTCCATAAGGGGGACTCCACATCTGTCCTTATCCATCTGCTTCAAAATGCCATGGGACATGGGAAAATTATTACCAATTTTGTTTAAAAATGAAGAGACTGTGGTGCTCGCCCTAGAGCATAGCAGCCTGTTCAAACAGTGGATTGCTGAAAGTCAGTCAACTCCAATCTGATATTTTTGTCCTATCATACGGATAAACGATGAACTATACAAGAATGAAAAACCCCTTAATTATTCTTTATTTAAGTCCTGTACTATGTCCTTAGTAGTGACTAGTGATATAGATGGACTTCTGACTTCTAGGTGATTATTGTCACTCTGAGTCACTTCTGTCCCAACTAATGTATCTCCCTATTAAGCGGTCTTCCACTTACAAAACTATCTGCTTTACAATCTATTCTTAATGCAGAAGACAGACTTGTCACAAACGCTACACAGATGCCTAAAGTCTGTGCCAGTCACTGCACTGGTTACCCATTTCCTTCCGAATAAAGTTTAAACTAATCACTCTCATCCACACAGCTCTGCACAGTGCCGCATCTCCCTACCTGTCCTCTCTCATCTCAATATATCGCCCAACCTGTGCTTTTTGATCTGCCAGCAGATTAATCTGTTCTTGAATTTGAACCTCATATTTATGTCTCCAGGACTTCTCCAGAGCTACACCAATTCACTGAAATGTCCTACCCCAGACTAATACCCAAACTCCAAAGCTTCAAATGTGCCCTTAAAACACATCCCTTTGGGCAGGCCTTTCACATTCCCTAAATGCATGAAACTAACGCACCCTGTGTACTCCTCCCATCTGTTATCCAATGGACACCAAATACTTATACTAAATACTAAGGACAGTCTTCTTTGCAGTCTCATTGACTGTGGACTCTGTATATAATATGGGGGATGATGACTATTACATGCAGCAGCATTTTTTAAATCATTTTTTCCTGTTCTCTTACAAAGAAACGGCTTGTCCATTATACTAGTTCCTACACCTCTTGTGTCATCCCCTTCATCCTCATAGACTGTAAGCTCTTGTGTCACCCCCTCATCCTCATAGACTGTAAGCTCTTGTGTCACCCCCCCCCGTCATACTTCATAGACTGTAAGCCCTTGTGTCACCTTCTCATCCTCATAGACTGTAAGTCTCTTGTGTCACCCCCCTCACCCTCTAGACTGTAAGCTCTTGTGTCACCCCTCATCATCATGGACTGTAACTCTTGTGTCACCCCCTCACCCTCATAGACTGTAAGCTCTTGTGTCATCCCCTCATCCTCATAGACTGTAAACTCTTGCAACAGGAATCTCACTCCTTACATATCACTATGTTTTTAATCTGTATTGTCTTATTTTATTTGTTAATTCCCCTATCCCATAATATGTAGAGCATTATGGAACGTAATGGCATCATATAAATGAACATTATCATTAAGGTGCTACACCAGCTCATAAAGATGGCGGAAACAACTGTTGTGACCTTGGTAGTAAAAGTACTATATATATTCTGCAATGTTTGAAAACATCCATGATCTTTGTTAAGATTTCCACATAGAATAAAATATCTCATAAGGAAGGATGTCTTTTATGGGGATTTTAACCCATTAAGATTAGTCATTTCAGATCAATAATAATAAATAGAAATAATCTTTATTTTCATTATGCCATAAATTTTTGCTTTAGAGATCATGGGTCACATACAGAGAAAATTGTAGACATTATAGACAAGGTTGTCCCCTTGGCCAATCATAGCCATGACTTGTAGCTAGGGGCGTCAATTTGCTGGATTGGCAGTAGGGCACTATGTCTGGGTTGAATGGGGCATATCCTAACCTCGATCCCGAATGGAAACTTTGGATCCTCTCATCTCGAATAGCCATAGAAATGAGTATTTATATTTAGAAAGATTTTCTTTATAGATGCATGGTTGCAAAATATCAATGGATACAAAGTAAAAACTGCTTTAGAGATCATGGGTCACATACAGAGAAAATTGTAGACATTATAGACAAGGTTATCCTCTTGGCCAATCACAGGCATGGCTTGTAGCTAGGGGCATCAGTTTGCTGGATTGGCTGTAGGGCACTTTGTCTGGGTTAAATAGGGCACATCCTAGCCTCGATCCCGAATGGAAACTTTGGGTCCTCTCATCTTGAATAGCCATAGGAATGAGTATTTAAATTTAGAAAGCTTTCACTTACAGATTCATGGTTGCAAAATATCAATTGATACAAAGTAAAAACTACTTAAAAAAGTAAAAAATATATACAACCCCCGGTGGCCCACTTAGCACTCTTGTGGAACGAGAACATGTTTTGTCGATTTATTTTAACTGATCTCTAAATAATATGACAATATCATCATGAAGTACACGTTTTTGATGCTGAGAAACATCCACCTTCTCTCCGTCCTGTGAGAGATATAAAAAGAATTGTTTACACGGTTGTAACATGAAGAATAAACACGGAGAAACTCGGGAACAGAACGGCAGTAAAATACATGCTCAGGTTTTAATAGAAATAAAAAACATTTGTAAATGGCTCTCTGTTCTTCTTTACACTAGATAGCTGTTTAGCCGGTGCAGGCTGTCACTCAGATTCATGGCTCTTCTAATAGTAAAATTCTCAGAGGATTTTTTAGGAACAGTAGTGTTCAATACTCCGGCCCAAATTTATCTCAAAATTATACTAAAAATATCATCTTGCTGAATCAACCAGCATTGACTACCAGCGTAGACGAATCGGATCTGGTGTTAGTTAGTGGAAATATACCAATGGTTCTACTGTATGGTCTGAAAAATAAAAGTAAACTAATAATCTAACAAATAATTTATTCTTTTCAAGAACTTTACAAAGAATCAAGGAACATCTGTAGACATCTATATGGGAAAGGGTTCTTTACAGTAAGAGTAATAGAGGAAAACCTACTGCCAAAATGTGAGGTGGTCGTATCCGGGGAAGCTACCTCGTTTCTAAGGGACAACATGGCCACATTTATGAGAAATTATCTTCACACAGGAACATTTTTTTTAATAACATCCAGTTGAAGAAATGTTTACATATGGAAATGAATTCAATTAAATGTAACTGCCCACATGGGAATACCCCTTTAAGAACACCGACTTACAGAGGACGGACGTACCTCTCTACCCACTTACAAAGACGGACCTCTTTGCCCACTGTGACCTCTGGTGAAGCTCTCTGGATGTTACTTTAGTCCCAGACTGCAACGATCAGCTGTAAGGTGTCTGTAGTGAAGTTTAATTGATAATTCTTGGTCCAATTACAGCAAAAAAATTTTGAAACTCCAATTGTCGCTGGGATCTACAATGATAAAATATACAGTTTCGAATTAGATATAAATTCAACTTAAAAACAAACCCAAGGAACCTATCTTGTATGTAACCCGGGACTGCCTGTAGCTCTAAAAACAAATAGCGTCAACATTTAAAATAGGTAAAAAAAAATGAATGCCACTAATCTAAAGGGCCTATGGGTGTGCAAGGTTGATCTTGTTTTTACCCCTAAAATTAGTACTTAGGGCACATCTTATGGGGTATGTGCCTTCCACTTTTTCAACACAGTAGAATAATAGGTTGGACATGATGGGTAGTAATGAGCAGACCTGTTAAAATTTTATTAAAAAGAAGTTTGAAATTTAAAAACGTTTTTTATTTAAAAAGAAGTTTCTGGCACTGAGTGCGGTTGTTATCTGTTTAAATTCCACATTTAAAAAAACATTTTGGGACCCCCTTACACCTGTGATAAGAGCTGCAACCGATTGAGGGTGTTAACAGTTTGAATTGGTGTATTGGTGACGAATTTATACATATACATTGGCCAGCGCAGATCCTCATTTTTGTTGCTTTGCAATAAGGCTACATACCAGTGACTGAAATATATACATTTTTGGTGAACCAATCATAGGAGTTTACAATCCAGATTTGGATTCCAGTTGTATACGCCTGAGACATATAGTCAGTGGAACATTTCATAGTAATGTAATGGCAAGGTGTGACATAAACCTAGCTTTATTTATATTTCACAAACAACACATGTCAAATATATTTTTTGTCTTGTGTGAATCTCACCTAAAAGTCTAAACAAATGTAAACTTTTCTCAATATTTCGAAGACATTTTTCCTAAATCTTGACATTATTGTACCATTTACCGTCATCTGTACGGTTTTGATGATGGCAAAGACATCCGAGCGATTTCTTCTCTATTTTATGGACTATTTCAGATCTTTGGGTTAGTTTGTCTTCACATAATCTATTTCTCCTTTGCTTGAGAAGCTGACAAAAGCATCTGGGTCTCTATGGTGGTAATTAGGGAAGGCTTACTGCCTGCTGTGCCGAAAAGTAGCTCAGAGACTTCTACATGAGTAAATTCGAGCAGGAAAGACAGAAAATGATGAGTGCTGATGCCGTGGTACCAGAAGCACATAAGGGGGTAATTGTATCCACTAGTGTCGAGCTTGTCATCTAGTTTCTTATTGTCCTCATCAAACACTTTATCACACCTCAAAGGAGAGTACGGGCGTATAAAATTGACTCATTTATTGACACTAACTTATACGGAAGCTGAAAGTGTCCTCTTAATTCACATTCTCGTTACTCTTAAAAGTGAGTTTTATTGATTGGCATCTAAAATTGTTTCAAATAACTCACAAAGTGCAAGCTTCGAGTTGTTAAAAGCTTGATAACTATGCATGTCAATGACTACTTACATTTATTACAGTTTAACTTTCAGTTTGCGTCAAAGCTCTCTCATTACACGGTCCCCGAGGACAAGAAGGGTAATGCAATTGTGTGATTTTTTTAAATATTCTGATACATTTATGCTTTGATGCGTATTTGTTTGCATTACCTATCAAGACACGTTGCTGTCAGAGAAACCTAATGGAATGAGACTCAGATCCGACATCTGTTATTCAAGAGATCCATATCTATGGTGCCATGACATTCACAGACAACAATAGGCCCTTTGTTGTCCGACAGCAACTGAATGTTCATCATAAGGCTCCCGATGGCTGAATTGTTGACCACATGGTGGATTTTACGAGGTTGTGTTGTTGCTGCACTTTAAGACTGATAATGCAGCTACAACAACCGAACCCCAGGCAATTCTAAACTAGCTAAGGTCCAATTTACTTTTTTATTTTCCATTTTTTTTACAAAATTGGCACACTTACCAATAAGTTATGTATGCAGGTAGTTTGTTCTTATATATACTGTATATTTTATAATTGTAGATCCAGACAACATTTTTTGTGTCCTTGTGACAATTGGATTTTCAACATTTTGTGCTGTAATGGGACCAACAGCTTCACAAGAGGTCACAGTGGGCAGAGAGGTCTATCTGTAACTAGGGGTCGTCTGTGAATGTAGCTGGTGGCAGCACCTCCTTCGCTCCTCCGCGTAGCCGGCTGCGCCCACCCCCCCTTCATGCACCTTCATGCCACACTGGCGTGAAGGTGGCAGATTGGGGATAATAACTGCAAGTACTAGCAATGAGCTAGCATTTGTGATTTTTTTCACGGCCAGGTCCTGATAAATATGCCCCTTTATCATTAAAATAAAAGACATAATAGTCATTAACCACAAAATGAAGCACCAGCATCGTATTTACACATTATTTAAAGGTATAATGGTATTTTCTAAAGTATAGGTCCTGATCCATAAGGTACAACCCATACTCCTCCTGTAGTGATCAGAGCAAGGCATAAAAACCCAGTAGAATAGTGATGAGCAGACCCAGTCGTATTCGGGTTTGAATAAAAAATTTGGTTGGGTACACAAACCCAAAACCACTGCTGACCAGTTTTTCTGAATGTTGAATGCAAATTTCCAGCTGAAGTCCAATTTTCACCTTTGACCTTTTATTATGGAGCCAAAGTGGGAAATTTGCTGAAATCACCTGGAGAATTAGTGAAAGTCTAGAAATAAAGTTAACCCATGGTCTGTTTAAAAAACTTGAACTGGCAACACCGAGAGGAATCCATAACTGTGTTCACTCAGTAACAGCGCCACGCGGGTTAGTGGGTTGCTTCTGGTACTGCAAGCCCAATAAAGGGAAAGCAAACATGAATTTCTTACTGTTGCCTTAAGAAGTTATAAAGACACATCATTCTAATTCTAAGAATGTAAACGTATACATAAGGCAATAAACGAACATTACTTGTACAAAAGGGACTATTGTAAGCGCAAAACTGCCTGCTTTCCAACTCTATTCCTTTCTTTATCAACCAGGATGCCACATGGGAAACCTGTCCCCATTCCCACATCATCCTGGCATGTAGTGTGGTGCTCGCTCACTATAGTCGTCTAAACAGCCAGATGGGTTAGAGCTCCTCGAGTCCTGAGTTTCCATAGAAACCTGGCATTGTCAGAGAACGGAATACTCACCAACCAGTTCAGCTGATAAATATTACTACGATGGCCACTTCACTTCCATCAGGGAGAAGAGGCAAATACACTGGAGGTGGGGTGGAAGAGGGAAGTGCGAAAATGAGCAGATACGAAGAGGAAAAACTTGCAAAGTGCTGGGGTCTAACTTGTAGGGGTGCAGGAGTCTTAGGGTGTCTCTTCCCCATAGGAGAAGACTAGTACAATAAATAAGACAAAATCATTTATAGGATCTGCGTTTTAGCAGGATACATATTACGGTGTCTTCTCCCATAAATTTGTCTTCTGATTGTTCTCCCGCTGTGCACACGGTGTAAATCGAGCCACGTGGTGATTCCAGTGCCATAAGAAAGAATGGAAATCTGATGTGCAGGCACCCCGAGCAATGTTATGTTCTGATACTATACATCGGAATTACATGTCAGATTGATGCTAAGACTAGAAGATCTGCAGATGAACCGCAGGTCGTCTTGCCAGAGAATGTCAGAGATCAGGCGGTTCCTAATGTTGGAGACATCAGGGATCTCAGCTAATAAATCACGCTGGGCACCCGGTCTGTCTGCCCATAATCCAACCTCCCTTTAATCTGTTTCTCATTTATTGCTGGCAGGCATGCTGGCACTTATGGTTCTAATACCGGCAGGCATCAAAAGCGGCAGCACAACTTCTCCACCCACTGTATGCTCATTTCCATGGGTAATTAGCTAATAGCCGCCATGCAGGGCAGCACCGGTACTGGAAGCTGTGACATTATCAATCATTACAATCAAGAACTTACATTATATGAGGGTAAAGACTCATTATTGCCCAAATCCACTTTTATGTCTTAGACAAGACTGACCGATTTTCATTGTGTTCCTAGAATCTTGCTAGAACCTGGAGAACCTTCACAAGGTATAATTCAAGGAACCAGCTGTGACTGGAGCGTTCCTTTAAATTCTCTTTGCACAGCGCCACCTTGCTCTATAGGCAGAATCTGGTATTGCAGTTTGAGTTACTTTTGTGATGCAGTTTTTTTGGGAAAAACAGTTTGAATGGTCTATTCCAGTTCTGGACAACCGACACAACTCGAGGGATGTTGATAGTTTTAACTGTAAGAGTATAAAATCTCTCGACTGGTTACTCCTAAAACAATATGAAGGGCAGCCGGGGATTGTAAGGTAATACCTTAGTAGAAATACATTTTCATATTAAATTAGAGCTCCAGGACCATGTTATGTCCAGCCTTTTACAGCAGAATAATACAAAAACAGTCGTAATAAATCATATGAGATGCAGTATCTGTGTTATAAGTGGCGCTTCATGCTGGCGCCATGCTTCATGCTCCGGAGAAGACGTGTTTCCACTTTCACATCTCCGAGTGGTGTCTTGTAATGAATATATTGTCGGATTTTCAGTCACCAGCCTCCAGCAAGAACAGACTCCGGAACAAAGCTTGGAAGGATCTCATTTTAACATTGGGACCGGGGCGCATTCTCTGTTGTATTCCCGTATTTGATATCTATCCGTCCCTCCCCCTCTGTGTCTTCATACATTTCTCTAGTGAGATACATGACAAGAAAATGTAAAAAACTATCAGATATTTTATTTCTGTGTTGACGTTTTATGTTGTAATCTGAGGTTTCTTTCTATCTATCTATCTATCTATCCATCTATCCATCCATCCATCCATCCATCCCCCCCTCTCTCTCTGTAGGTTTAATCTATTTATTATCTATTTATGTTATCTATCTATAATAAATTTACTGTTATCTATTATCTATCCATCTCGTATCTATCTATCTATCTATCTATCTATCTATCTATCTATCTATCTATCATCTATCTATCTATCTATCTATCTATCTTCTATCTATCTATCTATCTATCTATCTATCATCTATCTATCTATTCCATTCCTTGTCTATCCATATTGTCTATGCATCTACTATATTCCTATATTTTTAGATGACTGTTTTTGACAACACTAGCCCCAGATGTGATGTAATTTAAAGGGATTTGCATCCATTAAAAAATTGCGGTGCATCATGTACAGTAAGTGAAATATACTATACCAGAAAATTTTAGACACACAACAAATGAATTCTTATGAGTTTTTATTGTTGTTTCTGCAACCAACAAAATTTGTGTTGGTCTCAGGAATTTATTTGTTGCATGCCTGGGATTTTCTGGTAAATTATATGGGGTAGGAACCCTTCCAGGGCACCAGAATTGGGAGTACATGTATGGGACAACTACCTAAGGGAAATCTACACCAGCCATCTGTCACAGGTTTGGGGGTAAATCTGACAGGGCAATGTGTTCTCAATCCTTGTTTGGTTCTACTCACTTGCCGCAAACAACCAACCAAGTGAGCCATGAACAAGGAAAGTTATTTCCGAAATGCGTAGGCGATTTCTGGTCTCCTCACTACCCCATGTTATCTCCATGCTTTCAGGTTGTGTGTACAACTAATTTTAAGGCTTCTAAATAAATGTAAATATTTTTTACTGAACGTGGATTTTGTTTGAAGCTGGATTTATTTGCATATTTAACCCCAAAAAACAGAAATTTTTACAATTCTTCATGCGACACATGATACATTACATCCAATAAGGCTTGGTGTTTGATGTCTTGATGCAAGATCCTTTCTCAAGACTGGTCAGGTAGAGTCCATGTCTCAACTGGAAAGAGCGGTTATGGCAGCCCAATTGGACCTACACAATAAAAATCAATGACCTTCCAATGAAAAGTTCCATTCATAATAATATACATGTGCTCACCCATTAATTTTTTTTACAAAAAAAAAAAATTACAAGTCGAGAACGAACCTTGGATTCATTTGTTTTAATCTGGATTCACGAGTTCACCGAAGTCATAGAAATTGCGACTTTCCAAGGTAAATGAATTGATTTGTCTTGTCATTCATTTTTAATGTAATATTTCAGAGCGGAGATAACAATGAGGCAGTCAGCAACCTGAAGTCATTAACTAATCAGAAGACTGATTCCAATTATCCAGTCAGCAGCTTAGAGACATTTACACAGATCAATCACTCCCTTTAAATACAATATTAGTCCAAATGTGTAATTTGTTATTAATCTCGTGGATCTCGGAGTAGAACACCGTCTGTGCTGTGCAAATTCAACTCTAAAGACTCTAAAGTCCCTAAGTTATGTATTGTAGGGCAGCTTTATTTGTCATTATTTTGTATTACCCTGAAAACAGCAGTGGGCCTTTTAGTTTTCCTACTTTTCTTGCACTGTGTTCGTTGTGAATTTGTAGTTTTATGATTGAATTTCGTCAGAAAAATCAGCATGTAAGATATTTAGATTTTGCTGATCACTGTAGCGAGATCTACCATTGAAAGGATAATACTAGGGTTGAGTGGAACCAAACACGTTTAGCTCCGCTGAACCCTACTACTATCTTTTCCATGGTCCCCCAAGTCCCAACCTGGACTTGAGGCAGGAGTTCTAGTTCAATCTTGTTGCTCGAGCCCAACACCAACCGGTAACACTTGCGATGGGTGCCAGAATGTAAATGCTGGCGGCACATGCATACTGAAATATTCCCTGCGATTGCCACTCCCTGATCACCTCACAGGGTGTGACGATGCTAGGGAAAATAGTGGAGGAGGTGCAGCTGGAACTTAAAGGGTTAACACCCGCAATCATTGCCAGAACTGATCGCAGATGACACCCGTAGGTTCAACTATCTAACCAAACTTTTGTTCTGAACTGGGTTTACTCATCACTAGTTGTGACCTTACCCTAACTGTTGTAGAGCCTACGGAAGTGTTACAGAGTCTACAGCTTATTCCCCCTCACTTCTATCTACTATGAGCAGTATGATGTATACTTTAAACACACGCTTGAAATTACACTATGAATTTGCCTTTGGCTAGCATCCAATGATTTACAGTTTCCATCCACACGCTGCATAAACATCCAGGGCACCAGGTGACCAGAAAGTGTGTCACAATAAATAACTTCGGATTTTGGATGGGCACAGAGTTACTCATCTCGGCAGTTCTGTGCACCCAATGATTTCTACTGCCATTAGGATGTTATCTGCTACCTAATGATTACTACTTCCTGTTCCCCTGCACAGGAATTTCCTGCTGGATGTAGAGGGGCAGTGCACTGCTTTTGCAGATTCACAGGGGCCCACCTAAGTCATAGGCTGACCGGCAGATTCACTTATTCACCTACCTAAGACCAAATATGGTAGATAAATATGTGTAGTAAAGGTTGGATTGTATACAATAATAATATTGTAGATTAGCTCACATTAAAATAACATTCTATATCACTAACTCAGAGACAAATATTACTAAATATGCATGAAATCCAAGTCCTCAGTCTTTGGGGAAATGAAACTGTAGAATAAATTTGACATAGAATGATGTGCACCTGCAGAACATTTCTGATTGCTACTCTAGGATTTCACACCAATAGCTATCAATCATACTCTATCATTGAATAGGGGAGGGGGTTGTGCAATTCTGTTAGCCCTTGCAGGTTGATAGCAAAAATTAAAGGGGTTGTGTCAAGATTAACACTTATCAACAGGGATAAATGTATGATCACATAGGACCCAGCAGCCAAGACCCCTCGTAACACACCGAACAGAAGGCTTCAAATCACTCTGGCCTGTTTTAAGTATTGGGGCTTTCAGGTTTCAAAAGTCCCTTAGACGGCAGAGCCAAGAGCACAGCTCTGATCTACGCTCCTTTAATTGGAAGCTGAGAATTCCTTCTGCTATCTGTGGATCGCCAGAGGTCTTGGCTATTGCACTCTTCAAGATCAAATTTCCTGTGCTGTGGATGCCTGTTAATCTTGACACCAGCCCTTAAAGGTGAAAGATAAAATTCACAAAGTGATGTACCAGATTTCCGATAAAATCTTTTCTGAATTTTTTGAACTGGTACTAAAATCTAGAGCCCAATCCTATAGGGCTTGAGGATGTGTAGCTTAGAGAGGGTTGAACCAGTGGGCCCTCCATGGATCATGGAATGCAGAGTTGTGTCCAATGCTCTCTTATTGCACTCTTAGTTCTCCATATAGATGAAAATAATGTAAAATGCATTTTTTCAGCATTTTGTTGTATGTCCATATGAAAAAAACAATTGGATGATTTGAAATATTGCCATCTTTGTTTTGCTCAGATGCAGATGCTAGTAGACACAGACTTTTTTTTTTTTTAATGTCTATTTGCAGGCGGTCCCCTACCTAAGAACACCTGACTTACAGATTACCCCTAGTTACAAACAGACCCCTGGATGTTGGAATTTTACTGTACTTTAGTCCCAGGCTACAATAAACAGCAATAACAGTTATCAAAGGTGTCTGCAATTAAGTTTTATTGTTAATCCTGGTTCTTATGACATCCCAACATCTTTAAAATCCAATTGTCACAGAGACCAAAAATATTTTGACTGGGGTTACAATAATAAAGTATACAGTTCCGACTTACATGCAAATTCAACTTAAGAACAAACCTACAGAACCTATCTTGTACGTAACCGGGGGGCTGCCTGTATTGTTATATCTACAATCTAATACAATTTAATACAATGACTTGAAATCCATAATAATCTTTTTGAAAGCTTTAAAACATATGGAGCGTTTCTGAACATTTCCTCGAGTAACAGCGCATAGAGTAAAGCTTCCATCACGGAAAGGGCAAGAGAAGCATTTGACAATGATTTATGCTCCTCTCCTCTTAGCACGCTCAAGTACATCATCTAGCTTGACATGCATATGTACATGTTTCAAGCAGACTCTCAGGACACCTGGTAGAGCCACTAAACTAAATTTATCCTTGTTCCTTCCATGAGCGTTGGCTAGGATGGGAAGAGAGGACACATGGTCCCTTGGTGCACAACAACTAGACGTGGTCGAGAAGGTTTTCAGGATGAGCTAAGTGTGCGGAGCAGAGGCTCGGAGACAAAATTAATTAAAAGAGAATTTGACTGTCATCCAGACTTGCATTCCTTTAACTACAAAAGACAGGATGGCAGCTGCTAATCCTATAGGTCAACAAGTAATCATGGAAATTCTAGAGTCTCCAGGATCCCCAGGACTGTTTGATGTAGATATAGAGAAGCAGAATTCACCTATGGGAACCAAAGTCATGGCTTTTAACAAATCTAGGAAAAAATCCAAGTGAGGATTACAGTTTAATGTATTTTTTATTATTAAAGTGAAGACATTTCAGTCAGTTCAATTATTCCATGATCTCCTGGAATAGGAAGTTAAAGTCGAAGGACTAAAAAATCCAAGATAACTCCAATGGATAAAGGGCTCAAAGACATTTTGTTAAAATATCAGGTATTTTAAATTAATTTGAACCCATGAATATTCAGAACTACGGTTCCAGTTCTATACAGTCTTTTTTACTTGAAAATTATTTGTATATGGATTTTTTCTATGCACTTTTTAGATTTCAGATATATTTTATTTGGCAAAACACAGCGGCCCACATTTACTGAAAACAGTGCAGCAGTCTGTACTATGTGCAGTCTGCTTGTGTAGTATGTAGAGGGCGCCAGATTTATGAATTTTGATGCCCATTCTTCATTCATCTGGTGCTCCCTGCACTTCCCCAACAAAGTCCACCAACTTTTTTTTGGCACACCCTTAACATGGGGCGTGTGACACAATTCTGTCGGACTGAGCACTGGAACGCCAAATTACTAAATTTGTGTTGCGGCTGCTCAATTCTCCATGAGACACAAAACTGGCCCAAGGTTCTTAGTAAATGTGCCCCAGTGTCCTATATTCAAGAATCATGTTGTAGAGAACAGATTGTACATAGGAAGCTTGTTATACAGCAAGAGGAACCTGCAGGGAGTGACCAGGCGTTATGAACCAGGATTTTCTGAGCATTGTACATAATGTCCTGTATCGGCAAATACTATGTTATTAAGCAGGGGAAGCCATTGTACATAGTATTTTATCTACAGGCAACATGTAATAGAGCAGAAGGAGCAGGAGGAGCTAAGCAGATTGTACTTTCGGTCCTTTGACCTCCTGCTAAAACACAAGACAAAATTGTTAATGTTTTTGTAAAGCCTACAGACCCTAGGGAAGATCCCACCAATTTTACATTGTTCCTAAAAGCAAAGGCCTATCATAATAAAATTTGATGGTTTCAAGATATAAAAATGGAGAGGAGTAGATTATAAATGTCTTTGTAGAATGTTTACACACTCCAGTCTACAAAATATTGTTATCAACAAGTCAAAGATGGGGAATGATGGAAAGGAATGGAGTGGTAGGAACATTGTCATTACGTTAACATCGCACTGTACATCTAGTAGTTAGCAGACTGTAATTTTGCTCTTTGTGGATTTCTTCAAAAGTGGATTTCTTTGTGCGAGTAAAAGGAATGGCACTCTAATGGCAATGAGTTTTTTTTCAGAAGAGAATCTATGCTGTTATTAGAAGAGTATAAGAGCTATATTGTACGCTCTTCACTAGGGATGGATCAACATGAGAGTCGACACTGAACATAATGTTGGGTGAAGGCTCCTCTCTTTTCAAGTAACAAAGTAAACAGAATATGTATATATTGGTCATTTTTCGTATACATGGAAACCCTAGCAGCAGAAGAAATAGATATCTCTTAGCAAGCTTATTGTCTTTATAGATCTAAGACTCTACATCCAGATTTCCACATAAGATTACATCCATAAGGTCAAAGTATACAAAAAATATGCAAAAATAGCAGGACATATTCCAACTTCCTATAGTTTCCCACTTCCTTCTGAAGCAGGGCAGCAAAGGAAGTAGGAATGTCCAAAAGGACCAGTAAAATTAACCAGAGAGCCCCATCTAGATAAGGTGTTATTACACATAATTCATAATGTAGCACACTATATGGATAAATAATAATATTCTGATCAGTGGGGGGGATTCACTGGGAGCATCTCTTAAAAACATATAAACACCTTCCACCTCTAAGACCTCCATCTATCACCAAAATGGGGTCAGCTAACTACTCTATCCCCTTTAAAATATGACTTCTGAATTCACAAAGATGATACCCTTGCATGACATGTCTCACCATTCACTTTTATGGAAGTTAAAGAAGTGAGGCAGACATTTTTCTTAATTCTACATAGGTCCAGAATACAGATCCCGATGTGGTTAACCTCATCTTGGATATCTTGTCTTAGGTTGGTTACCCACTAAACACATAGAGGAGGGGTCTTAGTTATTAGATCAATTGACAATGATTAGGGTGGGGTGGGAATGGTACATTGAATCTAATAGTTGGAAAACCCTTTAAGTTTAACAAGTTTGTAAAATTCTCATTCAAACTTCTGTAGAGTAAGTTATCTTTACGTTTTGCAGAAAAGAAAGAGTTAACATCTGTAAAACCAGGTGGTAATTGTTCTTAAACTCACAAATAACTTTAAATGGGCCAAAAGAATAACTCCTATAAGAGTGACACCACTAATTGTTCTGTTGTCACTTGTATAGCGGCCCGCTTCTATTATTCCTTAAATCTTTTAACAAGAGCGCCGATCCGTAATTAGCAATCATTATCCATTCTTCTTCGCAGTCATTAATAAGGAGGTAAAACCCTATTACGTGTACATTGGCAGATTACACACAGTTGCACAGCATCTTATATAACCTACAAGACCATCCTATATTTAGGTGCTTTGAAAATATCTTCTATATGATCTGACATTATACATTGTATGAAGCACGGGGCTTCTCATTAAAAGCAATTATTGCCTTTGTACCACTGTGGAAATAATATAATGTGGCTAAGGGTGGCAAAAACACATGAGCCCCTTTATGTAATATGCATGTAAATGATGTGCATATTATTCATGAGTAACTGTATAATCGGAGACTGTGAATCTGTTTATATAACAATGTATCACAGGTCTTCATTAATTCATTGCCTCATTAGCTATACCAATAACAAAGTATGGATACCCTGAAATGTCACTTTCAAAAATTTCCAACTTTTCCGTCTTAGATCAATAAAGGGCAAGAAAGTTGGACCTTTCCTCCTACACAGACTTTTGGCGCACATATATCACAAAGCCCTATAGAATAAGTATAGCGTAGCCCAGGGCTAATTATCTACAGGGTCAACAACTTTACTGCCTTCGTAAAAAAATTTTGATTAGAAGATGACTTTCCATGAAGTCCACCTACTGTAACTATTTAAAGTACAACGAATAAGAAATTTTACTTGGGTAAATACAATAACTTAATAGAGTCATCCACGGCCCTTAGTAAATCAGCCCTTACATGTTTACTTCTAGAAGACGTGTGATGTCATATGACTGTGTGTGATGTTGGAGAAGCCATTAGTATAGCAATGAGTAATCAGAGTTGTGTGTTATAATGAGATGTGGACCTGTGTGTCATCACATGACCAGGGATATTACGAGCCGTTCACCTGTGGGACATCACATGACTAGGGATATAACCAGCCGTACACCTGTGTGACATCATATGACCAGGTATATAACAAGCCGTGCACCTGTGTGACATTATATGACCAGGTATATAACAAGCCGTGCACTTGTGTGACATAACATGACTGGGAATATAAAGAGCCGTGCACCTGTGGGACATCACATGACTAGGGATATATAACGAGCCGTACACCTTTGTGACATCATATGACCAGGAATATAACGAGCCGTGCACCTGTGTGACATCATATGACCAGGGATATAACGAGCCATGCACCTGTGTGACATCACATGACCAGAAATATAACAAATCAGGCACCTGTATGACAGCACATGAATACGGGCAGATTTCTATCCACTGGAAGTAAACATAGGAAAATATTCAGTAGACCTGACTTAAAATATCAGTAGTGCGGAAGTTGGTTATGGTGGAGGTGCAGAAATATCTTCATTCAGTAAGTTTTAATCCTGACTTGATTTCTAAACCATTTCTTTTAAAATCACAATCTCCATATAATTGTAGACCAAGTTTTCACTAGACGCCAGAAAGGACAGGTACCGCGAAACTACTCACGGAACATCTAAGCCACGTTCCTCATACATAAAGCCCTGCATAGTTTTTATGCTGATTAACAGACTCCCATTTCCATTTTTGCATAAACATGAGTCAAAATAATTCCCGCCACATATGCAGGGTTTGATTGGCAAGCATTGTGTCTCTTTGCGGTACATATCATACTGAGAAATCGGTTTTCAGAGGTATAAAAAGACTGTGACCAAGAGAATTGAATGGCTAGTGGAGAAAAGAATATGAACTAATTCCTCAAAATTGTTTTTCTGCAGCGTTCAGCAGATGTTCCGCATGGCTGGATGGAACTTGACAAGCGCTGCCTATTAGCTAGTCTATAAGTCTATGAAACCACAGAAATCAAAGTTATTGCTAATTTGTTCTGTAAGTCGATTTGTACTTTGAAGAATGAATATTAATAATCTGTCACTGTGTTATTTTGTAAAAAACACAGCGCATCAAAAGATAATGGAACCTATCTCCTAGCACCCAGCGCCTTCATTGTAATTCATTCACGTCAAATTAGCTATCTTGTTCCACCAACCTTCCGCATTAAGCACTCCACCTACAAGTTGGTGATTTTCTCAATTTATTTTGAACAACTCAATGTATTTAAGTCAGAAGAAACCATCGCAAGGGGAAAACGGCAAATAGATAAGATGGAAATTTATAATTTACCGGGGGTATGATGGATTTAGTATGCAGGCGATCGCTTGCATCTGGGAAGCAACTATGATTTTTTTTTTAGGTTGCAATGAATTTATAGTCTTGGCAATTTCCATGTCACTATGTTTCCATGTTCTAAACGCCCAACATCCAACGTAATGTGACAATATAAAAGGAGATTATTTGGACATGTGGGCGCTTGTTTGACTTGACGGACATGTCTTCGTTCTTGCTGTTGTTGACAGGAAACAGAGAGATGGATGTTCAGATAAATGTCACGGATGACAGATATGAACTGGAATCAGAGAGGGGAAACATTTGTTTCTGAAAGGGAATTTTTTTTATAGGTGCAATTGGTTGAGCCCTAAAGGTTTTCTCACAACAAAGACATTTATGCCATATCCATCAGACCAAAGCAGGTTCCTTGTCTGGCATCCATGTCTAGCACTAAAATTAAACTCCCAGACCCTATCCTTTCCACAGAACACAGATGTTGAGGGGAAAAAGAATGGGGTTTTTGGATTTATAAGGGTTGGCAACCTTACCTTATGTTTTTTTGCATGCGTGTGTAAGCATGGGGGGGGGGGGGGGAGAATACAAGGTAATTTACCAATATACATCTATTAATAATTCTGCTCCGCTTTCTTGATGTGTAAAGTGAAACCTCCTGTCTGTTACCTCATCAGCCAGAGATTCCTGTCCATAAAATGGGTGCAGATGGAAGGTTATGTGATCTCTATCTGTCTACGAGCAGGGTGATTGTTCATGGATAAAGATCACATGACCCTCCATCTTTTTTGTTGTGTATTTTGTTCTCCAAATTGGGCACAACTTACTGCCATAAGTAATATACATCCGCATCCACCCAAGATGGGAAGACAAAAATGTAGCCACCAGCTGCATATCTAAAGTGTATGACTAGCTTAGACCTACCTCACATTTGCGCTAAATTCTTTCTCTTGTATTGCTCCATCATTGAAGCTAAACCACAAAAATAAAGTAGATGACCAGCACAGAATTTGTTAGTTTCCTGGGCAGAATAGGCCTTAATGCTGAGCCATTGTCTCCGATTTATTTTACCAAAATCTACAACAGTAGATTCTATAAATCCTATAAACATAAGCACAATTATGAGACACATGTTATTACTCCGTTATTATGTTCCAACTAAAGGTTTCTTTAAACATCCCCACAAAACAGCAATTACGTCCAAACGCGCGCACGGCCAAACAATCAATCTTCGCTTAAAACCACCGGAATATTAATGTATTGAATTAATGCTGTGTAATTGCCATACAGAAATGTCTCACGAAATTACATGACTTAGAAAAATTAGCATCCATTAACCTGGGAATACATTTATAATTGCACTTAGGTACATCGGAGGCAGCGACGTGGAGTGATCAGTATGTTAATTGTCGAAGCTTTAGGCTTCACATTCCCCCGAATCAGATGAAAGAATTGAAATAATCAGCGTCCCACTGAAAAAAAAAAAAATTAAATTGGGAGGAAAAAAAAATATAATAAAAAAAATTTAGAATGCTGCAGAGTTTTATGATTTTTTTTTGAGTCACTGGCAACCTGTGGTCGGATAATGGCTTCCTTCCAAGTGTAATCACACGAGCTGTGCACGGAGGAGAACGCTGCTCGCTCGCTGCCAGGGTTGTGTAGCTGAGCACATGACTGCTGTGTGCTGTACTTCGCCCCAGATCAGCAAACTGCAGCATCGCTTCTTACAGCAAAGTGTCAGCTATTGGTTTCTCCCTGACACGTGACGGATGAAGCCTTTTTCGTGTGTGTGTGTCTTCTTCCTCGCCAATCTGTGTGCGGGGCACTGATAGGCCAAGCTGATGCGCAGGCAATTTATCATCTTGATCTCCCACTGAGTCAGGGAGCTCTTCTGTCACCAGTATTGATTTCAGAGGATGGACTAAATTTCCTAGGATTTCCATTAAGAATTAAGGAAAAAAAAGCTATAAGCACGCAGGGTAGCCAGGCAGACATGGATATGAGATGGCACTGTGAAACCTTTCAGGTAGCTACTCCGATCACAGGCTGAGCACTGCAGCATGGAGGGTGTTAACATGTCTTCGTTTTTTTTACCAGTAAAACAGAATATAAGGGGGTGGGGAGAAAATAGTTCACCGATTTTGCACAATTTTATTTATTATTTTGTCTTTTTTTAATGTTCCCTTAAGGTTTGTAAAGCGTTCGCGGAGAGATTGCATGACATTAATATTAAAGGCACTTATTTGCATGTTCCGTGTTCCAGTATGGAATGTTTTATATGTGTTCTTTTCCCGTCTCGTGTAGTGAAAAGGCTTCTTTATCCCCTCGTCTTTGTCCTGCTAGCACGAGTGTTGCTGTGTTCAGGGTTTTTCCAGTATGTCTGCTACCACACTGTACAGTAAATGACAGCACCAGTGAATACACCATCTAACGCTGCTTCGAGCATGTGATAGACAGCCTGCAATGGTAATCTAATTATTTTTTTTTTGTCGAGGGGAGGTTGGGATGACTTAATCCTTGACCACGAAAGCAGCTTTTTTTTTGCTATTTTTTTCTTCTCTAAGACCGTGCATGCTGATGTATTACTCATGCAACATTTCGACTTGTTTCAATGTAGCATGCAAAACGAAAAATGAACATGCCTTTTTGTATATATTTACTGTACATTTCAAAACAAATCTTATTCAAAAAATTTTTTTTTTACTTTTTTTATTCATTTTTTTATTTAATTTAATTATTCTTTTATCTTTTTTATTTTCTTAACCACCAGACTGTTTATTCTTCTTCCATTTATTTTCTTTTACATGTGAATTTTTTTTTTAATGTTGAATTTATACGGTTTTTACTTCTCGCTACTGCTTTCTACATAATGCATTGGTTGTTACATAACCACCTATTTTTTCATTCGGTTTGACCTACTTTTTATGTCGTATTAAAAAAAAAGGGACGTTAATGTAAAAATCTGCTAAAATTACAAAAAATATTTGACGCTAGGTTGTGTCCGAACACGGTGTAGATTGAATTTTTGCTAATGTAAATAATAGATTGTTAAGAAACAGGATGCGCTGAGCGTTGGAATAGGTTTTAATATGTCCCTCATGGTAACAATGAAAGCATTATCTAGTTCACATACGTGAACATGAAGCAGAAAAAATTGCAGAACAAATTGTGCAAGTGGACTTTGATGTATAAACCATGAGCTGTACTGGATTGATGTATAGAGTTTTCCTTGACATTCTTATGAAAAGGTTATGCATGGAATTGAATTTTAAATATCGGAATATCGTGGGCGATTGCATTATTATTGAAGAAAAATAACATTTTCCATATTTTTTTTAAACTTTTTTTTGTTGTACTATCGATTTTAGGTTTTTTTTTCACCAAATTGTGTATGTTTGTATTTTTTTTAATGGAGCTGTTTGTCATGTTTTAACGCCTCACATATCAAATTTTATGAGGGTCTGTCCAATGGGACATCCATGCTACTTTAATTTAGCGAACCTTTTGCTTATCTATTGTGAAGCCAACTGAGAGCCAACCATTTCTTTAGGCTCCAAAGGGAAGAGATAAATGATTCTCACTTTAGAGATGACAGTCTAGCCCATAATTGGAATTTTTTTTCAATTTCCTGTCAAAATATGTGGGTGATGGCAATGGATAAAAATTATTCTCATTTAAGACCAAGTTGTGTTAATAAGGATTTTTTGCTCTTTTTTCAACAACTAAAGTACATATTATATAGTAGATTATGATTGACATTTTATTTGGTGTTTTATATTAGAGAGATGATTTTAGTTTCAAATATATGTTTAGAATTACGGATGTTGTACTGATGAATTTGTGATTATACACAAGTAGGATTTTGATAGAAACACAAAGAATCCAGTTGACTTCAACATATACTATAAAGCCTATTCTCTACAATATAGGTAAAATTTATCAATAATTTTGCATGAAGAACTTTGCTTACCCATGATGATGAATGTCATATGCCCTGAAGGTTCTGTTAAGTCCAATTGAAATCACCGGTCATATCTCATTTGTGTATCGGGAAATGCTGTTCTGACTTGTAAAACTTAGAAACAAAAAATGGATCCCAACACTGAAGTTAAAAATCCATATGGTTCATTGGGTTTCATTAAAACCTAGGTCCCACAAACAGATGCTCCAAATGACATTTTTTGGATGCAAAAATCGCCCTTAGTCTAAGTCCCAACACTAAGGGCGATTTGTACACCCATAATGCATCAGCTTGCTTGTCTGTTTGTGGGGCTCATGTTTCAACGAGATCCAATTTTTTGTTTCTATGTTGTACATGTTCATAAGCTCTAATAAAATGAGCCACATATTTTAATAATGTGTGTATGAAAGTGTCGAAACAATTGTGAAAAGTAACTTTTCCACTAATTTCCACTATTTGCATTTGATGTTATGTTACGATGTTCCTTGTGTCGGCGGTATTTTCTTTTTCAAGACCACGTAATTTCTGGCGCCCTATTTGGTAAATAGGTACTATATTGTCATGTTGGAGGTCCTGAGCTAGACGATGCACTAAAATCAGTGGTGGGTGTTATCAAAGTATGTCAAGCACTGGAGTTGGTGGTAGCAGTAGATGGTCCCCTTTAAGATACAAGAAAATGATGGAAGGATAATTTGTGAGTCAGAGTGGGAAGCCATTAATCCTGAACAGCTATGTAGCTAGCATCTATGTATTTCTATTTTTTGTATGGATAGCATCAACATTTAAAATTACTGTATGTAACATTAAAATTTGTTTATAGGCTATTTCTATATTTTGCATAGTCTCATAACCTTGGACACCTTAAAAAACCTCTTGAACCACCAAAAACTGGAAAAACCTATTGACTCGAGTATAAGCCGAGGGTGGGAAATGCATTGGTCACACCCTCCCAGTATATAGCCAGCCAGCCCCCTTCAGTATATAGCCTGCCAGCCCCTTTATGTATATAGCCTGCCAGCCCCTTTATGTTTATAGCCTGTCAGCCCCTTTATCGATATAGCCTGCCAGCCCCTTTATCGATATAGCCTGCCAGCCCCCTGTTGCCGGTAAAAAAATAATAAAGCTACTACTCCCCATTCCGACGACCCGGACAGCTCCACTTCATCTTCATGCCGCAGGTCCACGGTAGCTCCATGGCCGCACCTCCTCTGTTTTCATGCCGGCTCAGGGCCGTGACAGCTCCGTGCGCACGGCCCGCCCGGCGCACTCTGTGACGTCAACAGCGGCTGACATCACAGTTGAGTGCTGGGTGAGCCGTCGGAATGGTGATCAGTAACTTTATTATTTTTGTATACCCGAATATAAGCCGAGTGTTGAATTTTTAGCACAAAAGTTGTGCTAAAAAACTCGGCTTATACTCGAGTATATACGGTAATGTTAATGAATATATATATTAAATTAGGACTATAAATAAAAAAAAAATCAGTGCTAAAAAATAACATTATTGATGTAAAAAGAACAGACAGAATAATAGAATAAATGAGATCCATAGTCTTGTCCTTTAATATAGTTTTTGACTTTACTACGGAGTGCTAGGCTTCCTAGAAAATTCTCTCACATACTTTGCTTACTGCCCTCTAGGCTTCTCTTCCAAGACTGTCAGAGCCGTAGCCATCGCTTAGTCCCAAATGGTTTCCCATCCATGTCACAAGTAAAAAGAAAGTCTCCTTTTAAACAACAAATCCCAAGATTCATTCCATGCAATATTGACATTGGAATACACAGCTTTCTCCTTAAAGTGCTTTTCCTTGAACCTCAGTACAATGTTATGGAGCTATACATAAGAAATAGGCCACCATCACTTATCAAGCTACCAAACTGTAAGATACTTCTTGCATACAACATTGACATTCCTTAAGGTTACCCAGATATTCTACCTTTTTATCTAGATTAAACATGAAATCTGAATATATGTAAAGAATTTTTTTTTCATATTTGTAGCCATTTCAGCATGGACAATGACTGACTGTTATATTATTCAATGGAGAAGCTCAGGAAAATTTTTTTTTCCTGTGGTCATTTTGTAATTTATTCTAGTTTCACTAGTCCTACAAACAGGGGTATAACTATCATCTCTGCCTTTGTCACCTGTAAGAATACCGAAATGGCAGGTGAGTCAGTAAGCTTCCAGTTGATGTTCCTGAATACAACATGGCCGTCAACAATTGAGTGACAAGAATGCCCAGTGCTCCTCCATGTTCTTCTGAGGAGGAAGCATTCATCTTAGGCTATATTTATGTTTTGATGTAAGGATATATTAGAAGGATTCCCAATGTGTCCTTACAACGTATGGCGTGGATGTATTCCACAGTCTTCTGATATAGTGGGATCCATCCTCCAATCACTCCTCCCCTGAATACGCAGCTTTAACATAGTCTTATACAGGTGAACAATAATATAAAAGGGGTTAACTTCTATTGAGGGGAATCCAGCAATAATATGGAATTCAAAAGGAACATTTTTTTAAAAAATTGTATTTTATACGTTTCTTTTCCTCAATGTATTTTAATTTTTCAAAAAAGAGGCCTTCATCAATTCCAGCACCTCCCCTCAACCAACTCCATTAAAAACCTTTCATTCATACAAAGATTGTCGTTACTTACCCAGGTCCCAGTACAATGTAAATATTAATTTGGTATGCTTTTTGAAGTACAGAACCCAGACCCCAACCAGTAACAACCTTGGCGATCATAGGTCTTAACTGTTTAACTGACACTGACAAAGTCTACTACAGCGTGCACAAAAACACTCACACTTACCTGCCTTTGCCATTTTCGGAAGGGTTGTCAATGAGCAGTGCCGATCCCACTCAAAATGGTGCAGCCCCCTCTGCCGGCAAGTTAGTGCATGTGTGTGGCGGCTGCAGCCAATTAAACGCTGCTGACGATTTTGCCACCAACATTTAAAGAGATAAAACACCTGCAATCTGTGCCAACATTGATCATCGGTGGTAACTGCACGCTGGGGGGGAGAGGAGGAGTGGAGCTGAATCCAACCAGAGGACCAGAGTGCCAATGTGATGCCCTTTGCCAGATTCATTGATATAGAAAACCCCAACTTTTCTTATAGAAAGATTCCCTCTCTATGACTTACTTTTCTTGTCACATACACCATATTTGTCTTTTGCTTAAATGGCTGATAAGTCAGCAGAATAGCTATGACCTATTATCTTCATAATAGCTGTAAACTTGTAAGTGGATCCATTAAAACAAAATACAAAAATGGACTGTGTACGGCGTGAAATCTCGAAGACTCGCGTTGATAAATAACTAGTTGTAAGACCCAGACATTGTGGAAAATGAAATTCTCATTGACCTTGCATGATTGAGAAGATATATCAGAGTTTCAGATGTAATTATGGATTCTTTCCAAGGGCGAGCCTCAGGCTTGATGCTATCAATAGTAGATTTTCTGTACACCTGCAGAAAAAAAGCAAACCTTTGGGAAAGTGAGAAAATTACACTGATATCATAGATTTTTATCATAGAAAACTAGGGCACAGATATAGTTTGGAACAAACAATTTCAAATCAATATCAAGACTGAAAGTTACAAATGAGGATTTTTCTTGGCTTTGGGACTTCAGACTTCATCTGTTATTACTGTACAATTGGGGTGACCCGGTGACCCCTATCTTTTTTTAATCTGTACATAGATTGCTGTTCTGTATTTCAAAAATTGGACCATATCAACAAGATAATTAAAGTTTTGAGTTCAATTTTATTTACCAAATATTCCTATTACTGAAACAAATTCAGGTACTAATATTGTATGAGATCAGATGTGATCTTTTATACTTGTAACTTTTTATTGCCATAGATAGATCAAACCTAAAAGGTGTCACCTGGCTTAAGAAATGCAGTTTTAATTGCCCTAATTCTGGGATAAATGTGGGAACGATTTTGGATACTAATTTACCATCATTGAGAGCAACTGCAAATGGGTCTACTGCTTTAGATGGAGGTCTCTAGGTGTGAGACCTCCATACATTACAGATGACCTCCTTCCTCTAGTAGTAATTTTGTTGGATAAGTGAACTCTTGCTGTCAAAGTTCTCATGGTTACTGTTGAACACTGTGAAATCCTGGCATTAATAAAGTTTTTCTTATTGATGGTAAATCATACACCCATCCGTAGACTGCTATTGATGTAAATGACCCTCTCATTTACCTTAAGATGACCACACAAAATATGGCTAACTCTTAACTCCATGGCCGCCAAATGTGTACATTCCTACTGTGGTGAGTCACTTCCTATGGACATCGGCAGAGTAAGCATCAGTCACCCCACCTTTGTCAGATGGGCTGCCGACAATGTTCTACAATTGGAACAATACCCTTTCCTTCTCAGGAGATTTCTTTGTTAAAAGCCCATTTCAGAATATAGACATATCATAAAGTTCTCTGTAACATTACCATAAAAATATCTCCTAGCAATAATTCCTTGTCAGATCTTGGAGTTGTGACCTATCTTACCAGCATATCTCATCCTGAGCCATTCCAATCTTCTATCTCATTCTCGCATATCTCCCCCCATGAAATGTATAATGCTTCTGAAATGTCGCAACACTATACACTAGTGGGCTTACTGCTTGAAAATATCATCTTATTCATATATCCATGTCACCAGCTCATGTCCATGGAAATATAATCTAGGAATGCACTTAAAGGAAATCTAACATCAAAATTAAGCATGATAAACCAGGGACACTTACTCATAGATCCCAACACCGTGACCACCGGTGGTAATCTTCTTTCTAAAATAAACCTTTAGAATTATGCTATTTAACCAAAAGGGCTCCTTAGGGTCTTACCAAAGCCCCTCCAAAGAGGAGACAGTGTAACTGCCCATGAAGCTACAGCACGGAGGGGCTCTGGTAAGACTCCGCCCCATTAGCATAATTTTAAAAGTTGTATTTTTGAAGGAAGGAGGCCATGGATAAAAATAAAATAAGATTACAACAGTCACGGTGTCTGGATCTGTGAGTAAGTGTCCCTGGTTTATCATGCTTAATTTTGATAGTAGATTTCCTTTTACACAGGCTTTTAAAGGCAACAATAGTTAGGAACGTATATAGCCAAAAACAGAGCTCTTTCGAAACTGTAGAAGTAAATGGAGTGGTAGTTGCTTGTATGCATCATAGCTTTATGCACACAGGACCCCTAAATGAAAATCAATAAACAGTTGATCCCCACAAAGTATAATACCCCTTTAGTGCCCCCTTGCTGTTCTTAAAACAGTCTAATTCTCTCTTAGTAGACCCTACATGGTATGATGCCAATATACACCACCGATGGTGGCCCCAATCCAGGGACATTGTTTGATATGGCTAATGAGACCCCAAATGGATTATATAATATATAGTATTCCCTGGAGCTTCTGTATATTTTCATGTGATATTGACCCTGGTCCCTTGAGTTTATTTTCGAAATGCCAGATGATATACTGGGAGAATTATACTGAACATGTGGCGCGATGCTTTTTTCGGATGAAAGTGCTGATGCGGCAGATTACTGCTTAAAACCTTTTATCTTTCAAACATTTTAATTAGCGAAGCAACATGTTTTATTTCAAAGCATTGCTTTTAACTTCACGCTTCACAAAGTATATGTTAATCTTTGATTAGGATTGTTTTGTCACTAATCCCTCATTCTATACTACAGTGCGGTATGGACGCGACGAGCAACAGAATGAGCCACATTTAAAGCAAAATGGAGTTAAAACATTATAATACATTGGAATTACCTGATAGATTAAGAGGTTTATTTCATAAATTCCCCTTTGTAGTTTTTCAATTAATTTTTGACATTTTTTGGGCTATTTTTAAAAATAATAGGATGTGGATGATAAATGATATTCTTTGATGTCATTTATCACAGTCGTTTATCAATTACATAGGATTTCGAGGAGCTTTAATACCCTATATTACCAAGGTCTTTGGTAAGTCGAAGTTTACTAGGTTTTATTTATTACTACTCTCGAAAATCATACATGTCATAGGTTTGGCAGTGAGAATGACACTTGATGGGGTCATTTATCAGGCTTATACAACCGTTGGTATTCCACTATTATATGGAATATTCTAAAAGAAGCAGAACCATCTATTTAATTTTATATTGTCATATGACCAAACTCAATGGTGGACAAAGAAACATATAAGATTCACTTCGAAATTGACTTCCATGAGTTTGAAGGTGCTCTGTCTAGCGGGTGATCTTTTTCTGGGCTAATGCTAAATAAATAGGTAATTATTTGGGTGCCATCAACGTGAAGACAATACTGGTGACTCCCATCAGTTTGAAGGTGCTCTGTCTAGCGGGTAATCTTTTTCTGGGGTAATGCTAAATAGATAGGTAATTATTTGGGTACCATCAGCATGAAGACAATACTGTTGATCTATTAGAAATGTTTAGAGGTAGAAAAGTAGAAGACTGCATTCTGAGGAACCTCAACAGTAAGAGAAACAGGATAACCGATAAATTCAGGGCAAAGAAAATGAGGGCCAGTAGACAGTTGCAGAATCTACCAATAGACCTCTAGGCTAGGTAGGTCCCCTCAGCTACATAAGCAGTGCATGGCAAGACCTTCCACAATGGGCATACTTTTCTGGCTACCACACCTTAAGAAGGCCTAAGGTCAAGGCAAGAGTCAACAATTTACTGACCGGACCCCAAAGAAAATAACTGTCTAAAGCAAAGGCTATGAAGCTACTAATTAAATAAATTTGAAATTTGTGTAAGAATGTCAGATATTAATTGCGTGCAGATGTAAAAATACTGGATCTTTTATAGATTTTCAAGTAGGCCCTAAGTATCCTAGTCTAACCTTGCCAGTAGACATTGTACCATACAAAGATGTCCCCTAGTATGTACAGGGGGTTAATACTTTTCCTATATAAATATTTATTAAAAAAACAATGTATATATCTTTTTATGATGGACAGTGTATGTGTTAAATGCCTCTAGCTATTAGTCACACCTTAGTAAATAGGGGAGAAGTTCATTGCGATCGCACGCACCGCTGCGTAAGTGACAACATTAATCTTCCAGCTAATTTAACTTTCGTATTTGTAGTGTATCGGGGTAGTTTAATTAAGAATAATCAAGTCTTTGCATAAGGCTCTAAAATTATATATGAGGCATAATATATTATGCCATTATAAAGCCATTTATAATGATATCATTTGCATGTTTTCCTGAAATTGGATTTTTTTTATATTTACAATATTCAAATTACATGGAATATACATGATTTTTTTATCATCTGGGATACCATAGTGTAATGAGGAAAGGTGCAAACAAGGGATTAGTCATATGATAATGTAGGTGCCTATAGCATTTAGCTATAAAGAACTCTTTTAGGGACCACCTAGAAGCTTAAAGGGCATGTACCAACACAATGGTTGGTGATTGGTGCAGGAAATTTTCATCCCTATGAAAACACTGGGAGAAATGTTTTCAGACTGGAGTATTTAATGTCAATCTTCTCCGTTTGGTATACTGAACCCCAAATATAGTAATTGCCTTCGGTTTAGACCTGGTGAAAATATTTTTATATAGTCTATAGTAAATAGGGCAGGCCAACGCATTCACGTTCTTGCCCGCCCCACTCCATGTCACTCCCAAAATGGAATTCACAGTGGTAAACCAAAGAAATTGTTCTACCATGTCGAGCATGGTCTTTCCACTATGGTCAAAGCAATCTTGTGGCCAGGAAACATCTGTCGAAAGTGGACACATAATGACTTTGCTAGTAATGTTGTCACTATTTTAGTGACTGACCAAGTCACAGTAGAGGAATAGAAGATCAATGTGGTTTCTGGGATGGTCTTGTTGTAATTTGGAATATTGACCCCCACTAATGACTATTGAAGGTTTATCCTGTAAATCCTGTTCAACCCCTTTTAGAGGAAATCTACCATCAAGAATAAACAGGATAAAAAAATTGACACTTACTCTTAGATCCAAGTCCAAGACTGTGATAATCTTCTTATATTTTTTATCCATGGCCTAATTCCATTTATAATCAATTGAAAAAATTATGTTAATGAACTAGAAAGACTATGGGCAATGTTACCAGAACCCCTCGGGGCTTAACAGGATGTTATATTGTCTCACCCTAGTTGCCCCTGGTTTATGATTCTTGGTAGGTTTCTTTTAAGTGTCAAATTGAACTCCGCTACACTGAAAAGTTAGCATTTTTACTTTTGAAAAATAGTTCCTGATGGCAGCTCATGTATTTCCAGCATTTTCCTAATGATGATCAATAGACTAAACATACTCCATTATTCGTTTTGTATAATGACACTGAAACTTTTCCAAATGAAAACAAACTAAGGTCTCAGGGAATGAGTCTCACAGTCTGTAAGTCCCAGACGGGTTATGTGTCATGGTACTCGCGGAAGCACTAGGCAATTTGGCTAATACATTCTCAGCTTTTGATCTATGGCTGGGAATTTAAGATTCATGAGTAATGTCACCCCGGTACTCCTTGTCTACCATGTTCCCGGATGACAAGTTGCCACAAGCAGTGGAATTTCTCATTCTACGAATGGAAAACAAATTTTCATCAGAAATACCTGCATTGTTTTGCCTTTTTTGAAAAGTCTAAATACCTCAAAGCTTGACTTGCCATAGACTTCGATACTTCATTACTGCTCCGAGGCAACAAATCTAGGAGATGCCTCTGCAAATGGCTCATTGCTACATATCGCCACCCACTCAGTAAAACCGCCGCTGTCATTCGTAAGACACAGATACATGTCAGCCGTATTATCCTATAGTCGTAAAAACTAAATTAGTGAGGTTTGAGAGATGAAGATGGAAGAATATACACTTTCCGATTCCCCCTGCCCCCCCCCCCCCTACTGTCTGAGTGCCTCTCTTAGGATCACCATTGGGAATTTCGAAGACACTTCATTTCAGACTACTGTTAAAACGTGTTTGTCACAGGCAGCAATAATTAGACAGAAAGGAACACATCCTTTCCATTTTCATTATGGTAGAATAACTTAGCTCATCAGTATTCAGCAGGCAAAGCCCAGTGGTTTTCAGAGGATGAAAATGTTCTATGTTGCATAAATTCACAACAGGAAGGGCCATGCCATGGAAAAGCAAAAAAAAAAATCTTCATATGCATATTTTCCCATCATTCTGCCACTCAGTACAAAGGAAACATGTTACGCCACAGAGAAATCAATGAATTTATCATCACTCATGTAAATAAGTGGAAAAAGGGGCCTAATTGTCTTGGACTGTGTTGAAAATGGAATGTAATATATGTGAGTAGAGTTGGATTTGTCACGCTTGATTAAAATAATTCAATATGGTATGTGACGTCTGTTCCAAACCTGATATGACTTCGCTGTGCTAAATCTACATATACACAATGATAATGTATATAATGTATAACGGAGATACGTTTTGGTCACTTGACGTAATTCATTGTCGTACATGAGTGTGTTATATTAATAACCTGCCCGATACTGTGCACTGACTACGAACTAATTCCCCTCTGCTGCATCTGCATATTAAAGTTAAAACACAATAAGGGCCAAATTTCATAGTATATAGTTCATTTTAGTACTCCGGCGCCCCTATTCAATTTGGTGGCTATTTCTTTCCTTAAATCAGCCCAAGATTCAAGATTCAAACCTTCAAGGAAGGTTTGGTGTAAATAAGTTTCCATTAGCTGAGTTGTTAAGGGATAGGCAGGAATGGATTGACCTATAATTCATTCCATCCAATTGAGTAGCGCTTGAAGATGAAATGGGTCCCACACAGTAGTGGGAAGCAGTTCAACATGACTGGCTGTCAAAATAACTGGGGCGAGATGAGGTATGGTATGAGCACCCACAACCTTCCTGATGCAGCAATGCCAAGGGACGGTCTCTTCTTCCTCTTTCCATTTTTTGCCCCACCCCCACCCCCCCCATCCCAGAAAGCTGTTATATTTAAAATACTTGCTAGATGAAACTTGGCCAAGGGAAGAAGGAGGAGGAAAGGCAGTGCAGTGCCACACAAAGAGGTGGAACTTAGCATTAAGGAGGCCCCAAGATTTGACTTTGCTTAGGGCCCCCAAAATTTACCTCTTATTGGTAACAACAATTTATCAATTTAATATGAAATTTAACATTTCAGACATTTTAAGCAAGGAGAGAAATGGGACATTGTGATGAGTAAATATGCACCAGAATAGGTTTTTTATCTTGGGAATACAGGTATTGGCAAAAACAGACCTGTTACTAAAAAAGGTCTATTCTCAAGGTAGTTCCTCAATGTCAGGCAGGTGTCTGACACTTGGGATATCAGTGAGTAACTGATTTTATCTGCCACCAAAGTCAAAATCAACACAGGGAATGAAGCTTAGAGAACAGCTCCATTGTAGTGTAGTGGCCACGTTGGGCAACTTCTAGTGAATGGGAGATTAGCCACCTTAGCAAAGATTGGCCCCTGCACCAAAGGGGCAACTGTTAGACTGCCTAATGATTTGACATTGATGACCTAAAGAACCTAAAAGTGTTCTCTGGTTTTTTTTTAATTGAAAAAACTTTAATTAAGTAAAGTTGCAATAAATTATAAACTCTTCTTCTTCGAGTGAAAAGTCTTCTGTATTTCTACATGGCCTTGCGTGAACTTTTACCAAGTCAACCCTTAGTCCTACTCTCTAGTGAACTACTGTAGAATATGATTGTGTCACTAAAATCCTTTGAATTCCCATAATCTGAACAAAATTTGACAGGATGACGCTTCCTGTTTGGAGTCTTCATGCGTTGTATAAGAATGTCTTGTTACATTAGTATCACTTACATGTTTGAGGACACGGCTGAAGCTCTTAAGATGTCTTCCATCATAAAATACAAAGTGCTTGCATGAAACAGACTACATTGTGTAAAATCTGCCTGTTAGAGGAGAGAAAACAGAATATAATTGTGGCGATACTACTCACCTGTCCTTCAGATTCATGCTAATGGATTGTATTGATTTTTTTGGCTGTATGAAGGCTGGAAAGTGTGCAAACATTTGCTGAGAGATGTAGTTAACGTCAATATTTCTTCTTGAGCGATGGCGTTACGAAACCATGTTGGTTCAATATGTAGTGTAATAACCACTTTACTCGCTACATTCTCCAATTATTATACATTGGAGAAACCTAATTGTATGGCTGAGGCTCCTATTACTGTTGAGAGCACATGCAGTATACTTGTTGATAAAGGCATACCGTGGCCGATTATTATAGCGGGCTTATCTGAAAGATATACATACATTTTAGATACAGCAGCTGTAGGCTGAATGCTTATTCAGTCAACAGCTATCTCAGATATCTACCCTGAATACATGCAAGCTCAGCTCACCTGAAAGGGGGTGGGGGGGGTCACATCTAGTAGCTCATCTACTGTAAACATTTTTCACTGGGGTGGAGTTTATTGGACTCATCAAACTCCACAGTTTCAGTTCAGTCAAAACTTTGGTAAGGTAAAACTTCAGCTACAGGGCCGGCGCCAGCACTGGGTATACCTGGGCAAGTGCAAGGGCCCAGAGCTGCTGGGGGGGTCCCTCAAAAGACTGTACATAAGGAATCCATGGGGGAGAGGGAGGACTGTATCTAATAATTCCATGTTGGTGTGAGGGTGGCTTTTATAATATAACATGAGGAGGTTGTTTGTTATGAAAAATAACATTTGTTATGAGAAATCACTAATATTTTTTTTGCTAAGAGCCCTATTTACCCTATAAGAAAAGACTATTTACCATAAAAAGCCCCTCTACCCAGAACTCCCTATGGTCTGATGCATCTACAGTACAAACATGGAACTGCTCTAGCAATGATAATGCTATGACATCACTGTGTGACATATCAGGCAATTAGACTGATAGGGACCAAGAAATCATGGGCACAGCATGAGGTTGCTAAGTTGCTTATTATTATTTTATTATTATTATTATTATTATTATTATTATTATTATTATTATTTTATAGCATTTCAAGCTCTCTATTCAAAAGTAAACCTTCCAATAATGAACTCATCTTAATAGACAATAATTAAGCATAAACCAAAAATACTTTTGACCTTTCACCATGCCCAATTTTATCTCTTTATAGCAGTTTGTAAAGACAAGCCAATTTGTGTATGTACAGAGCCCGTAAAAACTCCGCTTAAAAAGCACTTAGTTATTTATCAAAGTGTCGGTTAAAAAAAAAAACAAGAGTTTTTTTGTAATTACATTTTCTGTACACCTGGCAGGGGCTATCATTCTTCTTAATCAGATAGTACCCTCCTTAATTCATCTTCAGCTTTCCGGTTTTGGGCATTGACGGAAAGAAAAAAATGTGTAAAAGTATAAAATGTAACATAACTGATTAATGTGATTTTGGAAAATGTAGAATCCCCAGGCAATTTTTTTCTGATTAAATGGTTATGTATAAGTCCCGACATAGAATATATTATGTATTTTTTATATTTTTTTTCAAACATTAGAACTACTATTTTTTTTGTCTTGTTGGAACTTTACTATTTATTAGCACCAACATTAGTATCATACTGTAGTTTTTTTTATGATAGTCGATATTGAGGACATAGTGTACAGTACACCATATAACACAACCAGATCTTCAAATTTAGCTTGGCATTTCGTACATATCTGGTTGGCAAGGCAGATGTCACTTGTAATATAGTCCCCTGTAAACAGAAATAGAGCATTAGCCTCCGGCATAATTATCTCTCCAAATACCAAGACAGTGTTGAACTTTGACTATAGGTTATTCTGTTATTTTGGACCAGTTTGAAAAATAGTAGGATGTACTAAAGCACAAAGGAAATCTCTTGACTTTATCCACAGCGAGATCATCATTGACATTGCTTTTTGAGTATTGTTCTTATGAGTCACGGCAGGGATACAAAGAAATGTTCTTTGGCAGATTCAGACGCCGGAATGTCCCATAGGCTCGGGCTTAAAGAAAATTCAAGATGTCCTATCATTATTTCATGCATTCTCCTTATGTTGCCATTTTATAACCAATGAAATTTTGATGCATTGAGATACATAAATGCCTTGGTCTTAATGTCTTAAAGTGTTATGATATTTTGCCGTGCTGTACTGAATGCTTTATTGCTTATATTAGTCACTCACTCCAATAAAATGGTTAGTTTCATAGAAAGCCAATATAGGTTCTTTGGGACTGGAAGAAAGGGGGGAAATCTTTGAGGAAAACACAACGACTTTGGGAGTAAATACAAACCCCATGTCCTTGATTGGGTTAGAACAAAGACCGCAAGGCAACAAGGTAACCAATAAAACACCTTGCTGATCATTTCGACTTGGAAATGCTTTGCTATCCATGGGTATCATGTAGGGATAAGTGCACCTACATGGTAAAAAAGACCAGATTTGTGTCTGGCTCAACCATCCTGCAAGGAACGCCTGTGATCGGTGCTGACACCATTGGTGGACGTTATCCATTTAAATACCGTCAGCAAAGTTGATTGTAGAAGTCAACGATGCTGTGTGCCACCATTTTGGGGTGAATAGGCTCTCCCTTAATGATGTCCCAATCCTCCCAAAAATGGCAGCGTGCAGCGAGCTGGTACATTAGTAGCAGCGTGCACATGCTGTATCGATTTAAATGCTGCCAGAGACTTTGCCGGCAGCATTTAAACAGTTAACTTAGTGTTGCTTGGAGCATGGTTCACTTCCAGGTTTGGTACCAGAACCCGGGCACCCGAACTGGATTTTTAAATTGGGGTCAAACTCGGTGGGACCCAAACTTAAGTGGGTCAACTCATCCCTAGGAGCATGTTATAGAGCAGAATAATCTAAGTAGATTTATATCAAGTTTTACAAAAATGTATGTATATTTATTTATTTGTTGAAATTTTTTTGTCTGCTTAGGAGTTCATTGAGTGATCCTGTTCAGTGATTGACATATGGTATTTTCCCAAATGAGTGTTAATACAAGACTGAAGCCAATCATTGAGTCGGATCACTCCCTGGACTCTTAGATTGAGCAGAGGTTCACATGAATAAAATACAAGGTTGGGCTCATTCATACATCTATTTTTTCTCTCTTTCGTGCTTCAGTGATTTTCAAGCCTTACTGAAGCCTTCTTTTCTATTTCATAGCCTGTACTGTTTTTAGGACGCTTGCGGATCCAAGAAGGCAATAGAAGCCTATGGGTCTGCAAAAAGATACTGCTGACAGTTTGTTTTTTTTCTTCTCTGGTAATGCTGGGGTGCCAGTTGCTTTTTTATTTTTTTTGGAATTTTTTCATGATAAATTGGAACATTATACAGGTGGTCCCCTACTTAAGAACACTTGACTTACATACGACCCTTAGTTACAAACGGACCACTGGACATTGGTTACAAACGGACAGTCCTAGGCTACAATAATCAGCTGTAACAGTTATCACAGGTGTCTGTAATGAAGCTTTAGTGTTAATCCTGATTCTTATGAAAACCCAACATTTTTAAAATCCAATTGTCACTGAGAACAAAAAAGTTCTGGCTGGGATTACAATGATAAAATATACAGTTCCGACTTACATACAAATTCAACTTAAGAACAAACCTACAGACCCTATCTTGTATGTAACCCGGGGACTGCCTGTATATGTAAAAGAAGTAGATGCAGACAAATAACTGATACGTTGTCACAGAACATGTAATGGACGCACTTGTGTGAATGTGTAGAAGTAGATTTTCTTGTACTCTATAATATTGTGAATATTGATAACCTTTAATTATTTTTCCCCGACAGTTATCTTAAAAAATGGACCTAAAAATCCCTTAGGTTGTAGACTCACATTACAGATTTGTACGCACCTAGTATCCTGGCGCTCCCAAAATGTCATCTCTAAGGCTGCATTCAAATGAAGCAGCCCGATCTTGGACATGAAGAATGTGAAAATTATTTTGCTGATCCTCACAGACTGTAGTCTCTATGTGATCGGAGAAAAATTAATCAGACTAGGACAAGGTTCACACTAAAACTGCATCTGCATGAGCCCTCATTAGTAAAATAAACGGGAAAAACTCCCGTTTCCTGTTTCACTAGCCATCATTGGCTTCAATGGAATAAACTTTTCAGCTTTGTATTTGTTAATTTTTTAAATATTTTATGAAAATCGAGTCACCGAGCCATCTGTTACCGATCTGGGCCTGTTCGTATCTAAAGCTGACAAGTGCATTTGTTGAATTCTGCTTGTTTGGCTCTTGACTCCAGTATCAGCGCTCGGTACGTAATAGCATTGTATAACAGGAAGCATATAGTTATAACTTCGTGTATCAAGCATAAAAAAACCATGAATATTCCAAAAACAGGGCTCAAGAGATTTGAAGCTACGGTTTCAAAGGGAAGAAAAAATATGTATGAGTCGAGCTGTAAGGATTGCAGCTTTGACGCCTTTGAACTTCAGACTTAATGAAGTTACTTTTTAGTGAGTATGAAATTGAGAAGCGCTGCAGTGCACAGTGCTAGTATCTTCGGCAGTGGAGTGCACATTTATCAAGTGCTTCCCTTGACTTGCAAAGATTAAAGACGTGGAGGAACAAGGGCAAATAAAGTACAGTCATAAAGTCTCGCTTGTTTGAATTAATTTCAGTTCACATTGGCAATTTAAGTTTAAAAAATGTCTTGAAAAATAAACGGATGATAAACAGAACTGTAACTGAAAGTAAGGTATCCGTTACCTAAGCAGATACCTTTATGTTTAACATTTCAGTTATAATCGGTTAACGTTCCATTTTATAAAAGTTTTTAAAATGATTTTTAACAAGCGTTACCAAGCGTTTTAATCAAAATTTTATGGGAACTGTTATCTTTAGGAACTATTGCACCAGTGGGGCACATTTACTTACCCGGTGCATTCACTATCCCGCAGCGCGTTGTCTGACGTGGATTTGCATTTGCAGGGATTCACTAAGGTCCGTGCGCCCGATATCCAGCAGGTGTCGCTGCTGCGCCGATTCGGCCCTTTGGTAAATGAGCCCCATTGTGTCTCATAGACAGAGGTGGATTTAGGTAACCCAAAAAATTGCTTCGAGCCACAGAGTTCAGGGGTCCCACACTGTAATGAGATGCAACCAGTTTTCTCAGACTACTTATTTATGGGATGCTTTTCAGGATTCTCCATGTGTGCTTTAAATTGACACAAATACAAGTTAAAGGTATGGCAGACCCCTTTCTCTGCCATCCAGAGCAAAACTGTCAATCATAACTTTGCATGGGGCCCTTAAAGTGGAGTGTCCTACCCTCCTAGTAGATAAGAGTTCCCAGCACAGGATGTTCCTCCCCTTTGTATCAGACAACCTCCAATAATCTTTTGGAGGTTTAGAAAGTCGGAATGAGCAGCTATCCTGAACAGTTGTAGCAAAAGTTATATAACCATCCAGAAGACAGCTTGTAGGCCATATACACAATTAGAGGGGGATTTATCAACTCCTAAATTCTATACCATTCCCTTTGGTCACTCTGCATATACCCAGAGGCCCCTGCCTCTCAGTATATTCGGTGACTGACTGTGGGACCACACAATTCTATACCAGGCCCTGCCGTTTAACCTTCACCAGGTAGTAGCACGGGCTTGTGTGAGGACATAGAGCCCCATGCCAGCCTATTCTTTAGACCAGCATGGCCCATTTCACACCCGTCAAAGCCCACATGGCATGGAGATTATGGGCAGGGCCGGCGCTATGGGTAGGCAAAGGGGGCAATTGCCCAGGGCCCCCTGTAAAGAGAAGAAGGAGAATCTCTTCTTTCAAATGAATCTTGAATTGTGTTTCTAAGTGCCATGGATCCAGAGATATTCAGGTTTAAAGTAAGAATATCAGGTGCCATTTTAATATATAAAAAATCAATCCCAACGGCAGTTTAACAGTTAATATCTCCATTTTCCTAACACTTAGGCACAGACAAGTGTCTGCTTTTAGTAAGTATTGGCCCCTGTCCCCAATGGGCTACAGTCTAATCCACTTACCAGTAATTTTTGGAGTGTGGGAGGAAACCGGAGGAACCGGAGGAAACCCACGCAGACACAAAGAGAACATACAAACTCTTTGCAGATGTTGACCAGTGCTGCAAGGCTGTAGTGCTAACCACTGAGCCACCATGCTACCCATTAATCTCATCTATCTCCTATAAAATTCTCCAAAATTACAGTTTATTTTACCATATTAAAGGGAGCCTCTTGCTGACTGTGACTGGTCATAAAATAGTTTTATTTTGGGGCCCCACTTTAAGTTTTGCCCAGGGCCCCACTTTGTCTAGAACCGGCCCTGATTATTTGCACATAGTCACAATTCTTAGCTGTGCTCCAGGAATTATGACTATTTTTTTGATCTATTGTAATGTAATAAATACAATAATTATGAAAATAAATACTTACCGTATATACTCGAGTATAAGCCGACCCGAGTATAAGCCGAAACCCCTAATTTCAACACAAAAAACTGGGAAAACCTATTGACTCGAGTATAAGCCGAGGGTGGGAAATGCATTGGTTACAGTCTGCCAGCCCCTGTAGCATACAGCCTGCCCAACCCCTGTAGCATACAGCCTGCCCAGCCCCTGTAGTAGGAAAAAAAATAACACTGTACTCATCTTTCCGACGTCCCCCATAGGTCCTCTTCTGTCTCAGACAGAAGAGGACCTATGATGTCAGATGATGTCAGAAAGGTGAGTTTTGACTTTATTTTTTTAGTTGACTTGAGTATAAGCCGAGTTAGGGTTTATGAGCACAAATTTTGTGTTGAAAAACTAGGCTTATACTCGAGTATATAAGGTATAATCCAAAGAATATAAATAGTGGATGATCATATGGAAAGGTTCAATGGCATTTTATTATTTATTATCATTTGCTGACAGGATTCTAATTTTATTTCTTTGTGTTTTTCTATATCTTTGAACTATGTAAATGTTACACTTGGATGAAGCAGAACATGAAAAATGAAGGGTACATTGAATACACATTGTACAAGTTTATTGCTGCGTCATGAAAGACATCTATAGAATATCATTGGCATAGCCAACTATTAAAGGAATTTTTTTTGGAAGGGCTCAGTTATTTTCTAGAGAGCTACTCATTGTATAGTGTAAAGTCAAGTCTTTATGGACATTACCATTTGAGCTGTATGTTACATTTGAACTTTAATTTTTTTGAGCCAATAACTATAACTTGTCAAATGTAAAGTAGAGTAAAATTTTGGCTATTGTCAGCTGTACCTATTTGATATGTCATACTTTGCTTTATACCAAAAGGTCATTTTAGAAACTCATTTTCTTAATTTTTTTATTTAACATATGGACCAAATTTTTACTGTAAAGGAATTATTTTACACTTATTTCCTTATTATAAGATTACAACACTTGATTGCTAATCCTGAATTTTATGCAATAGTCATAAAGTAGTTAAATCCTATTCTGAACTTTGTGTTTTTATTGTCTTTTTGGGGTTTGGTTAGGGTTTTTGGTCAAATTTAAGAGGATAAGGGGTCATGCACACCGTCCTTCAGACAATCATTTGAAAGGAATGGGATCACACTGTTTCTTCTATGGTTTTTCACTGTTGCATTTACCCTTTGTAATGTAAAGGTTGAAAGCACCAGGATACCGGCAGTGATGGCCAATGGAATTTGGAATTTGGACAAACCCACAGCAATCACCCTCATCCAGTGTGCACTCAACCTTACAGATCATGAATTTACTAGATGTGTTTTTTTACATTAATCAGGAAATTAGAAAAAAAATGAAATAATAGCTTGATTTTTTTATTTTTTATTTCACATTCATCTACATTGGAGTAGATAATAGGGGCTCTAATAACAGATTGTGCTCAGTCTGATGAAGCTAAGTGCGGGGATTTGGCAGCAGAGCTCCATGAGCTGATTTGCTTCTACTATTAATGATTATTAGCTTAGGGCGCTGTGTACCTTCAGGATCAGTATGTGGGTAACATGGCACATTTAACTTATACTTAACTTATTGAAGAACTTTTGTATTGTTATTTTAAAGGGACACAGGCACAAGCTTCTATACCACCAGTGCCCCCAGTTAGGGCATGAAATATTATTTTAAGCTTTTCCATTTTTACGCTAAAGCTTCCCCATTTACCGGGAAAAAATTACTCAAAAGTTATATGCTAATGAGCTATGAAGTCACTTTTGGAGGCTTGAGGTTGAGCATCATTTCAGGTGCCACTATTTCGGAATCTATAGTACCTTGATTTTAAAGAGGTTGGTCACTTTAGCTCCTCTTTTTTGTAATACGTGTGCGGGGGGGGGGGGCAGGATATTAGGTAATTTACCAATATACATCTAGTAATAGTTCTGCTCCGCTTTCTGGATATGTAAAGTGAAGCCTCCTGTCTTTTACCTCATCAGCCGGACATTCCTGTCCATAAAATGGCCGCAGATGGAGGGTCATGTGATCTCTAACCATCCATGAGCAATCGCCTTGCCAGGACTTTGATCTTATATTGTTGAATGCTATCATAAGATCCTGGCAGGGTGATTGTTCATGGACTGTTAGAGATCACATGACCCTCCATCTGCGGACATTTTATGGTCAGGAATGTCCGGCTGATGAGGTAAAAGACAGGAGGCTTCACTCAACATATAAAGAAAGCAGTGAAAAACTTTTAATATATGTATATTGGTAACTTACCTAATATCCTGCCGTCCATATTTACACACACATAACATAAAAATAAAGTAAAGTGGTCAACCCCTTAAAGTTGAGAATCCCATCTTTTAGGATAGTTCTTCAAAGGGCTATAGAACACAATATACTGTACAAGCAATCAATCCAATTACTGTCTAGGACTATCTGTAGGTAGAACCAGTATCCTAAAATTCTCTTCTTTAAAATGACACTAGAAACATAGTTCTAGGTGCTATAGAGCTCAAGATAAGGGTGTCTAAAGTGAAACTTCTCTTCCAGCCTCTTAACATGACTTGTCTCCAAGACTTCTCTGCTCATTTGCATTTGCCTTTGGAGTCAATCTTATAGTTACACGGGCGATTTTTAATATTAATAGGGAATGCTAAAAAGACAGAATTTGTCTGTGTTTGACACATCTTTCTTCCTCATGAAAGATCTTTAATCTCTGAACAAATTTTTCTTTGACAGAATATTATGAAAGGTAAACCGATAAATTTCATACCCAGTCTAAGAGTCTTGGGAAACTCGGTGGGATCAGGCAACCTGCAAGGTGTTAAACTATGTAAAATCAAGATATACAGTATAGTATCTCATATTGTGCCATGCACAATTCAATAGTTTCCCTTTAAAGGTGGACACATCTGCGCATTATTACAAGAATATACATCTACCAAGTCGAAATATAAGCAGCATCACAGGAAACGATTTGCGACTTGATAAGAGAAATTCTATATACATTACAGTAGACTGTACAATGTTATTTTAGAAGGTACAATACTCAGATTTGATTTATAATGTTTTCTGGTCGCCGGCTGATTGACAAGTATAATTTCAGCAAACACATTTGTCTTAACAGTTTTCCTTGCTATATTGCAGATCGAGCTTCCTTCCCCGTTTTCTTCATCATTCTAGGTCTCTGGGGAAAACAAAAGGCTTTAACTGCATTTCTATATTTGATTTTGATCTGCAGTTATATTTTTTCTAACAATTTTTCAATGCCAAAAAAAATCTTCTCACAATAGGCATTTATAATACATCCACTGGTTGACATGGGAAATAATACAACACTCCAGGAGCAATCTAGAATCTACCACCAGGATGAAGGATTGTAAACCAAGCATACTGACATACTGGTGTGTGCCCCCTCTGACTGGATCTGCTCTTCTTGTAGCTTCTTAGGCCCTTGTTTTTACAAAAAAAGGAATTTAAAATTATGCACATGAGCCTGGGGGGCTCTAGGCTCCATAGGCTTTCATTTGCATATTTTTAAAAGCCTTTTATTCTTAAAAACAAGGGCATAAGAAGATCAGAGAAGAGCAGATCCTGTCAGAGGGGGAACACACCAGTATGTCAGTGTGCCTTTTTTTACAATCCATCATCCTGGTGGTAGATGTCCTTTAAGGTAAGACGTAATTCCATAACTCGCAACGTCTCATTGTCTGCACATGGTTGTATATCTTGACAAGATGCAAAGACACCGAAACATTGCCAGCCATGGAATTCAATCTAACCTGCATTCTATACTGGACCTGGAGTGTGCCATACTTCCTATTACCAATATCAAGAGGCCCAGGCTTTACAACCCACCTTGTTAGGTGTTTCCACTGGGCAGCCTTGGCCTTGTCTTCTTCGTACATCCACTGGATGGGTATCACATGTTTAGTTTCTTGGGGCTCACCTCTTGGGCCACCCCAGATCAAAAAAATATGAGCTCCTATTATGAAGGAGCAGTGGTTGAGCACATGCTTTATTTTATATTGTATCCCCATTCATCTAGAAGGAAGCAGAAAGTCATATGCTCGACTACAACTCACCACATAGGGATGTGTACTTCCAGAATTATCAATAGGGCTCCCACCAAACACATTTATCCCCTATAAATAAAGTTTCACAACATGCTAGAAAACCCCCTTACAAGGTTACAGGACCCATAACACAATCACTAGATGATCAAACATAGACACATACAAAAGTGTATCGACGAACTATGTTCTTTTGAAAATCCTGCCAACTTCTTCCATATATTTCTAGATATATTGAACCAAGAGGAGTAATAAGTAACTAAAGGACTAAATCCATTATTGTTATATATTGACTATATTATAGTATTATTGTACAGAGTCAAAAGCCCCATGATAGCCTTTTATTTTAGATATCAAAGAGAAAATTACAAATCCAAATTCCCCAGTATTGGTACCTATCGTTTAGATATTTACTGGTCATGGTTGCCATCTTGAAAACCACCATATTGTATCATGGGCAAGTTTTTCCAGTGGGAAATTCTTCATGTAGCTTGTCAATCAAGGCCATAATTGTTTTGTCAAAATTCCCTATCATGCAAAGCTATTTAACAATGTTCATTGGATTGTCCATAATGCTCCAATACAACATTGGAGACCATGGATTCAACCATTATGAAACCACATGAGAATCTCTGGTGAATCTATGTGTTCATAACTTATTGGAAAATATTGGATAGGCTGATAGTGGCAATTGATTTCAGAGACAATCCTGGTCTTCTTTGATACTACATAACCACCTTCCCTTTGGAAAAACTTGCCCTTGATCCAATACGGTGGCTTTCAAAATGGCTGTCATAACTTTTAAACAACAGAAAATATTGGATAAGTTGATATTGGCAATTAATTTCAGAGACAATCCTGGTCTCCTTTGATATACTAGATAACCACCTTTCCTTTGGAAAAACTCAACCTTCATCCAATACTGCGGCTTTCAAAATGGCCGTCACATCCCAGACATAGTCTAAAATATAGTCCTCCTCATCCATTACTGACTGGTGTATTCGGATATTTCATTTCACCTTTCAATTTTGATATAAAGGGGTGTCCTGTGCTTTAACCCTGTACTTGCTAAAATAATCTATAAGATTAGCCTATATTTTGTCATCCGAGCATTCATTGAGTAGGACAGTAGATATTATAAAACAGAGCTCATGGTGGGGTGTTTTATCTTCATAGTATAATCTGTGATATTGCTGTGATAACCTATAGCATACTATCTTCCAGTTACACTCTTAATTATATACCACAAACACAATGCAGTAAACATGTCTCATTAAATAAAATAAGCTCCTAAGTAGTGAGCAGCCACCGAGTGTATTCCTTAGTGATGAAGCCGGAGAAAAAACTCAACAAATACTTAAATATTTATTACAGAACTTCGAATGTGGAGATTTCAGGAACGATACCGAATATTTCATTGAGACACTGTTGATGAGATAAAAAAGGATAAGAAATTGCCTTTGTAATATAAAGGCGCTGGCTCTATTATCAACGGAATGATGACTTGTTGTCTGAAACGAGGTCTATTTGTCATTCTTTATAATATGAACGTAATTGAAAATAGGAAATTATTGTACCCGTTAAGAAAAATTGACAAAAATGTCTTTTTCCTATGAAAAATGATGGCGGTCTAGACATGTCAATCATGGGATTGAAAGGAACGACACGCTACAATGTTACCATGGTATATTAAATCTAGCATGTATAACTAGCAAATTATTTCCTTTCTCTTTCCACTAATTAAATTGGATGTGACATTAGCCTGAAGAGACCAGAATCAGGTTTGAGGAACTCAGATTTCACGCATTTGATGCCAGTGCAAATTTGCATTAAAAAATGTTGACCGTGTGGGGAAGGTGATACTGACATGTTGATGTAGACCTTATTGATTGATATAACTAGCTTCCTACGTTCCACATGGAATGCTAGAGTCATGGAAAACTAACCTGGGGACTTTACAGCCACCAATTCCATCTTTAAATCCTAATTGAAAGTCTAATTAGAGTTGATTGTCTTAGCCTTAACGACACTAAGAAATATTCATAATTTTCATTTTTCGGACTTAGTATTATTCACATATTTAGCCTTATTTATATAAAGTACAGCAATATCATATCTATAATCTAGTACTTGGATGGCCTGATACCAAGAGATTAGTGGACCTGGGGTTTGTTCGGCTTCAGCCCCTCGACCTGGACATATTTCTGGATTGGCAGTGTCCCTCAGCCCAATAATAATGGCTGCCAATCTGTGAATATGTCCGGGTGGTGCGGCCGAACCCATACGAAAATGGTCCGCTCATTTCTACCGGCAACAGATTTTGCATTCGGCCTAAGAACATCCTGTTACACCTCAGAGGTGAACAAATTATGGTGTGAAATGTCTTTGAAGGGATCGACTGCTAGTTATTTAAGATGAAGACTGAAGATATGGTCCACTTACAGAAAATGCCCCATGGACATAGTCCATGATGGAACCAAACATCTTTCATAGAAAATGTGTTGATCCTCTCAAAGAATTAATATTTTGAGGATTTACTGTATTATATATGATGCCTTGCTCGATTGTGTCTTAGACATTTTTGGCAAAAGAGTCATAGAAAAGATATGTTGTGTGTATGTATTTCAAGAGGCTAGAATGAGTAGGAACAGAGAGGAATGTAGCATTTCTCGAGTAAATGTTGGATCTTTCAAGACCACTTGATTTAAGCACAGAAAAGGCTGAAGCTATACTTATAGTACCTCCAATATGATAATAGTCTACAGAGATGCTATAGTCCAACCATAAGAAGGCTTTAGGTGTTACTGTATTATAGTATTCATCAATGACTAAGTTTATAAAAATAGCATACGGTACTTTACAAATGGAATAGCAATCATCCTTTGGAAGGGATATCAATGTTGAGCTTCACAGACCGTGACGTAACCTCAAATCATCAATGTTTGCAGTTCCGAGTCAATTAACTGGCGGAGACAGAGCTGTGATATCAGGCACAGCTGCTGGACAATGTATTTCAATGTATTTGGTGAGCAGTCAAGAGACCATAGCGTTGTCCAAATGCTGCCAACTGTTGCAGAGGGGGTGCCAGGTGTTATGCAACTTCCAATCTGTTATTGAGGACCTATTATAAAGGTGATCAATACTTAAATACTGTTTGAGAGTCAAGTTAATCTCTAATATAGTCCATAAGAGATGAGGAGCCATGGGTTGGAGGGGGGCGGGGGGGGGGGTCTGTGACATCAAGTAGAAACCTCAACCAAAATTTATTCTCATTCAATCAGAACAATTGGTAGATCGATACAAAAATGTGGAACCAACCAAGGTGACTGCCTTTTTTTCTGACTCCATTTCAATGTATATTACAAACCCAACTACAAGCCTCATGATCTACGACCACCCCCCTCCCCCATTATATAATGTTCAGATAAAGATCTGCTGATGTTCTACTGGTAAGTTCATTGTGTTTCTCCCAAGGCTACATTGAATTAACCATGAATAAAGTATATGTTCATAAAAAGCTAATTATTTTTTGCCTTAAATATCAAATCTATTTGCATAATGGTTTCTTCTATTTTTTAGAGTCTACAGATGTTTTTTTTATGTTTCATGCATTGCAGTCATCAGGATTATGCAGCCATCAAACTGCTGAACGTAGCAGAATATGAAAGTTCTTACACATATCTCATTTTCTTGCAGAGCTCCGATGACATCTTGGTGGCCTCTGCTGAATGTCCAAGTGAGGATGATGAGGACATTGATCCGTGTGAGCCAAGCTCAGGTGGGTTAGGTTAGTCATCTTTTTTTATTCTTTTCCTTTATTCTGTTTCCCTTGCTTGTTAGCATGCAGACAAAAAAAAATACACATTTTCAAACCAGATCCAGTAGAAAAACAAAAGAATATGAGCAACATATTGCTATTTTTGTCGGGTGTATGACCTAGCCGATCTAGGGGTCAGTGGATCCCTGTAGGGTGCAATTTCTCAAATATTGGACCTTAACATTTCATATATTTATGACATATCCTACAGAATGTGTATGGTCATATCAAGACTAATTGATCGATTGATTTAGTCTCACTTCCTCTTTTTCACTTTCTTACTTCTCCACCTATTACAGACATGTGTTTCTTTAGGAAGCTCAATTTGAGATTTTCTATATGTATCAGATACTTTTTTGTCTAAAACACAGTAAAAAGGTAAAAGATGGGTTGGCAAAAATTGAACAAAAAAAGAATTAGGTTGCTGATAGGTACTGTCGACACAACTAATACATTAAATGAAAATGGAGCAGAATGTTTTGGTATTCATTGAGTCCTTGAAGGACATCAGTTTACTAATGGCTGACGTGTCCTACGAAGAAGCTCCTGAGGACTTCTTTTATTATGACTCTATACACAACTATTTGGGCGATATAGAGTTACACTAATTTTCTTCAATTCTGCTAATTATCCTGGGGCGTTCTGCCTACACCATCGGGGGTGCCTCAGAGTAGACTAATGGCAGATGTCCTTTAATAAAAAAAGCAGAGTTTGTCAAAAATGTTTCCTTCCAAAAAGAACATTCATATTTTAATAAGACTTGTAAACACCTGTGACATGTCTGTCCAATGTTCTAACAATTTTGGAGAGTGACTTTTACTATTCTTCTTATATAGATCCCAAAAAGTTATAAATCAATTTACAACTGGAAGTTACCATTCGACTCAAGAGTGTTTCTACACAGTCAACACTAATTGTGTATGGCCACACCCCCTATAACAACCAGTCAACAGTTTACTTATATTCTTGAACAACAAAGGAGTCCAAAATTGATAAAATGCAGAATTCCGTAAAAAGCTTCCTAGAGATTGTTAGTTTAATTTGTGCTTAATTTGAAATGAAGTTCCTGGGCCAACCAGATCAAACTTTTATTTTTTGGTGGTACAACCCCCAGGAAACAGACCATAGCTGTCTTTTACTGAACTCCACATCTACTATTGCATTACACCCTCTGGTGTTCTGGTGGGACAGTCTGTTATTAACTTCTGGAGGAATGCAAGTAATTAACAAGTCCTTTATTCATATAGCGCACACAGATTACACAGTGCTGCACAAATAGGTCCCTGTTCCCAAAGGGGTTCACAATCTAATCAACCTACCAGTATGTTTTGGAGTGTGGGAGGAAACCGGAGGACATCCACGCAAACATGGAGAGAACATACAAACTCTTTGCAGATGTTGACCCTGGGACTTGAACCCAGGACCCCAGCGCTGCAAGGCTTTAATGCTAACCACTGAGCCACCGTGGTATCGTAGTAATACTTTGGACAGGTCTGCTTTAAAACCCAAACAAAAAATTGTACCTACAACTTTACAACTCTATTACTCAATGAATCACTAATTTAGACATCACGTATATCATAATAAGTGAACAATGGCGTATAATTTTCTTAATCCTTCTAGCAATCTGCAAATTTATATCTCTGTTATTTTTTATTAACAGGGGTATAAAGAAAACTATAAAAAAGTCCCATAAAAAGTTACAAATAGACAAACCATATCTTCAGCTCGCTATTAGATGAGGGGAAAAAAATAAAACTAAATGAAAGGAGAGGTTATAAAATGTTATAGCTTGGCAGAATCTTAAAAATCAAGTAGGCGAGGCAGTTTTGGTCATAAATCTTATTAAATGTTGCCGGTTTGTGCAGTAGATTGCATTGCGCCTGCAGGATCCGTGCACTGATCTCTGATTTCCAATGTGCTTAAGCATCAACTTCAATTAAATGGTGGGTAATCAATTACAACAATCAAATGGGATTATCATAATACATTTATTCCGACACTTACCCTCTGGTGGAGAACAATGGCGGAGATAACTGCCGAGTTCTGCAGAGTAAATGAATGGGATCAATGCGCGTGAAAAATACCTATTTCTGTTTATAGGATTAACCAAAAGCGTAAAAAAATACAAAATAAAGGAATGTTTTTTACAGGTTTTGAATATTTATGACATTTCTCTAGGATAAGCCATCAAGGTCACTTGATGGGGGGGGGGGAGGGGTTCTTACTCTTAGCGCCCCCATCCACCAGTAAATTGAAGTTGTTGTTTTTAGATGGCATGCAGGGTATACAATGAACATAACACAAGATTTGGACAAGTGTTACAGCCCCTTACATGATCAGATTATTGAGGGAGGGAGGATGGATACAGTGATGTCACAGTACAGAGAAAATGCACACAGTGATGTCGCAGTACAGGGATAATACACACAGTTATGTCACAGTACAGGGATAATACACACAGTGACGCACAGTACAGAAGATAATACACACATTGATGTTCACAGTACAGGGATAATACACACATGATGTCACAGTACAGGGATAATCACACAGTGATGTCACAGTACAGAGATAATACACACAGTGATTTCACAGTCACAGAATAATACACACAGTTTGTCACAGTACAGGGATAAACACACAGTGACGTCCACAGTACAGAGATAATACACACAGTGATGTCACAGTAGAGAGAGAAAACACACAGTGATGTCAAAATACAGGGATAGTACACATAGTGATGTCACAGTACGGAGAAAACACAAACAGCTAAGTGATGTCACAGTACAATACACATTGGGGGTCATTTTTTTTTATTCTGAGTGTTGGGTTTGTTTGATTTATCTTATAGGTTGATATATCAGGAAGCTGACTCTGTGGGTATTGTTTTTTTTTTTTTTAAAGTTGCACATAAGTCGCACAAAAGTCGCAAACTCCTCCTCAATCCCTTCTAATGTTCTTCCTATGCTTGATCAGGAATGGAGTTTATTAGTGAGTTTTTTACCTCAATTTGCGTCAAAATTGCGACTTTTTCATAGATCTACATTTGAATCTTGTAATATCAGGTGCAATACTGAAAAATTCTACTCCGGCTAACTTTGCTAGTCGAGTAAATAAGTCCCAAATTTGGCCGCAAATTTGCCAAAAAAGATAAAATATAACAGGAGAAAATTAGAAAAACTTAAGATAAATGACCCAGAGATATCAGAGGATAAAAATAAGGCAGATAGTGATATCACTGGGGGCAAATACAGTGTTATTATACAAAGTAATAGCATCTAGTGATGTCACAGTATAGGTAATAAACACAGCATCATATGCAGGGTCGGCGTTAGGGGGCGGCAAACAGGGCATTTTCCCAGGGGCCCCTGTCCTAAAGGGGCCCCTTGCATGTGGATTTTTGTTGGCGGCAGAGGATGTGTTGCTCCTTCAATACCCCTTGTTTGAATGCCCGGGTGAATATGCTTATCATACTATAACAATCATATGTTATGGTACCCTGGCTTCTGGTAAGTGACATGCTATCACACTGCAGCACGATATCATTGTCAAGTTAGCTACATCCCCACTGTATATAACAATTGGAATAAGCCATGAGACATTACCCAGAAATACATCAAAAATACTGAAATTTTAAATGTAAAAATAAAAACACATCTGTTGCTCATTATCACATGGAGCAATGATAAAATTTTAATTGAGCATTTCTCCCTTATGGGATCCATTTGTAAGTATTTGGGAAAATGTACTAAATTATGCATAGCACTCTGCTTATAAATCCTGACTGTATAATATTTATGTGCCCTTAAGTAGATCATTATATTGCTGTGTGCTATAATATCAGACTGTACCGGTGCGCGGTGGGAATTTACATGCAAAATAGGTGCCTTATTCATGAGATGTAATTACAGTATATTTAGGTTAAAGGCGCACTCCGGGTATATTTTTAGGCTGAGGCCATATACTGTGGAGTACAGTATCTCATTCATTCATAAAGTCCATCCCTTGGGAGATTGTAACCTAGATTCTGCATTCGTAAAAAAGGTATAAACCAATGAATAATGTCAGTTACTAGATCAATTTGTTGGTGCTATGTTCATTCAGTGGCTTGTGGGTTCATTTGTGAATAGGAAATAAAATTGATCCAGCTTCTACAAGTCAAGTATAGGCACATAGTAAATGTCCATTGGATAAGCTATTGACCAATAGTATGGGTTCCAAAAACAACCTAAAAAGTAAAAAAAAATTAAAATAGACCGGTCAATGCTACATCGAAAGATCCCAACAATGTCAACGAGGTCAGGTCTTTCTCACCACTTATGATTGTAGTAAACAATTGATAAAATAAGACATGCATGGATCAATTCCAACTATCACTGGGCCAACCTTATTCACACCATGACAACTCTGGATTCCTCCCACTAAATAATTGTCTTACCTTTTGAGGCTGGGTAGAATTAAAGTAAATCCATAGTGTGGATCACCAAATCCAGAAACATCTAGAAATCTAGATTTCACCAACTTCATGGGGTCATAAGAAGCATTGACCAAATTTGTATATTTCTATATAGTAAATCAAGGGCACACATGGGTGTATTTAAGTGCTATGTACTAAGAAATTGTGTTGTGTCTGGTATTGTAGACGAGTCCTGTTTTTCCCATAATTGGACTTAAGTGATGATAGATGCAACTTGGTGCATATAGTGACACTCGTTGGGAATATATGTTATGGTATGTACGCACCTGTATTTGTCAGGTTCCGTTAGAACTTTCGTTATTAAGGAAAAGCAACAGCCTTTGTCTTTCCACTATACATAACAGAAGCCTTTCGTAAGGTAAGGGAGGGTTCATTGAAGTCTATGGTGTAGAGGAGCTGAATGGCACACCTTCTGCTCACCTTCCTTTTTTCTTTTCTGTTTAACTCTCCTAAAAGACTCTCCTACGAAGAGTTGTGTCAGAACCCAAGGTATGGACTGGGCCTTGGAGGCATACATCACATATATCGAATGTCAACATAACATATACAAGGATCACATGATCCCTGTAGAACTATGATTTTTGAAGTCCTGAGGGTAAGCCATAATAGATGACCAAATTGTCCAAGATTCACTTCGCTGAGACTTTTCCAAATTTTTCAAAAGATTCGGATCAGGTCCCGATCTGATTGGTCTAAACCAATGTTTCTCCATTTGTCCTGTAAATTAATATATAACCCCACTAGCCCACTAAAACACAGGTTTTTTATGAAAAAGTCATATCTTGTACTGTAAATTTTTTGCAATACAAGGTTATAGGTTGATGTAGCCAACTGTTTCCAACTCTATGTCCATGTGTTTAAACTGAGCCAAACAGCTATTCAGTGCATGGGTTGGATGTTGCCCCCTCCCGCCTTTCCCCCCATCAAAAAATCTTTTGGTGGCTTATTGTGAAGATAGGCCATCAATTCTAATTCCTGGCCCACCCCTGTAGAACCCTTATATTTAGGGAGATAAGTCAACACCAAGGTTGACACAAGATTAGCACACTCGCTTAACCATCATGCGTAGACATGGGGTCGAAAGGAATAGCTATGAGCCAATGGACCGTCCTCTGTAGAAGGTATAAGTGCACATTGAGGTTTTTATGGCATTCAACAGCAATGCCCTGCGTCATTTCACTCAATACTGTCTACAAGTATGTTACTTTAATAGGACATGTGGACAATATAGGAATAATAAATCCAGAGATATGTGATTAAAACCATGTCAGATTTACCGAAATATCAAAGTGTGTATCCTTTACAGATGTAGCAGCCTTTATTGCTCCCACTGGTGTATTGAGAAATGCCTTGCTTAATGCTCCAGTAGGTGAGAGCTGCATTAACAATGCATTAGGTCGCTTTGGAAAGCAGACTGCTCTAATACGCTTTTTCCTCAAATGCTGTAATGTGCCAGTGGGGGCAATAACATTTTCCACATCTGTAAGATTACAATAAATAAATGATGCAGGACCGGGCAGGGAAGGGTCTCATATAAACTCTTGCTGTATTGCAGCAGATTTTGCATCTGCATCGGCAGTATGGAAGATATAGTTAGTTTTAATTAGATTTTCACCTACAAAAAAAAAAAAACGCTCTCCACAGAGATGTTTGATGTCTGACAATGCTTTTCGTCTTGCATTTAAATGATACAGATGTAGCCGGCACAGCTGCTATCTATGCCAGCAGCCACCTGCTAGGAGACAGTGACGGGCATTGTGTGTCTTCAGAAGCCTATTGTCAGTCACCCGGCATCACACATGAAGTTGTCTGTGATGTTCCCTAGATGACAGCTCCAAGGAATAATAATAGTAAAAATAATGACGATAATAATAATAATACTAACATAAAAACTAATAATAATAAGAAAAGATAAATTAATCTGATTAAACAAAAAATTAGGACTCTGCTCACACTGCATGAGCTCTTTCCATAGGAGATATTCTTCGGGAGCTTTGACTATCTTGTTGTACAAGTATTGAAAAACTATGCTGTGTGCCAGTGACTTCCTACTATAACAAAAATACATAAAAACACATAGAGAGAGATTTATCATACGATATGATAGCAGACACATCCCACTTCATAGTACCGGATACTCTCTTAATGTATCTGGAGGGTAGGGCGGCCGATGAGCAAAACTATGCCAGGTCGGACCTACCAAAGTTTTGCGTGAAAACCAGCAAACGTAAGCTCACTCATTTTTCAAAAGAACAGAGACATGGAGAGGGAATTCCCCATTTAAGCCACCTCCACCGGCCACAGTGCCCCCTACGCCCCCTCCATGCCCACATGACTTATTCACGATTTTATGGTATTCACAATTTTACCCCTGTTTTACCCCTTTCATAGAAGCTGTGATAAATCTTTCCCAATTTTTCCATAAAATAATGCCAATATATACAGGATTGTCCTATACCAAAGCTCTTTGGAATATTTGTTTATTAAACATAATAATTTTTTTGATGAATAAGGGTGATGTGTAATACTTTATTTTGACCCTGGTGGCGCTGTAGGAAAATGTAACATTTACCCTACATGGACAGGAAAGTTTGCATTCTTGTGCCATTAAAAAGGGATCCATGGTCATCTGTGTGTGAGGTCTTCTCACGTGCCGATGAAAGTAGAAAAGAGTCAATAGATTACTTGTATAATGTGTGGGTCCTTCCAAGAAAGATGATTGGAAGGACCTTATAGATATGTTGTCTTACAGATACTCAGTTTTTGAAGCTGTTATCTGTGGGGAAATAAAGCAAATACTCAAGGAAAAAAGTCCACCAATTGTCCTCTACCATCGGAAAGACCAAAATCCAAGAGCAATCAAAGGATACGCTGCAATACACTGCTGACCAGCAGATGAGTGAATCCTACGCGGCACTCCAGTAAAAACCTACCTTTTTTATTCAAACTTCATAAAAGCATTACATTAGCAAATGACTAAGAGCCTGTTCGCTCGAAACACGTAGGAATGTTTTCCCAATGAAATGCTTTTATGAAGTTTGAATAAAGAAGTCGTGTTTTACTGGAGTGCTGCATTAGAATCTATTTTCTGCAAGAATCTGTGAGGAAACCTCTAACTATGGCCACATGCACAGGAATAATGAGCAACCCGACTGCCCGAGCTGCAAATTAAAGAGCAGGTCCTATTCCTGCCCATGTTTGCAACCAGGTCAAACATAGAAAACCTCAACCTTGTAGGTGATCCCACTTAATTAGATGGGACCATATTCTATCGGTTGAAAAAATAGACTGCACACGGCCCAAAACATTGTTCATGTGCATGTACCCTTACTCTGAGGTTACCCCATAGATTACAGCTGGGAAAACAAAGCTTCAAAGAGCATTTTTTTGGAATCTTTAGTTTTCACTGCAGTAGAACTGCACGATAAGTGAACATTTGCTGAATATTCAATATGCAGCTGCTTGCATGGTGAACCAGTTTTGGGACAGCTTTTTTTTGTTAGGCCAGCCTCCAACAATTACATTTTAATATAACTTTAAAGCCATGTGTATAAATCAGTAGTTGAACTACAATTTATTGCAGTTTTCTATTTTTGTAGATTATTTGTGCTCTTTTTCTTTTGTATACTGGTGAGCCAAAATATAAAGGCTAGCAATTTGCAGGTGTGCGCGCGTGTCTCCCGATAGGTTCGGAGATACGCGCGCACAGCTGCAAAGTGAAGAATAGAATTAAAACATTAAAAACAGTGAATACAGGACCATTTAAGTGCAGAACACATTGAAAGAACAATATTCTTCGCATTCCAGATGTTCCGAACATCTCCGAACCTAGCGGGAGACACGCGCGAACACCTGGAAAGTGAAGAATAGTGTTATTTCAATGTGTTCTTACAAGTAAAACATCTGCAAACATGTGTAATATTTTTTTTTTTACAATAAAAATACTTTTATTCAATTTATTTTATTAATTTACTGCTCGATCTCGAGCCGGCGAGATACTCGTCCGAGTAACGAGCCGGTCCGAGTATGCTAATACTCGACCGAGCAGTATACTCGGACGAGTATACTCGCTCATCTCTACTCAACATACATGTATACCAATATATATGTGTGGTGTAAATTGACCAACTTTAAAAAAGCTAAGCAGGCTTTTGAGATACTATGTGATGAGAGATCTGCCCTAAAAGTGTCTATGGGTATCTGCCTAGTGGTTGAATTGTATCAGCCCATTTATTTTTTTTACAATTTGAATGTACCAATACATTTGCATAAATTTGTAACAACGTAAGTAATTTTTTTGTAAAAGATAAAAAAGATATAAGATATAAAAAGATTGATTTAATACATATAGCCACAAATTATTACCAATTTTGAAGATCTGTGGTTGGATCAATTTTTATAATTACTTACTAATAATATTTAAAAATAAAATCAATAACAATGGAGCTGATATTGCCTGACAACTTAATTGGCTAAGATGGCAAATCCTTTAAGCCATTCACTAAAGTTAATGGGGCAGATTTATACCCGGTCAATTCGCGACCGCGGCGCGTTCTCTGCTTCTGGATTCGGGTCGGACGGATTTATGAAGGTAGTTCCTCCGCCGTCCACCAGGTGTGCGCTGCTGCGCTGAAAGTCATCTCATCTCGCGGAATGCAAACACTCGGTACCAGGTGAAGGTAGCGTTCCCCAAGCGACACTTTTGTTTTTAAATGCGGGGTTTTCCGAATACATGGGTTTTCGTTCGGCCACGCCCCCGATTTCCGTCGCGCGCATGCCGGCGCCGATGCGTCCCTAAATCCGACGCCGCACGGTGACACAACCCGGGCAATCAGGTACAATCGGCGCCCAAATCGGAAATTCGGGTAACACGTTCGGGAAAAACGCAAATCGGGCCCTTAGTAAATGACCCCCAATATGTTCCTAGGGATATTATTTAGTTAAATTCCAATTTTGATTACAAACTTATAACATATATGATGACAGGTGGTGACAAAGGGTGTTTTTTTTTTTTTAAACTTCCAGGCTAAATTAATTGCTTTTGCTAATAAGGAACAACAAAAATTTCAGACAACGTGTGAAAATGGGTGGTGACACGAAAGTAATAATATTTAATAGTGGTTAAGCCTATTACAACATAATTCTGTTTTTTATCTTTGTAATTCCCTTCGGAGTCACATAATTCTGGTCTTTATAGAGTAAGATGGTTAATCCAGGGATAAACCAAGTGGTGTGTCCAGATAATTCTGAAAATAAATGATAATTCTAAGCGTTTTCATTGGCAACTGAATTAACAAATGTTTTTGTTATAAGCCAAAATACACATTTCTTTTATAGGAGTTTTCTACTTGGGACAGTCCCGTATTGTTAAGAGGGTCCTAATAAATAAAAGAGATCACTCACAACCCTTTGTGAGGGTCTCATCTAGTACAATCTAAAGGGATTTACATGGCACACCAAATTTAAGTTTTGGTGATATAATTTTTGGTTGCATGCTATGTTGGTATCTGCTCTGCAGTGTACTTAAAGGAAACCTACCACTGCTTGCATGATGAAATCATGCAAGCAGACCACCCTGTAGGCTACTTAATGCTTATGCCGGCACATAGTTTGCAAGCAGTGGTAGGTTTCCTTTAAAATTTACATATTTTTGTATATATGAAGGTTATGTTGGATAAGCACTAATTTATGGAAAAGTCAGGTTGGTGTGTGGAAATGATACATTGCATTGATATTTTCACGCTAGGCCCCACTCATCCCCCATAGATACATCCCCCATAGACGTCAATGGCTGCACGGATCGATATGGTGCCAAAAATTAGAACATGTCCTATTTTTCTCCGTGTGCAGGGTCAGTACGCAGCACATTTCTATGGAGAACGGAGAGGACACCACCCACTTCTCCATCTCGCCAGACATATGACTGCCCGGCTACGTATCTTTAAACCTTGATCAAAAGGATTATGTAGATAATCGGTAGAGACCAAGATTAGAAGGCATGATGACTGTGCCAGGAGACGTGAGAGAGGGTCTGGACAGTTAGGGGATCGGGAAGGCATAGCAGAGCGGATGGGTCATTTGCACAAAGTAACTCATTTACATATAGCTTTTCTGGATAATGCTGGGACTGTCTGCCAGGTCTGTTTGGCATAAGGACATCTATTACACGAAGATGATAGCTTTATGTTGCTGGGGGAAGTAGTATACAAAACATTATGTAGTGCAGTGCTACAAGCAATTGCAATTGCATTACCTCATCCTCTGTTCTCATCACATTTCCCGAAAGTCCAGTAACCGTGTCATAAACATTACGTACATTTCAGAAAATCAATAAGCTGGATATACATGTTCATGTAACTAATGTGGCTATACGGTCTCTTGCGCTGTACCATTTCTAATCTTATCCTATACGCCTGGATTAAAATTGCAAGTCTACAGCAACTACCGAAATAGCATCCTTGTGATTATTGCCTGCAAGGCGTTTAATAGCCGCTAACCCATCCGTATGATCATTATTGCTGTATAATGATAATAGCAGAATGATATTGTCCGTGCCAATTAAACTGCACAGCATGCTAAGGAAGGACAAGCTTTAAATAAAGGTAGGCCACCTGCTAGACGTAAAAGCAAATGGGAAATAACTATTCCATGACGCCAGGTGAGGTTCACTGCAAATATTGATGTTCTCCAGCAATAACAGAATGTTAGAGGACTGACACCTATACAAGACTAGTGACTCTAGACTAATAATCCCCAACCATTCCAGATCCAGAAAAAGGCATAAAAAACTGTCTTGGACAAGGAAATGCACAAAAAGACAACTATGTAAGATATATACTCAAAGATGTCTGTATGTTCCAATTCTTCAAGTTGGAAAACATGGTACAAATTGCGATAAAGTGTTAGTATCAGTGTATCATCCAGCACCAATCAAGGATGTTACCAGTGGGTTTCGGGTACCCAAATCGAACTTTGTTTCAAGGTTTGCCCAAACGTGACAAACCTAAACCTGAATGAGTTCGCTGATCACTAGTCATAGTTTTAGGTTGGACAGATGAAATGCTGGGCCAAAACTAGCTACCTGTCATCTGTAGAATCTGTAAGTCTTCAATTGCATAATTTAGTGAAGAATATAAACAGGAATGTAGCTTGAGAGGGCACAAACGATGAAGTCACAACCAGGCCCAAGAGGCCTAGGGGCCCATATGGTGTACCCTTCCAAAATGAGAAGACTAGTACTAAAACCAATACAATATAGTTGGGGTCCTGGCACAAATTTTGCACTTGGGCCCCAACAGCTTCGAGTTTCGGCACTGAATTTACAAAATGTATGTTTTCACTTAAAATGGAGATGAATGTAATGGAATATTTCTTTGCTCATCTGCTGTATTCTGAAAACTATGTAATAAAAAAAAAAAGAACATAAAGTGAAATGGAAGCTTAAACACAGATTTGACATTAGACGGTAGTCGAGATAAGCCCAGAGTGACACTTCTTTATGCTTCATTTAAAATATAGGCAAACAATAATAAAACAGAAGATAAAAGAAATGTAATTCACTTAAAGCAAGCAATACTGAAAACTTTGATCCATAAAAAAGATAGAATTGTTATCTACAGAGAAACAGCTACAAGTCTTACACAAAGAATGTCAGCTATTGAATAAGCCGCAGCATTGATTCTAAAAGGAATTTTCCGTGTGGGTGCAGATAGCCGGGCCTTGTCACTCAGGAGGGACAATAGGATCAGACAAGTTCGAGGAAGTTTTCAATTATTTAATTCTTTGTTGCGAAGTGCATCAATATATTTACTCGCTCATTGTGTATGCATTTGTTTAGAGATACTAGAGATGAGTTTCTCACTTTATGTTCACTATTTACTTTATCAAATGTACTTTTACGTTACTTTGAGGCAACAAAGAAAAGAAAAAAGAGCAATATTTAGCAACATATAAATCTTTTAATTCCTAAGATGTAGATTAAAAGGGATGGAGAATAGCTTTGCATAGGTCAACGTAACCCACCGTTGTGTTTTTCCTTACCTTGGATGAATACTCCCTCATATTATTGGTAACAGATGACAAGCTTTATAAAAAAAAACCCCTGACTCTTCTATATTCTGTCCAAAGTAGTCAGGTTCCGGTTTGCCAAACTTTGAAAAAAAGTTTGGCTCGAGTACCTGAGCCTGAGAGTCTGTTCACTCCTACCATTACTCCAATACTACAGTTTAACATCAGTAATGAGCTCGAATCACTGAACCCAAACCCGAACTTCGGTGCCAGCACTGTTGCAGGTGGTACCAGTGGAGGTGAGCCCAAACGACAAGCTTCATCCTACACTTATAACTGAAGTTTATTTAGCCTTGGTCTCAGGACCCGAACTCGTAATGTTTGGCGCAGACCCAAACATTGGGGTTCAGGTGCGCTCAACCCTAGTCATGAGATATTTATTATGTGATATTGCATTGAATGTTTTTCATAAGAAATAGGAGTCATTGGCCAACATTGGGAGTCAACATTGGGGTTAACCTATAGATTTAGAGTTTGGTGCAAGGAAAGCCTAGTTATTACATAAATTAAAATACAGAACTTTGGATGATTGGATGCAAGAGCTTACTAAAAGCCCATATTTCCTATCAAACAATCAGAAATATTTATTACCTGTATAGCATAAACATATTTAAAAGTGTTTTTTAGTGACTGTTATTAGTCAGATAGGACTGCACATCACTCCACTGGGTGTGCAAGAGGGTGCTCAAGTCGGATACCAGTCCAGTATTATACTTAGCGGACTGGTATCGTAAATAGTCAGATAAACCTCGTTACCCCATAGGGACTCAAAATTAAATTCTCTACCTTGAAGAGATGGCTAAATAATCAAGTCGTTAACAACTTTCTGTTGGATTTCCACATTTTTGGAACAGCCCACATTAGCTAAAAGCTCAGAGATCTACCACTTTTTACCTATTCTTTGAATAGCTGGTAAATTTAAATATTGGGACAAGACCTATAAGGGGCAAGAAAATATGGTATTTGTAAACATTGTTAAAAAAATATGGATTGGAAAAAGGTCACATAGTATTTTTTTCTCATTATGAGCTCTCTCAACTATAATCATATGCATAGAGTAGGGGCTGAACTGATCTGCATTGACACTTTGAAGGAGATCGAATGGGTAATATTGAGAGCAGCATATTGAGGAGATCTGATTTAATGATGATAGACTAAAGGAGATCATGCATATTATACCACAGTTGTCAAAATCCTTCAAATTTGTATAAGATATTTAGGCAGTGTTTAACATTATAAGCCACCAGCTTTGGTGCCTCATGTTGGTTTATCCACGAATATGGAGAGTTGAGTGGAATAGCTGGTGGCTAAATTAACAATATATATCCAGATTTATAAAAGTTTACATTTCTACAGAACCCTACAATTTCTGTATTTTTTTCACCATGTTAGGTCACCAGTTTCAGAATAATTCTTTCTTAGATTAGTTTTTTTATGCTGCTCCCTGGTAGGAAGCTTGAAATCTGTTTAGCTCATAATTGGATCTTTCATTCTACTTTAAGAGCAAAAACAAGTTTACACTATTATTCAGGCCAGTTCAAAGCCCTTTAGAAAAGGCAGTAGGTAACATCAATCAAAAGCCGCTTTCCCCGGGAAGACTGAATAGGTAAGTGAGATAATTGAGGAAATGGGCTCTGTATGAGAAGCATTCCAGCAGGTGAAACATTGATTTACCTAGCATTTAAATTCATTGCCTTGTTCACATTTTAAAGCTACATTGTTAATGGAAATTTTCCTTTTTTTTTCCAATCACACTGAGTGACAAAATGAAAGCTAATTGACAGCTGCCGCCACAATGAGTCGAATAAGGGCTTGTGTATAGCAAAAAAACGTTGAAGGGACCACTAAATCTTTCAATAAAAAAGAAAAATACCACACAGTTGTATTTAGTACTTCTACTGGAAGAAAAATGCAATGGCATTGATGTTTTATTTTGTTTTGTTTTTTTCTTTACTAGACTTTCATGATTAGCAACATTTTGGAAAACCGCCATCGGTAGTAACCAAGTATTTTTGTCTTCTTCTCTTTAGCAAATCCAACAAGAGCAGGAGGAAGAGAGATTTCCGGGCCATCTGAGGTGATCAGGGAATCGAGTAGCACAACCGGCATGGTGGTCGGCATTGTCGCTGCAGCGGCCTTGTGCATTCTCATCCTTCTTTACGCCATGTACAAGTATCGGAACAGGGATGAAGGCTCCTATCATGTGGATGAGAGTCGAAATTACATCAGTAACTCAGCGCAGTCCAATGGGGCTGTGATCAAAGAAAAACAACCCAGCAGCGCTAAAAGTTCTAACAAAAATAAGAAAAACAAGGACAAAGAATATTATGTCTGATCCCAGCCGCATAACGAACACGTGTATAGAAATAGTCTTCATTTTATCTGAGACATAAAAAAAATTAACAAACTTATTTACTTTTTATGAAGCACATTGAAAATAACAAAAAAAAAGAAGACAGGGAATGCTAATGGGAAGGAAAGACTGTTTTTACAAAAAAAATATATAAAACAAACAGAAAAAAAAATATAAACAAGTATATTACGGTTTTGTTTCCCAGAAACAGGAGCCAAACAAGATTTACAATTATCCACAGTGTTTCATTTACTCTGCCTGACCATACAAGTGGCTGGAATGTTTTGGAAAGACGGTGATTTACGAGAAACATTCTTAAAGCACACGGAAATTTCCACCATCGAGGCACAATTTAAAGAAAAAAATGAATTAAAAAAAAAAAAAAGCTACCTATGATTCTGGATACAGCCAAAGTGCTTGTACTCTCTCCAAAAGTAAGTTTTAACGCCAGCAGAGACTTGTCCGAATTTGCAAACGGCCGCGGTTTGCAACATCAAGCTAAGAAGCGTTGATTGTCACACGTCTGCTTCATAATGCTGGCTTTTCTGAAGACTTGTATTAAATAAAAAAAGGCAAAAACTTTCACAAAGCCCCTTTCTGGTTGTGAAGAGTATGCTATGGAGGCCTTATTTCACAAAAATGGAATTTAAGGCCCTTTTTCAAAAAATAAAACAAGAGGGATAGATGCAATCATTGAAAATTTTCATGCACGCTTAATATGTTACTACATATGTTTATATAAAACACATCTATATGTGCTTTCTGGACTGTGACAAGTGATGTTTTATAGCCTGTTGTATAGACAATGCAAAATATATCTGCTCTTCAGCCATTTTTGGTAACCTAAATGTTCTAAGTGTTGCTAGGTATAGAAAGTTTTCTCATGTCTGACACAACAGACGTGTTTCAGTTAATCGCCGCCATTACCAAATTTTTTCTTTTCTAAATTTTTTTATTTGAATTCTTGTGAGTATGCCGCTGGGGATGTGTATGAATGTAAATAAAAAAACTAAATTGTTAATATTATACAGCACAATAGCCAACATTCCGCTGCAGCCAAGTCACAGTATGTTGGGCCGCAAGGTGTAAAGGTATCCTATACCCTCCAAATAAATGACGAAATTCAAGTCACTGACAGAGGCATTCCGAAATTCTTTAAAGAGTGTTTACCTTTTTTCAATGCCACCAAGAAAATGATTGCAGAAATTTTTATGCATTAAGAAGAAAAAATCAGTTATCAAAAAAAAATGTTTATGTAGCATTAATGAAAAAAAAATACTGAAATGTGCTAAAATTATTTTTAAATATTATATAAAATGCAAGAAACAAAGCTAGAATTGCTATTCATAGATTTTTAAAACTAAAAAAAAGAAAATGTTTTTTTTCTTCTTATCTTTTGTCTTTTTTTTTTCTACTTGAAATACTAAAGATACCTTTTAGGCCAAACACAATTATAACAGGTGACAAAGCATAGATTTTTATAATTCTTTTCAAATTTAAAAATGTGGGTAGTATTTTTTTTTTAAGTTTCCTTATGATAATAGACAAAACTCTTTCCTTTTTTATTATTTTTAAAATAACGCTTGCTGGAAAAAAGAGAATTGAGCGTAACATTTTACTTATAAGCAAATGCAAAGAGAATATATTAACCGAAAAGTGGGTACTTCAAGAGAACTGAGGCTTTCCACTCGAAGGCCTCCTGGGAGGAATATAGATGTTCACACATTATAGACAGGAAGACAGAATTTAAAATTAATTTAAACAGCAGGGGCAACAAAGCTAGAAATCTTGTTTTATTCACTAGGATACTGATAAATAATGCTCAGCTTCCAGAGGTGTTCGCTGGAGCTTTCAAATCACAATACAGTTGACATAAATACCATAAGTTAGGGCTGCCAAAAACATTTAGTACTTTGGTGTAGAATTTTTTGATGAATTTTTAAAATCTGCAACTTGCATGAAAAGACGTTTCCTGTTTAAATTATATGAATCCCATTCGGACACCACTAAAAGTCAGCTGTACTCAGGGAAGAAAGTTATTCAATGCCGGACTGCACAAAGTATGAAAGGTCTATCCATTATTTAGGATTCGGGAAAGGATGTACAGTAAATACCCCCCCCCCCATCCCCCCTTAAAAATAAGACTTGCCAAACCGATAAATTCAACTTCATGTTGTGGTAGCTAAGAAATACACCTCTTTTATAAAATATTGCAAAATTTATTTTAGGTAATGGAAGTATCAAAGTTTTTTATTTGATATTTCCAGTGTATACATCTATTTTGCCAACACTTTTATCATTTCTACATTAATCTACTATATCATTTACCAAATGGTTGTATTTCATAATTGCATATATATCTATTTTATTATCAATGTTTCTTTTAGTTATAATATTTTATCAAAGTATGTATGTATCTTGCTATAGCATTTCAAAACCATATCATGTAAGCCCTTTTCGTCAAATGAGGATAAACCCAACGTAGGGTCCCATTGCCTTCGAAAGGGTAACTACGATCTATGAACTACTGTAGGTTTCACTTGCCCGTGTATTTGCTGTACGAAGTCTGGATGAGGTGGCTTATTTCCAACCCTGTAATGTGTTGCCTTTACAACAAAAATAGAAAAAAAAATGAACAAAAAATGACAGTGTGAATCAAATCATCCCCAAAAACAAAAACAAGAGGCCCAAAGCCGGTTTATTGTGTTTGTGTGATAGATATTGAAAATGACTTTATTTTGTTGCAAGGCCAATTTATCCATTACTGGAAATGCTAAGCAAGTGGAATTTATTGTTTTGTTAATAAAATGTTTCTTAATACACTATTTTGTTTTTATTTTATGAAAACTGTATTAATTGGGAAATGTACCGTATATACTCGAATATAAGCCGACCCAAATATAAGCCGAGGCCCCTAATTTTACCACAAAAAACAGGTAAAACCTATACTATACCTTTTTTACTCAAGTATAAGCCGAGTGTGGGTTTTCAGCACATTTTTTTGTGCAGAAAAACTAGGCTTATACTCGAGTATATAAGGTAAATGGGGAATTTTAAAAGGTTTCTATGAAGTTCTACACATCATCATCTTGTATTGAGAATACCTCATCAGTATGCAAAGAATACATGATCAGCACATCTGCGTATATTTCTAAAGTTATCTATTGTTGGTAAGCAAATGTTTTGAAAAGTGAACGGAAAGATAAACTATCAATTCTCTTCATAAGTCTGATTTTAATATGGTGTTTTCCCTTAAATAAAATCAAAATCCATCATGATAAGCCAGTGACACTTACTCATAGATCCAGGCACTGTGACTATGGTAATCTTCTTATATTTGTTATCCATGGTCTCCTTTCTTCTTAAATCAGGGGGCTCTGGTGGGTGTTTCCAGAGCCCCTAGTGATGTCTTGTCACTGGTTGTGAAAATGAGCAGAACATGCCTCATCCAACCCCTTGTTCTTTCCTTCTGCACTCTGCCTGTGTCATCTAGCAGCAGCAGAAAGTGCAGAGGGAGGGGAAACCTACTCTGGTCTTTGTAACAGCCAGTGAAAAAGCATCATTGAAGGGCTATGAAAACACCCCATAGCCCTTCAGGCTTAATAGCATACTTTTAAAAGTTGATTTTAGAAGCAAGGAGGCCATGGATAACACATACAAAGATTACCACAGTCACGTTGCCTAAATCTATGAGTAAGTGCCCCTGGTTTATCATGATGGATTTTGATTGTGGATTTTCATTAAATGTGCATTTCTTTTAATATAATAACTAGAGAAATATTCTATGAACTATGTGATAGACTGTTTCTCTTGTTTTTAATTCACAAAATTTAGGTCAATCTTGACCGCCAAGTGCCATCATCTACAATTGAGGTCCTGCACTTTCTGACGTGGCCCAATCTTTTCGGAATCAAAATGTGTACAAACAACAAAATTCAAAATACCAAATATCTAATTTGTACATTTTCCAGAGGGACCTGGATGCCATTCTTGGGAGCAAAAATATTATGTGTTATGGGAACAGAACATTTTGTTGATGTTGATCAAGGAGTTTTTTCAGGCCTGAGTTAGACCCCCTAATGGTTGTTTTCTTTTTATTCTCAGTTAAAAACATCTAAATGGACCTATAACTGATTAGATTTTGCTGATCTGTGGGGGAAGGGGGGGGGGGTATTTTTGAACCCCGACAATCTCATACTGTGGACCTATTCTATGAATATTTTCAACCTAGAAAAATCCATTAAATATATAAGAATATAATAACAAAGCAGATATCACCACATAATGCAGAATTTTTATTCATGAGTCAAGAAATTGATTTCTCACATACCCTCTGAGGGGGATACTGTATATTAACTGACAAGTTATTTATTCTTTTTATTGATTTTAGAAAAAAAGCCAACTTTGGTTCATACGGTAGTTACTTTGTATCAGACGTATTTACTATACAATTTGTGAATTCGTTTTTATATCTAAGATGTTGGATGAAGCGTTGATGTTATTATATGTCCCTCAAAAGAACATTAATTTTGTCTTCAGGGGAAAGTAATGTTCAACAGATTTGCTTTGCATGGTCCATGATGGCTTTATTTTACCTTGGAGAATGGTTAGTTTAAGCTGATAAGGGCAACTGGGAAACCTACAAATTTTTGGTGCCCAACAGCTAAACTGAGTGTCGGAAGTAATGAATACAACAATGCAAGTACAAGATAATAGGCTATTAGAGGTGTAGGATTAAGAAGTCACATTGTAGGAATGACTTAGCAAAATGGAAGTATTAGACCAATGACCCAAAGTAATCCCGGTGAGGTTTGTATCAATGGTTTGCTTACCTCTGCAGACTGTCATGGGGAAGAATGAACATGATGAGCTGGGAGAGAATCAATGAATTGTCATCAGAGTTAATGGGATGTACAACAAATTCAGATTCAGACGGGAGCTGTTTGCATTTAGATACAATTCCACTACAGTATGTGGAAAGATACTTATATCTCAAACATCAGAAGACTGATTTACAATTACACTGTTCAAAATTGTTGAAACCTAAGGAAATATTTTTAAGTCTTTAAAGAAGATCCTTTGCATTAAAGATTGATGCCTTAAGTAAATGTCATCAATGTGCTGAATGTAGCTCCAACTGTTGGGTTTCTCTCTAATCATAAGAAAAACGGGGGAAAATGCGCCAACTTTTAATAGCGCAAATAAGCAAACAATTTCACAAAAAAACTGCTTTGTTAGATCAGCTTACCATCCTGTTCAAACAATCCTCATGTCTCCAACCCCAATTACTCCGGCACGGACAACCTCGGCCACAGGTGCTTGTGAAGCAAAATGTAAGAGGAAAAAATCTCCAGCTGGACACGGGAAGTCGGTTAGTAGATTAAAAAAATCCAAAATGTATTCAATACATGTTAAAAAATTAGTATTAAGCACAGCATATGGAAAAGACAAGTGGACATGAAGGCAAAAAAGGCCTACGTGTTTTGGTATTGTACGTTATTCATAGTTCATGGTAGGTTCAACTAATAAATGATATAGGAACCCTTTTTAGGGCTAATCCTTGATTGGCCGGTAACTTTATAAATCTTATATCACCTAATATGCAAATATCTGAAAGAGGCTACTCCACATGCTAGAAGCCGCGTTGGATCCTCCTGCTACGAGATCTTCAGCGCGTAGCTCCTGGTAGCTGTGCGCACTCTTCCGCGCTCTGCATAGACTCTCTCCGGTGGCTGCGCGTACTTGGCATGTGTATTAAGCATGCGCAGTAGCTCTGGCGGCTCTGCATAGAGAGTCTGCAGGGCACGGATAAGTGCGCGCAGCTACCAGGAGCTGCGTGCTGAAGATCTCGTAGTAGGAGGATCCAAATAGGCTACTAGGGCACGGAGTCGCCGTGCTGTGTAACTTCAGCTCTGGCTACTCCACGCCCCAGTAGCCGCTTTCAGATATATGCATATTAGGTGATAAAAGATTTTTAAAGTTACAGGTCACTCAAGGATTCACTCATTAGTTGAACCTGCCACTGGATCTACCTTAAAAGGTAGATCCGAGATGGTAGGTTTCCTTTAAGTTCTGCCCCTTTTTTTATTAGTTTCCTACATCCTATAAATCCTATAAAAATCTGACCCTTATTGTAAATTGCTTGAGATCATGAATTCTCATCCAGCATTAACAAACATTTCTTGAGAACATAATTTAGCATTTTCTATGCATGTACTTTGGGATTTTAAGGATAAACAGATGAAGAATAATATTCTCAAGTACCAGTCCACACACTTCAGAGAGAAGATTTCATGAACTGGAGGATGTAGCATCACTACTGTCCCCTCTCTGGCTTACTCTTCTGCTAATACGTTTCCACTTTATGTATCTATCATTTCAAGAAGATTTCTTCGGCAAGAAAGGTATTACACTTTAAGAAGGCCATAAAAGGTCTCCAAAGCTCATATGCAATTACACTGCGTCAACTGTGAAATCTCTTCGGGATCATTAAAAGTATCGTCCATTGTGCAATAGGTCATGACACAAATCCTTTAAATCTGTACTTATACACCGATAAAGCTGGAATGCAATGCACACTGGGAAATCAGTGCAGCTCCTAGGCTTTAGGGATTGAGTGGAATTTTAATTTCCTGACATAAATATATATTCATTGGGTAAGATACAAAGAATCCCCCCATAGACAGTAGTTTTTGTAATGTCTGGAAACCCGAATGCACACATTTCTTATTTCAAAACAAACCTAAAAATCTGAACATTTGCACTGGAAAACCGAGACAAAAAAATCTAATGTTCTCTGTACCCTGTTTCCACTTCTTGTTCACATGTTAGGGGCCCCCTGTCTTAGCTATACTTTGTAATATGGTACCAAAATATGCAGTCAGGATATTTGATTGCAGCAACCACGGCTACAGGGTGAACACATGTCAGCTCTTCTTTCCCAGCAGGCAATGTAAACATGGAGAATGGGTGGGGGTCAAGGTTGGTTCTAGCTTTTATGCGAAAATTTATAAATTGATTGGTAAATAGTATATACTGCCAGGCATAGTACATATACTATGTCCCAGTACATAGTATATATTGCCAGATCCCCCTATAAATATCATACATTTACAGACCCCCCTAGTAGATAGTATAGATAGACTGCCAATCCCCCCCAGTAGATAGTATATATTGCCAGACCCCCCCAGTAGATAGTATATACTGCTAGTCCTCCAAGTACATAGTATACACTGCCAGACCCCCCCAGTACATTGTATATATTGCCAGATTTTCCTGAGGTTAGTATATATTGACAGACCCCCCAGTAGATAGTATGTACTGCCAGACCCCCAGTACATAGTATATATTGCCAGATCCCCTATAGATAGTATATATTGACAGACCCACCCAGTAAATAGTATACACTGTCAGATAACATATACTGCCAGAACCCCCAGTAGATAGTTTAGACTGCCAAACCCCCCAGTAGATAGTATATACTGACAAACCCTGCAGGAGATAGTATATAATGCCACCCCCCCCCCCCCCCCTCATCAGATTGTATATACTGCCAAACCCCTCAGTAGATAGTATCTACTGCCACCCTCTATAAATAGTATAAACTGCTAGACCCCCTAGTAGATAGTATATACAGCAAGACACCCCCATACATTGGAAATACTGCCAAACCCCTCCATAGATAATAGATATGCTAACAGATAGCCCCCATAGATAGCATATATATTACCATATACCCCCATATATAGTATATATACTACCAGATACCCCCATAGATGATACGTATACTACAAGATACCACCTAGATGGTATATATACTACAAGATACCCCCCGAAATGGTATATATACTACCAGATACTTCCTATAGAAAGTATATACAGCCAGTACCCCCATAGATAGTATATACAGCCAGTATGCCCCATAGATAGTATATACAGCCAGTAAACCCATAGATAGTATATACAGCCAGTACACCCCATGTGGAAGGGGATAAAAATAAAAAACCTTATGCTTACCTTCTGGCTCCACTGCTGTCTCCGCCTCTTCTCCAGCTGACAGCTGCAACTTCTCTTCAGTGACACAGGCCACCGCATGTGATAACGTGACACCGGTCAGTGCAGCGCCACCGCTGTCAATTACATTGGCGGCTTGCCAATGTAATTGATTTCTATGGTAGCATGCACTTGCCAGAGTTTGGCAAATCTGTACTACTGGCGATCTGTTGCCCCTCTCAGGGGTAGCTTCTGAACATTCTACTACTATCTGACACATAGTAAAAGCGTGATGAAACAAATGAGAGAAGATAAGATACACGAGATGGATATAACATACAATGACACTCTCCAGCTCTGCTAATTCAGCTATATCGCACACACAGAGTCAGCTCTGCTATACCTCATTCCTCTGATATAAAGATCTTATCTTATCTGCAGTATCTTATCTTATCTGTAGATTGTAGAGTGAGTCGCTGTATGCTGCTAGCCGGTAGGAAGTGAGCTGTTCTTGTAATGCAAGTGGGAGGGGCAGGAGGCAATACAGAACTGCAGTGTGCAAATAAGAGAAGCTATTCATGAGAGGAATCTGCCCTGCCCAACCATATTCAGAGATTTACAGTTGAACCCCGGGGCAATCTAAATGGTAAACACCAGGACCAATAGAGACAGGTTGGAATTATTGCTGTATTTTTGTTAATAACATTGGATTTGAGATTGTGTTATTTTTGTTATCCTGAGTATATTTAATACTCTGCTCTTGTGAATACCCCTTTAAGCTCATACCAGAACCATTCTAAGTATTATAAAGCCCAATTTATGGGCATCTGAAACTACATCACCCCATCAGTTACAAAACCAGAGATAAAGGCAGTTAAACAAAAAGGCTGGAATTGGATTTCTACCTCCTCCTTGCATTACCCACATCCACAAGCCTGATGCTGTTTGAAAGATTAAATTCTCTTCTTTAATATGATACTAGCACAATGGCTCTAATTGCTATACAACCCAAGATATAGGCACACAAATTGACACTTCCCCTGCATCCCCTGAACCTAGCTCATCACTGGCAAAAGTTTTCAGCTCATTTTCACATGACTTTGGAGGAGATTTTTTATAGGTATAAGTATAGGTTTTTTATAGGTAAAAGGGCAATATTTCACATAAGATAGGTACATTTTGAAAGGACATATCATGACCTACCTGGGGGGGGGGGATGCTAGTTTGAGGGAGTTAAAGTAAGTGACAGGTTCACTTTAACTAAATGAGGTAATTCCCTTATAGTCAGCGCTACATTTCTATTTTAGGGTTCACATAAACAGAGGATGTTCTGATATGAGAATCTTCATGAGCACCTGCACCTTTCCTTCCTCTGATCATTCACTTGTTAGGGAGAGTGTAATAAATTTTATATATAGCGATGAGCGAGTATACTCGTCCGAGTATACTACTCGAGATCGAGCATTAAATTAAGTGAAGAACAGTATTTTTATTACATAATAAAATATTCCAGATGTTTACTGATGTTTTGCTTGTAAGAACACATTGAAATAACACTATTCTTCACTTTCCAGGTGTTCGCGCGTCTCCCGCTATGTTCGGAGATGTTCGGAACATCTAGAATGTGAAGAATAGTGTTCTTTCAATGTGTCCTGCACTTAAATGGTCCTGTGTTCACTGTTTTTAATGTTTTAATTCTATTCTTCACTTTGCAACTGGGTGCGTATCTCCGAACCTATCGGGAGACAAGCGCGCACACCTGCAATGTGAAGAATAGAATTCAAACATTAAAAACAGTGAATACAGGACCATTTAAGTGCAGAAAAAATTGAAAGAACAATATTCTTCACATTCCAGATGTTCCGAACATCTCCTAACTTAGCGGGAGACACGCGCGCACACCTGCAAAGTGAAGAATAGTGTTATTTCAATGTGTTCTTACAAGCAAAACATCAGTAAACATCTGGAATATTTTATTCTGCACTGTTCTTTTAATGTTAACTTTAATGTAAAAAAAATGCTCGAGTCTCCCATTGACTTTAATGGGGTTCGTTATTCGATACGAGCACCCGAGCATCAGGAAAAGCTTGTATCGAATAATGAGCACCTGAGCATTTTAGTGCTCGCTCATCTCTAGTTATATATGCTTCACATAAAAAACCAGGCATATTGGGGCACATTTACTAAGGGTCCGCAGACACACTTTCATTGGACTTTCCGATGTTTTCAGGTTTTACACGGCTGTGACAGATACTTAACAGGGAATTGTGTTGCGGCTGCGCTGGCTTCCATGCAACGGAAATGGGGGGGGGGGCGCCGGACGATCCGACTGATTCGGACTGAGCGCAGGATTTAAGTTTTAAATTGTGTGGCAAGACCGAGCACTTACATGCACCAGGAAGAAGAAGCTGAACTCCGTCGGACCTGAGCGGGGAAGCGACACATGCAGGATATCGGGAGCACGATCTTAGTGAATCGCGGCACAGTGCATTATCATCGGTGAACTCCTCCGGACGGCTAAGTAAATGAGCCCCATTAGCTGAGGTTGATATATAGTTTGGTAAGAAAAGTTCAGATATTACATTAAACTTTTTTGTTTCCGTTGGAGCTGAGCAGTTAAGTGGTTGCTTCTACTTAGTGATTATTAGCCCATTAGTGAGAAATTACACAGTCAAATACAGTGAGAAATTACGGTCATTATGTGATTTGCCATCTTAGTTTTATAACAGCTATCCTCTCTGCAGTCTTTGTCTGCAAATTTGCAATCCACTTTGAAATGGTGGGTGGGCACCTAGCTGCTGTGACTCACTGGGGCACATGTATCAAACTTTTGGCTTGCCTTTTTCTTTAATCTTTGAGACTTTTCATGGTGCTTGTGCTCATTTGTGCCTTTTCAAAGTTCGCCATTGTCTAGTTTTCTGCAGTGTTCCCTGAGTTAACACCTAAATCCAGATGGAAAAGTTGTGCAAATCTAAGCCAAATCTAAGGCTTGACCTGACCAGGCAGAGAGATTATCTAGGGAACTATTTGCGACTTTTTACGACTCTTGTTTTAAAAAGTTGCAAATTCACTACAGACTAAACGCTACATGTATCAATAAAGAAAAAACACTAAGATACATCTGACTAGTAGAAAAGCCAATGAAAGCCTCAAAAAACAGATGGAAAAAGGCATACATATGATACATCTTCCCCACTGACTCACAATCTGTGTGATGATAGCTGCAGCACAGTCAAAGGCCTGTGCACATGTCAAAGGCCTATGGGCAGAACTGACCCGGCACTGGCTGACATTATCGTTTGTTGACTGCACAGGAGATGTGAACAAGATGGCAGGAGGTCTGGTGGAGTAGGTAAGTATGTTATATTTTTATTTATTGGCTACTGCATGCAGCACTGACTACTCGGGCAACACTGTGATGATATGGGACAGCACCATGAATTCTTGGGGGCAACACTGGCTACTTGGGCATGGGGGCAGCACTTTCATTACTTGGGGGCAGAACGGGCTACTTGGGCATGGGGGCAGTACTGGCTACTGGTACATGGGGGAAGCACTGGTACAACTTGGGGGCAGCGCTGGCTACTGGGATGTGGGGGCAGCAGTGTGAGTTCTTGGGTGCAGCACTAGCCACTGGGGCATGGGGGCGGCACTATGACTAATTGGGGCAGCACTAGCTGCTTGGGCATGGGGGCAGCACTGACTACTTGGAGAAAGCACTGCCTACTGGGGAATGGGGGCAGAACTGTGGATACTTGGGGGCAGCACAGTGGAGACTTTGGGACAGCACTGTGGATAATTTAGGGAAGCACTGTGAATAATTTGGGGAAGCACTCTGCCTACTTGGGGATAGAACTGTGGCTTCTTTGGGCTATGTGGATACTTTGGGGCAGCCCTGTTGCTACTTGGAAGCAGTCATATGATTAGTTGGCGGCAGCCCTGGCTTCTGGCAGTAGCACTGGTTACTGGGGGAAGGTGCTGTGATTATTGCCATTGTAGGGGCATAGTTGTGATCTGTAGGGTAATAACAGAGCACTATTAAAGTTGTCATAAGAAAGTGGAAGAGATGATAAAATTAGGAATCTAACTTTTTTTGTGTTTCTAAATATTTACAGTCGAGTTCAGAAACTGAGATATCCTTTAGATAGAAGAAAATTACAAAAGAGAGTTCCTCCAACCATATTAAACCCAGGCTTGTATATATTTTTTTTAACAATGGTGTATGGAGGCTGTAAAAACAGTTCTACTAACCCCCCCCCCCCCCTAGCTCTCCAGGACAGCACTGTGCCTCCCAGCTGTATGAATACTTAGTGCTCCTTGAGCAGCGTCTGCCACTCTGGTTGTGATATCACTGCCAAACCTCTGTATACATCTGCAACATTCCCCACCGGGGCCTAGCCTTTTCTTGGAGCCTGGAGGCAGCCTGGGGCCACAATACCGGAGTGGCTGGCTATTGCGGCCTAGGGCACGCTGTGGTCACAGTGCTTGGTATGGGGACCGGAGGGGTCCCTTGAGAAAGATCAGCGGGTTGAAACGCACGTCGGGGGCTGAACGCCAGGTAATGTGGTCCACAGGATATCCCTCTCACAGGTTTTGATTTTTATCATTGTCTTTGTACTGTTATCATTATATCTTGGATATTACTAAGCGTTTATACATATGACCACTGTGTTTGAGCATGAGTTTGCACTTACTGAAGCATAAAGCACCTACAAAGGTCCTGAAATGGCTCTTGTGTACATGTGTATTGAGAGCAGGAAAAGATGTACAAGGATTTCATGGATGAAGGTACTCAGTATACAATTTACTGGGTGGTGTGAGTGGCCATGGGCCCCTGTCTACCACCCAACCATCTATATTATAATCCACTACTGCATAGAGCTCTATATAATGAGCTCAGTTCATTTTGCTACCAAGAAGAAATTCACCATGAAAGGAAATTAGTTGGAAATGAGGGAGGATTATATGAGCCAAGGTAAGCAGAGAAGGAAGCATTTTCCTTTGAGGAAATATATTACAAAGTTTTCTGTATTCACTGGAGCTTTTGGTTTATGTAAAGTTTGTTGAAAACTTTGTGACTTTAAAAATGAATACATTTACAGGTTATTTTGGAGTAAAACAACATTATATATCAATCTGCTCAGTGGCTCCAGCTCTAATAATGCGCTTCCTGCAGGTTGTACGACATCCACAATGTGTCGGGATCGCTTTAAGTATGAAATACAAGTGAAAATTCTGAAAGAATAAACATAAAATGATTATTTTTTTTGTAAATGTTACAAATAACAGATGGAGACAGTAGGACAAATAATGATCTTGTTGCTCGTAGAAGTTTTTTTTCTTGAGAAAGAATCCTAACGGCTTGATTAGAGAAGTTGACCTAGGACAATGGAGAAACAACTTAGTAGGAAAAGACCAATTAATCTTGATGGTGAATGATCGGTTCCGAATGACCCTGTCTGTACATCAACGCAACAATAAAGATGTTAAGAAGGAAGCATCTTGCAAAGGCAGATGTAGTCCTGACATAACTGGCACATAATTTTTTTTCCCAACACATTCTTGCTCGAATTCGCAACTACATTGCGATTTTTATTTTGCACGATTGAAACTGTTTAATTAACCAAGTAGGAAAACAACCGATTATGGGACCAGCAAACAAAATGATTGTCTTCAAAAAATATTTACCAAAAAATACAATTAAAATAATTGCCTATAACAATGAGCAATAGCAGAAGATACAACATAACTAAAACCAATAATAAAAAATATTAATGTTGTCATTATCACATTCTCTTAACCAGTTCCTTTTTGCTGTACTACTATATACATCATACAGCAGTAAGGGCAGTATAAAGGGGGTCCGTGGGCTGAGCCTTGTTCATTCGGGGTGGATGTAAGCTGTCTTTTAAGTGCTGTTACGTGCCGTGGTCAAACCTAAGTGCATTACCTGGGTGCCGCCGTCTTAGTTATCTGAATCAAGCCCCCTGTGATGTCCCCAGAAGGCACTGATTGGTTGCTATGAGAGCTGGAGGCCTGTAAAAGGAGATTGTAATATAGACGCAGTGATCAGACCCCCTTGGGCTAAAGTATTCTAATAGAAAAAAAACTATATAAGTATAAATACACACACAACTACCGCCTTAAAATAAGCAATAATAAACGAGTAAAAAACATAAGCATCCCTGATTTGACAAAATATAAAATCAATTATTCCCAGTGGTAAACCCTTAATGGAAAATAGTACCAAAATTTCAGAATCACCATTTTTTTTGCCATTTTGCAACACTTAAAAGTGATCAAAAGGTCATACTGTGCTCAAAATGCTTGTATGGCATTACATTTTCTTTTAAAATTAAAAAAATAACTAGAAAAAAGTTTAAAAAATATTATGAAAAAATAAACCTAACATATGAAAAGGAGGGAAGGAATATGAAACCTGTGACCCCCACTTATACTGTATTAGGTTATTTGGTGTAAAAGGAGTGACTGGAAAGAATGAATCAGATTGTCAATGGCACAATGTATAATGGGGGGAAGAGTTATCAGGAAGGTGTGGAAATAGGTTATTGTATTGGGGTAGCACATTCTAGAGAATTGGTGAAGCTTTAGAAAAGTACTGAATATGAAAAGGGGTTGTGGAGGATTTTAGTCATATGATAGATTGGCAGGATTTAGAGTATAGCTTGAGTATAGCTTAAGAGTAGGAAATGCTTATGGCACTGAGGAGAGCTGGACCATGGTAAATTAGCCTATATACTACATCACAGCGCGGACATCAGTTCCATACTATCTTACAACTAAATGGTGTTATTTCTGAAGTACTGACATGGCTTTCTGCTAATGAATTTAAAGGGAACCTGTCAACAGGGACCTCATTTTCACTAAAGACAGGTTACAGAAGCCCATTACACCTGCAGTGCAAATCTGCTGTTTTGCTTTCTCTAAGCATTTGCATTACAATATAATTGTGTGTTATAACTTACCTTGTACCCTGACCCAATCCTCTGTGTAGTCACAGGGGCTGGGCTTTGGTTTGGACGAATTTCAAAAAACAACATGTGACTTGTCTGTGGTGCTCACTCCTCAACTCTCAGCCCCCACCTTTGTGCTCCTGTACAGGAGCACAAAAGTGGGGGCTAAGATCTGAGGAGTGAGTAACATAGACAAGTCACATGTTGTTTTTTGAAATTCATCCAAACCAAAAACCCAACCCCTGGAACTACACAGATGATCCTAACAGGGTGCAAGGTTAGTTATAACAAACAATTATATTGTTATGCAAATACTTAGAGAAAGCAGAATGCAGCTTTAATGGGCTTCAGCAACCTGTCTTTAGTGAAAATGAGGTCCCTGGTGACAGGTTCCCTTTAAGAAAAAAAGGACATAAATATTTCTAAACCAAATCTGTAATTTTACTGTGAGAAAACCATTTGAATAATCAATTTGCTAAGATGTTATGAATAATGTTAAGCAGACCCAAACCATAAAGTTTGTACCGAATCTTGGATAACTTGGGTACCTTAAACCTGACCCCATATTTCATCAGAAGTTCAGGAGTGGGTTGCTCTCAACTCCCCCTTCCCGCACAGTTTAAATGCTGATGACGTCATTAGGAGTGACAGCCCTCCCCAAAATGTTTCCTTCCTCAGGACTCACCGCACGCAGCTGGCAGGGAGCCAAGTAACGCTAAAGAAATTATTGAAAATCAGTGGAATTATTCAGATTCCACTACAAAGACATTTTCTAAATCAACACGCCAGAGGCTAGTGGAACCTGTCATCATGTTAAAATAATCTTCCTGATGACAGGTTCCCTTTAATAAAATGTAAATAACAATCCTCCAGAGCTTTACCTGTATATATAATGTAAAATGTTATTATTGAGATTTATCTGTGATATAAGAAGTTCTATAAAACTGCAATCCTCCGCTGACCCTGTCCCAGTCTACACAACAAAGCAGATAAATGAATTGTAGCAACCTATTGTGATTGGTGACTAGTAGGAAAACTAAAATAAATCAAGATTTTACTCATGTCTATAAAACTAAAATTAAATATTGAAAAACGTACCTTTATGAACATAATATATACAAAAAAAACATAAGCAAAAAGTAATAATTTGCCTCCAGGGTGCAACTACATAAAGTGTGTGTAAGTGTTATTTCAGCTTGTGTTTCAGGATGCTGGCCATGTACAAAAAAAATGTGGACATTCTGGGACACCTGAAACTAATGATTGTGGTTTCTCTGCCAGGGATATTTCTGTAACAGTGTGGACATGTTTAATGAGCAGAAGTGCGCAGGGTATTATGAACCCACAAAACAAATTAATGTGTTTCACATGAATGGGTGAGTGAATGCACATCACAGCTTAACGTGAAAAAAAAGACCTAAACGGTATTACCGAATGTTAATTTTATTAGGAAACTGCCCACCATTGCTAATGATACCGTTAAATATGGTAATCACTTTTTTTTTTGCAACCCAGCTTCATTAGCATCAGTTTTAAAATAGATTTCTTATCAGAGATTTACAAATACAAAAAATTAAAAAACATTTTCATATAGCAAAAAAGCAACATAAAATATATTAAAATAAGATTTTTAATATTAATAATTCTTTATATAACGCACATAGATGCACAAAGTATGTCAAATTAGTCCCTGTTCTCATGGGGATCACAACCTAAACAACCTAACAGTATGTTTTGGAGTGTGGGAGGAAACCGGAGTACCCGGAGGAAACCCACGCAAACACGGAGAGAACATACAAACTCTTTGCAGATGTTGACCTGGGTGGGATTCGAACCCAGGACCCCAGTGCTGCAAGGCAGAAGTGCTACTCACTCAGCCACCGTGCTGCCCTAAAATATTTTTAATTCATTTACTTGAATTGGATGTATTACACTTGCAGTCTCCAAGATGGGGCTCTCTAACTGTGGGAAAACTCCAGCTCTTAGCATTTGATTCAATAAAGGGAGACTAGAGGTAGATGTTGCCTGGAATCTGGGAGCTTGAGAGAACCTAAAGGACTATACTTGAAAAGTGTCTGTCACCAGCTTTTGCCCCATTACTCTTTTGCCCCATAAGGATGTACAGGAACATCATGATGCCGCATCGGCTGAGCCAACTTCATACAGACTGGGTGTTTGCTGCATATTGCATATATTACTGCTAACACCCAGAAAAGGTGCAGGAATAGGAAATAAATGCTGCAAAGCTGGCCACAGGAGGGGCAGCAACATTATCAGGCACTGGTGTATGATAAATAACCCCCATTTGGTCAATCAATAGAAAGGAAATTGAGACACACATATTGTAGTTGTAATCTACTAATAACCACAAAAAAGTAGATTTTACTATGCCGATTTCCGTTTTTTTCCTGGGCTGTCAACAGGGCCGGCACCAGCACTGGGCATCACCGGGCAAGTGCCGGTGTGCAGAGCTACTGGGGGGGGATATGGCTATACTATGGAGGTGAGGGGGGCTGTATCTAATGTACCCATAGGGTGTGAGGGGAGCTTATAAAAAATAACCATGAGAGAGCTGTATATAAAATACCCATGAGGGGGCTGTTTAGGATGATAAACTAGGGAATATTTTAGGGAACAGGAGACAGTTTTAGTTTCTGAATTTTTAATGCAGCCATGTGAGTTTTTCTGAAAAGGGGCCCACTGAGGAAACCTGGAGCTAACTCTGGCTGTCAACCATGACCACCAACAATGACCAATACTTTGGGCTACTTACAAAGACAGCAAAGCTAACTTTATATGACTGTTTCTGTAATTACTGTGATCTAGGTAATAGTTGTAAGTTCTGAACGTGTTATTTATTAGAGACCAGTGATTGAGCCTGATATTCATAGAAGTGCAGACTGTGCAAAGAAGGTCGTGACAATTTTTTTCCTTTCAGCAAATCGTATAAACATGTGTATAACTGTGATGTTTAAGCCCTTAGGCCCTTTTCAAACTCCATACCGTTTTGAATTCCCGAGTTATGTGAAGACCCTAAGAATGGGGTTTACATTTTTGGTGCATGAGATTGAGAGTTGGGTTACGTCTGCTGTTTTTGAAGTCATGACATGCCAACACCACATATCATGGATGGGTGTTCTAGTTAGGGTTCGGATCCCTGAACTTTTGTTCAAGCTTCAGCCAAACTCGGGGCACCTGAACCCGAATGTGTGCGCTCATCACTACAATTAAGATAAACTTTTCCTACTAAATGCAATACGGTCTAAAAGGTGTCTCCAATACTTTCTATGTGTGGTGGGAAGCATTGTAGGCAATTGCTTGGTGCAAATGTTTGAGTTCAGGTACATTTTGCTTAGAATATCTCCCCCTGTGGTTAACTGGCTGCACACCTGACATGACTAGTGTGTCCAGTTCTGTATCACACATAGTTATCTGTTTCAGTATTCAAAATTGTTTACATCTGAAGAAATATCCCCAGTGTGTCAAGGATCACGACAGTTTTCCTAAGGTTTTCAACTTCATAAAATCCGATGAGCAACAGGGTGACTGGAATGCTGACGATTTCATAGAAGAACAAATTGGTACATGGAAAGTCATTTCATATAGCACGATTACTGTGTAGGAGGTGAAATAAGTAAGTGATTGAAGTAGAAGTGATTCCTTATGCTTTCACTTTAGCGTTATACAGTGTTTATGCCTCTTTTTCCTAGAATTTCAAGAATAAAATACTTTGGCTTTTTTATTTTTATTTATTTCTGCCCTTTTTTCATTTTATTGTCTTCCGCTGCATAAAAAACATCTACCCTGCTTATGGCCTCTTCAAAGGACAGTACCTGATGGGCCTCCATTGGACTTGGAGTTGAAATAGTAAGGTTGGGTTCAAATTGCATTTTTGTCCCTCCACTCCCTGTCCCTGATAAATGGACAGTGACATCACTGGAGACCACCAAGTTATAAAACCTAGCTAGCCAACTTACCAACCCAATACAAAACCAATAGCAGGACTAACATATACTTAACAAGAATTTAATTTTATTGGATCAGCCAACAATACACGATTTCAACCTGTTACAAACTTAAAAATGGGAACACAATAGGTTGAGTCCGCAGTCCGAGGGTCAGTGAACCAACTGGTTCCCCAACGGTAATGACCAATGCAAATGTCATATACCAAATTTACAGCTATGTAACAGTATATATATTGCTAAGTTGTGTCCTCTGGGTTAATTACAATACATGTGTAGATTTACTTACCGGTCCGTTCGCGATCCGCCGGGCGTTCTTCTGTGCTGGATTCGGGTCCGGCCATGATTCATGAAGGCGTATCCTCCGCGTCACCAGGTGGCGCTGCTGCACGAAGAGCAGGTGGAACGCCTCAAATTCACCGGGCCTGATCCTGGATGAAGTAAGCGAGAGTACCCGCGACACTTTCGTTTTTTAAATGCGGCGGTTTTTCTGAATCCATCGGTTTTGGTTCGGCCAGGCCCCCCCCAATTCCATGCATGCATGCTAGCGCCGATGCGCCAAAATCCGATTGCGTGCACCAAAAACCAGCGGCAATACAGGGAAAATTCGCGTCGCAAATCAGAAATATTCTAGGTAAACAAGTCGGGAAAAACGCACATCTGCCCTTAGAAATGACCCCCTTAGGTCTATAAATAATGGAGCTTATTGACATAAGGGTTGCTGATCGCACTTGCGGATCGACTGTTTCGTTTGCAGGTATGTAAACAGGGGTTTTGCACTGGATGTGTCGCTCGTGATGGATTTGGTGCAGCTGCGTGGCTTTCATGCCACAGAATGGTTCACCATGCAAATCGGATGATCCAGATGAATTTCAGACATGAGACACGGAATTAAGTATACAAAATGTGTCGCAAGAAATGCACTTAACATGGCACCAGGACAGAAAAAGGTGAATTCCGTCAGAATGACGTGGATAGAGTGAGCGACACACAAATATGCTCGGGTACTCGTATTCCGAGACGACTTTTTCCCGATGCTCGAAGTGTCGTCTCGCAATAAAACGAAACCCCATTTGAAAGTCAATGGAACTCGCAGCATTTTTCAAAGGTGACCAAGGCTCTGCACAGGGAAGCTTGGCAACACCTGGGACAACCTCAGAAAGATGGCAACACCACGGAAATGGACAGGAACACAGGCGGCCAGCATGCAGGATGCCTCGAGGCTGCTCTAATCGCACCATTATTCCAAAATTAGGGCAACAGCATGGCCATGACAGAGTGACAGAATGAAGCTAGATAGAGCATCTAAACATCTAATTGGCCCCTGAACTATAGGGGACGGCATGCGAGGCGCTGACAGCGATCGCAGGCTAGTAGAGTGGCACTGGGCACATACCCTAATGGACTCAGCTTCCTAAACCAATGGTGGCAGAGAGGAACCAAAGAGGGTAGCAAGAAGCTCAAATAATATCGCTAATGAAAAAGTTGCCATATATTTGGGATTACACAGCAGGGCGGCGACAAAGTAACATGGAAGCCATTAGAAACACCCCCCAAATTCTGCTGACACAGCTCGTTTGATAAGGGGACCATGATGTTACAGTTCATGCCAGAGCCTGCACTTGCTGCCATCTCCTTTCGAATATGTTTAAATAATAATAACCCCATCACCATTAAAGCTATCGTATAATGTGCACCCCCTACCTCTCCTCTCTTATCTCAGTCTACCAAACGCACGTGCTTTAGATCCGCCCAGTGATCTTAATTAACCTCTACCCTAGTGCGGAACTCCCACTCGCGTCTCCAAGAGCTCTCTAGAAGCTGCACCAATTCGATGATGCTCTGCCCCGACTATCAGACTAATACCTAGACCTCCAAATTTTCAAACGTGATCTAAAACCAGTTTCTTTAGGCAAGCTATAACACTCATTAACTGCATGAAGGTTTTAACTCTTCTCTACTACCCGTCCGTTCGTCTCCCATCTGTTATCACAAGCACCAAGGCACCAAGACTTCTCTGCAGTCCCATTCACTGGACCTGGTATATACATGACGGCTGTGTTTCACAGAACGACAGCAATTCCATTTATTATATTTTTTTCTATTCCCTAAGAAGAATGGCTGAATTAAATTTCTTGACCCTCGTGTTCACCCATCATCTCATAACCGTAAGCTTCTGTGCCGCAGGGGACCTCACTCTGTGTTCCATACAAAGGTTTGTGCTCTGTTACATTACATTGTTTTTGTTCCTAGTTGTAAAGCGACTGTCAGACTATGAGACGCATATAAATAAAGATTATTATTATATAGGGAGGCAGTGAGAACTGTTAGTAGATTAAGGTGCTGCATGACTATGTTAGTTGATCTGTGATGACTGGCTCTCTGCAGCCAGGGAGCTTTCGCCATCCAAGCCCCGGGTTTTCTCTAGGCTACTCCCAACAGCACTCTAAGAACCTTTTGTATAAGATCAGTGTAGTAGCGTTTCTTATAAGTTAGGAATGCCGGTGCAGGGGAATGTAAACAGATGCGCAAGAAGCGCTGACCTAATATCCCTAAATGGTAAAAGTTTTGCCAGTATATTTGTGGATAACCACGCAGCGGTGGCGACAAAGTTAACAACTTTGATGTGGAATCATGAAACAACCAATTTCTGCTGACCACACCTGTTTGATAAAGGGACGATGTATGGAGGCAGCTATAGGACGGACTTTGGAGGTAGCAATGGAGACAACGTGTGGAGGCTGCTATGGAGACATTATTTGGATAGTGCCGTTATGTGGCAGTCCCAAACATTTTTCAAACCAGAAGCAGGTAGGTGGCCCTCCAGTAAAAGGAATAGATTGAGTGCCTGTATGTGGCAGTCCCAAAATGTTTCAAAACCAGAGCGCGCAGGAGGTGCCCTCCAGTAAAATGGAATAGATTGAGTGCCGTATGTGGCAGTCCCAAAATTCTTCAAACCAGAGGAGAGTAGTTATTGCCTAATAGAAATCCAACCCCTACTGAATTTTCCCACTTCGGTCTTTGCTATGGATATGTGTGCCACTAAGAGCTAAACACAACGGTAGCAAGTCCCCCTGCTAATTCCTCACAAAATGGTAAAAGATGCAAATTAAAATAAAAAAAGTAGAACGTTATTGTAGCCCTAAGAAGGGCTGTTGGGTTCTTTGAGAATCACTCCTGCCTAACAGTAAGCTAATAGAACACCCTAACGCTTTCCCTGACCAGCAGCAGCTCTCTCCCTAGCGGCATCCAGAGACAGAATGATCCGAGCAGCGCGGCCAGCGGCTAGTCTATCCCAGGGTCACCTGATCTGGCCAGCCAATCACTGCTATCGACGTGTAAGGGTACCACGTCATGCTGGGTGGAGTGCAGAGTCTCCTGGCTTGTGATTGGCTCTGTTTCTGGCCGCCAAAAAGCAAAACGGCGGGAGCTGCCATTTTCTCGAGCGGGCGAAGTATTCGTCCGAGTAACGAGCAGTTTCGAGTACCCTAATGCTCGACCGAGCATCAAGCTCGGACGAGCATGTTCGCTCATCTCTAATCGTGGAGCAACACATGCAGAATATCGGGCGCATGATCTAAGTGAATCACGGCACAGTGCATTATTATCAGACAATGCACTTTCATGAACTTGGCAGGACCGGGTAAGTACATGTGCCCCAATAATATACTTTACAAATTATAAATTGTGGAGTAACATCTCAGTCTAGTTGAATTGGGGTCCGATTCTTACATGTATTGCTGTTGGTACATGTAAAGGGGTTTACCAGCATTAAATCTGGGCACTGGCTGGAAGTTCCACCCCTTAACAAGCAACGGAAAAAGAAGTGGGGAAAGCGCCCATCGGCTGAGTGGGCTGGCACAGGACAGGAACACTGTTCAGGAACTGGACCTGGTGTAAAACTGCCCTGCAGAATATTACAGCCTCCTGCCAAAGTTATCATAAGCTAAAGCCTCCTGATAAATCTGATGTTGTGGAGGAGTAGGATGGGGGTCGTTTACATCATAGACAGGTGTATAATTATGATAAATATGCCCATTAAACATAAGATTATCTTAGTTATCCATATACGGTGATGTGATGCTTTTCCCTTTCTCAAATCCTAGGTATTATCAGGACTTTTGTGTTACTAGGACACTGTATGAGTCATGTTAAAAAAATAATATGTTCCAAAAGTTCTTCAAAACAAGTAATTTTTTTATGAAATTACAGAGTTTGGGCAGGTGAAATGTGAAATGGAATCACTGCAGAGGAAGAACCCAGTACGATAGTGAAATAATAAGAATATCCAACACATTTCAATATCAACAATTTCTTATTTCCAGCTGCACCCACTCGTCACTATGTTAATAAATAGGATATGAATTGAAATATGTGTTTTTGCTTGAGTGAATATGGTTTATTAATCTCACAATTCCTTATATTCTTTTAAACATTCACTGACGTTTGTGCGTAGTTCTACTGATGACCTATTCTGGTCCTTAGTGTAAGATAGGTGGAGGTCCACCAAAACAAAAAAGGTTACAAATACTCGCTCGCTCCTCTTCATCTTGATCCCTTTACTGTCCGTCACTAGTCATGCGAGGGTTGAGCATTAATGCCTCTCATGTGCCATCACCTCACTCTCCCATGCTCCCAGCATGAGAAATGGAGGTGTGGGGGCTTACATAATCAGCAGCCTGGACATCTTGTCTCCGTACTGCTAATTATAACTTTTTTCCTAGGTGCTATAGGGTTTCTAGCTGCTACGGGGCCCCCAGTGTCAGGGGCCCCAACATCTGACCTGACACACTAAAGAATGGAGGATGTGAACCATTATATACATATTATCCTTCACATTGTTCAGAACAACTTGTATGTAACAGTGCACATCTTCCACAGTGCACAACATGAATCGGCAGCTCAGATAAGAAATGTTGGGGGAGAGGGAGAGGACAGCAGAAGGACTGGACTATGGATCTCTTATCTATAATTCCTCCTGTCTACTTCCCCCGTGTGGTCAACAACTTTAAGGACAGATCTGTTTATGTGTATGTATCAGTGCATAAATGTGTGTGCATGAGTGCTTAATTGTGTGTATGTGTGTATAACTGTGAGTATACAAATATGTATATTTTCTGAGGGGGTAGGGATCCCATTGAGAAGTTTGGGGCCCAGCCACTCCTAGTTACGATCCTAGCTGAAGAGTTTGTCTGGGTAAAGCATATCACTGTTGTGAGATAATTTATAGGGAAGTAGCAAAGAGAAAACTTTGTAATAATCACAGAATCAAAGAGTGTTCACCAAAGTGTCCAGCCGGCAGAAGTTCTGTTACCGTAAGACGGTCCCTATTCACACACCGATGCTCTTTCCACGAAAGTTGAAAATTGCTGACTTGTAGTATAGATTTTATATCACTCACTTGTAGAAAAGCAGATGTCCCTCCACTCCCTGTCCCTGATAAATGGACAGTGACATCACTGGGGACCACCTAAAACCTAGCTAGCGACAAATGGTATTTAATTTAGCTACTGCCCGGCCTACTTACCAACACCGATACAGCACACCAAAACAAAAACATTAGCAAGATCTAGACATATAGTTCCAAAATATTTAATTTTATTGGATCACCAACAAATACACTGATTTTCAAACCTATTACAAACTGTTAAAAATGGGAACACAAATGGGAAGTCACAGTCCGAGGGTCAGTGAACCAACTGGTCTCCAACAGGTAATGTACAATGCAAATGTCATACCAAAATTCACACAATGTACAGAGTATATAGTGGTAAGTTGTGTCCCTCTGGTTAATTACAATACATTATGTCTATAAACATAATGGAGCTTATTGACTAAGGGTTGCAGATCGCACTTGCGGATCGACTGTTCATGGCTTTCGGGATTTGCACAGCTTTGACAGGTATGTAACAGAGGTTTGCACTGGGATTGTGTCGCTCGTGATCGGATTTTGGTGCAGCTGCGCTGGCTTTCATGCAACAGAAATTGGTCACCATGCAATCGGATGATCCGACTGATTCAGACTGAGCACGGAATTTAAGATACAAATTGTGTCGCAAGACAATGCACTTACATGCACCAGGAAGAAAAAGGTGAATTCCGTCAGACCTGATCGTGGAGCAACACATGCAGAATATCGGGCGCACGATCTAAGTGAATCACGGCACAGTGCATTATTATCAGACAATGCACTTTCATGAACTTGGCAGGACCGGGTAAGTACATGTGTCCCAATAATATACTTTACAAATTATAAATTGTGGAGTAACATCTCAGTCTAGTTGAATTGGGGTCCGATTCTTACATGTATTGCTGTTGGTACATGTAAAGGGGTTTACCAGCATTAAATCTGGGCACTGGCTGGAAGTTCCACCCCTTAACAAGCAATGGAAAAAGAAGTGGGGAAAGCGCCCAGCGGCTGAGTGGGCTGGCACAGGACAGGAACACTGTACAGGAACTGGACCTGGTGTAAAACTGCCCCGCAGAATATTATAGCCTCCTGCCAAAGTTATCATAAGCTAAAGCCTCCTGATAAATCTGATGTTGTGGAGGAGTAGGATGGGGGCCGTTTACATCATAGACAGGTGTATGATTATGATAAATATGCCCATTAAACATAAGATTATCTTAGTTATCCATATACGGTGATGTGATGCTTTTCCCTTTCTCAAATCCTAGGTATTATCAGGACTTTTGTCTTACAAGGACACTGTATGAGTCATGTTAAAAAAATAATATGTCTGGGCAGGTGAAATGTGAAATGGAATCACTGCAGAGGAAGAACCCAGTGCAATAATAAGAATATCCAACACATTTCAATATCAACAATTTCTTATTTCCAGCTGCACCCACTCGTCACTATGTTAATAAGTAGCATATGAATTGAAATATGTGTTTTTGCTTGAGAGAATATGGTTTATTATTGTCGTAATTCCTTATATTCTTTTAAACATTCACTGACGTTTGTGCGTTGTTCTACTGATGACCTATTCTGGTCCTTAGTGTAAGATTGGTGGAGGTCCACCAAAACAAAAAAAAAGTTACAAATACTCACCCTCGCTCCTCTTCATCTTGATCACTTTACTGTCCGTCACTAGTCTTGACACCCCGGAATCACCAAGAAATGAAATTTATAATTAGCAGCACGGAGCACGGGAGTAAGATGTCCGGGCTGCAAAGGGAGGTGACGTCATGCGAGGGGCGTGCATTAATGCCTCTCGTGTGCCATCACCTCACTCTCCCATGATCCCAGCCTCAGAAATGGAGGTGTGGGGGCTTACATAATCAGCAGCCCGGACATATGGTCTCCGTACTGCTAATTATAACTTTTTTTCCTAGGTGCTATAGGGTTTCTAGCTGCTACGGGGCCCACAGTGTCAGGGGCCCCAACATCTGACCTGACACACTAAAGAATGGAGGATGTGAACCATTATATACATATTATGCTCCACATCGTTCAGAACAATTTGTATGTAACAGAGCACATCTTCCACAGTGCACAACATGAATCGGCAGCTCAGATAAGAAATGTTGGGGGAGAGGGAGAGGACAGCAGAAGGATAGAACTAGGGATCTCTCATCTCTAATTCCTGCTGTCTACTTCCCCCGTGTGGTCAACAACTTTAAGGACAGATCTGTTTGTGTGTATGTATCAGTGCATAAATGTGTGTGCATGAGTGCTTAATTGTGTGAATGTGTGTATAACTGTGAGTATACAAATATGTATATTTTCTTAGGGGGTAGGGATCCCATTGAGAAGTTTGGGGCCCAGCCACTCCTAGTTATGATCCTAGCTGAAGAGTTTGGCATATCACTATTGTGAGAAAATTTATAGGAAAGTAGCAAAGAGAAAACTTTGTTATAATCACAGAATCAAAGAGTGTTCACCAAAGTGTCCAGCCGGCAGAAGTTCTGTTACCGTAAGACGGTCCCTATTCACACACCGATGCTCTTTCCACGAAAGTTGAAAATTGCTGACTTGTAGTATAGATTTTATATCACTCACTTGTAGAAAAGCAGATTGCTAACTATTTATTAGCGGCTCTAATTACAATCACCTTAACGACGTCGGTTGAATGCCGCCCTACACCCGAGATGTTTCCACAACATGCAATCAGCCCGGTGTCTGCTAGGTGTCACCGGTAATCAGCCGCAGAAATGATGGAAACAAAGAAAAGACTTCATTAATTTTTGAGATCATTCACGCTATGTACTTTTCTGTAGTTCAGAGGTGTTGACTATTGTGCGATGCGTTGAAATAATAATAACTTGTATTGTATAATTATATATTCCCGTTATAATCGGAGGGGGATTTAACTTCTTGCCTTTCATCAAATGGAGGCAAACTGAGAGCGTAAAATGTCAATGTCATGTTTGTGTTCTATAACTGATGAAAGGAGGTAAATATTGTAATTCGGATTATATTATTCCATGCTAACAATTAGTAGGATATAATTAGTAGAGGTCATAAAAAAAAATTTTATAGAGAAAGAAAGAGACTCTACAGAAGGCCTTTAAAAAAGTCACTTGCCTTTCAAGTTCCACTACTTTCAGTAACTGTACCAATCGACTTCCTGGTTGAGTACTGACAATGACGCCACAGCAAGAGCTAACGGAGGACACTTATCCATTAGTGGTTAACACCTCAATGCAGAAGCCCTTTTTTTGTTTTTGTGTTTCCATTTTTTACTCCCCATCCTCACAAATCTTTTTTATTTTTCCATGCACAGAGTGGTGTGAGGGCTTGTTTTCTGCATAACAATTTGCACTTTATAGTGACGGCATTTAGTATTCCATGTCGTGTACTGGGAAGCAGGAAAAAAATTCCAAATGCAGTGAAAATGCATTTGCGCCATATTCTTGTGGGCTTGGGTTTTACGACTTTGACTGTGCTCCCCAAATGACAGGTCTACTTTATTCTTTTGGTTACTATGATCACGGGGATACCCAATTTATGCAGATTTTATAATGTTTTCATACATATACAATATTTTGCCATCTTCTGGCACTAATAACTATTTCATACTTTGGTGTAGTGTCTTTGGGGCTGTGGGTAGTGTAATTTTTTGCAACTTTTGCTGAAGTTCGCAATACTACCATTTTTAGGACTGTATGACCTTTTGATCACTTTTTATAGTACTTTTTATATTTTTCAAAATGGCAAAAAAGTGGTATTTTTAGCTTTGGGTGCTATTTTCTGTTACAAGGGTTAAACACCTGGAATAACCGTTATTATATTTTCACAGATCGGACATTTTGTGACGTGGCGATACCTAAAATGTTTATGATTTTTACTGTTTATTTATATTTATATGAGTTCTAAGGAATGGGGGTAATTTAAATTTTTAGGGTTTTTTAATATAATTTTTCTTATTTTTCAGACGCACTAGGGTACTTTAATCCTATGTTGTCTGATTGATCCTACCATATACTGCCATACTAGTGTATGGCAGTATATGGGGATTTACCACATCATTTATTACAATGCAAATTGCACATTGCGGGATATTGGGGCAGATTTACTTACCCGGTCCATTTGTGATCCAGCGGCGGGTTCTCCAACGTTGACTTGGGTCTTGCGGCGATTCACTAAGGTAGTGCGCCCGATGTCCACCAGGTGTCGTTGCTGCGGTGAAGTTCCTCGGAGTTCACAAGCTATCCTGGGTGCAGGTAAGTGCGTGTCAAGCGACACATTTAAAAAAATAATCAGCGTTTTTTCTGAATCCGTCGGGTTTTCCGACGGCCATGCCTCCCCCATATCTGCTGCATGCATGCATCCGATGCGCCACAATCCGATCGTGTGCGCCAAAAACCCGGGGCAATTTGGCGCAAATCTGTAATTTTTGGGAAATCCTGCGAAAAAAAGCGATTCGGGCCCTTAGTAAATGAACCCCAATTACTTTCCTGTTCCTTGAAGTTCACAGAAAGATCATTGTACGACGATCATGCACTGTACCGCGATTCACTAAGATCCTAGAAAAATTATGCTAATTGCCCTGGGGCGCTCCGGCTATGTCACCGGAAAACCTCAGAGCCATTTGTCTTATAATTTATTTACCCCCCCCCCTTTACTCTTGAAGTGCCGCCTGTTTCCTTACTTCACCAGCTTTATGCACTGTGGACGGGTGGGACTAGGTGAAAGTTGTAGAGTAAGGAAGAGTGATTAAATTATAAGACAGTGGCTACATCACCTCCTTGTGTTATAATTTATTCACTCCCTTTACTCTACAAGTCTCACCGGTTCCTGCCTGTCCACAGTACATAAAGCCGGTGATGTCAGGAACCAGGCAGAACTTGTAGAGTAATGGGGCAGTGAAAAAACTATAAGATAAGGCATTCCAGTGACATAGTCAGGGTGCCCTAGACTGATTACTATAATTTTTGTTAACTCCATATTACCGAAATCCTGCCATTATTAGGTTATTAGGGCTAGTCTACCATCAGTAAAACTGAGGAATATCAATCATTCAATATTTTTCAAAAGATTTGGTTCAGGTCTGAATCTATTCAGTCTGAACCAATGTCACTTGATTATCCTGGAAAAAAGTATATAACTGCTATTAGTCCTCAAAAACACAGATTTTTCATGAAAAGCTCCTATCCAGGTTCAATTTTTTTTCTCTTTCCTTTGCCCATTCCACCCCCACCCCTCTTCCCTAACCTTTGGGATGTATGGCAGCAGTAGCTCATGGCCATTTTAAGAGATTTATTTTAAGTGAGCCAGAAAAAAATTCAGCTTCAATTAAGTGCTATAAAAATGTTAGATTCATACCATTTGGTTCAAGGATTTTGTTTTGCTTTAGGAATCCCTGTACTCTGTAATTGTGGCACATCTCTGGGCAATGCAGGGGTATTCATAACCGGGCATTGACATTTAATTTAATTTGTCTACCATATACATACATTTCTTCAATTAGATGTTTAAAAAAAAATTCCTGTTTGAAGATAATTGCTCACAAATGTAGTCCTACAGTCTTAGTAAACAAGATTGTTGACCTTGGATGTAACCACCTCTGCTGGAATGATTGTTTTTGCATATGAAATGACTGGGAGATATTGCATGTCCCCCATCTGGCCAGTGGCAATGAACCCTGAATTCAGGTGGTCGGGCGCCTCAATAGCAGTTGTCTGATCCCCGCTGCCAGGGTGATCATATCCGAGGACACCTGTCTTATTTCTAAGGAACAACTTGGCTACAGTTATGGAAAGTTACATTCACATAGGTAATTTTTTTAAAAAATAACATCCAATATATCTATATGGTGAAATTAGATGTGAATGCCCGGGTGGGAATACCCCTTTAAGTAACAAAAAAAATTCATGTAGTTTGGGAATAATCAGGGTTACTAAAGTCCATTACTTACTTACGTTTGTTTTGAAACGAAATCAATGAATTCTAGCAACCATTACTACTAGAGTATAGCCACGCCTGACCCTAGAGAGGTGAGTAGACCAATACTTTTATTCATAGGTTTTTTTTTACTAACCCCTATTTTATTATTTTTTTTTGTACCGTATGTGTATGGGGTTTATTTTGTTCAACAATATATGTCACAAGAGCATTGATCCAGCTGTAAAGTAGATAATGCTACTTCAAAATTACAGGGAAAAGATATGTAAAATTCTCTGAAAACATCTGGTTAAACTGTATGTAAACATACATTGTATTTAAGTACTGTATTCTTCTCTGCACTTCTAGTGCAGACGATTACGCACAGGTCTAGACATCTTCATTCCGCAGTAAGTGGATAAAGGATATTGCAACAATAGTCAATCATGTTTAGTTGATGGAGCTCGGTCTTCTAATCTACTGTTCCATATTTACTTAGAACATACAGACATAAGACTTCTCCACCGCTGCACTCACGTCTTTCTGTGGCTCTCAAGTGCATGGTGATACTATATTGGTTTTGTCTTTGTACCTTGTGTGTTTACTTAAAAGGGTAACCCGACTTTTAACTGTTGATACAAGTGGAGGAGCTCCTTCTTCCATGATTCCTTATTTTAAGGTTCATGTTGAGAAAGCCCCATTTCTTGCTCAGTTTCTTGCAAAATCTCTAACAGACCCCCCACCAGGGACCGATTATGGGGAGAGACCCCAGCGCTTTGCTCCTAAAGGGACCCCCACCAACCAATAGTGTACTATAGTGTGGTCAATTAAGATGGTCGCATGGTCACCCAAATTTCCCACTTTATGTGTTAGGATTTAATCCAGTCCATCTCCCTGGCTTTTCTAAACCGGCTGTTAAAACAGTAGAGAGAATCGGTTGGTAGCCAGAGGCAGACACAGATCCCACAACAAACTTGTGTCTATGGCAGAACGTGAGAACAATATGCGCCCTACTCTACAATAGACCAAGGAACACATGGGATATTAGTGTCTTGGCACAAGAGGCACAATCATATCACACACTGCGAGGCCTAACTGAAGAGGAGAAGGGTCTGCCTCACATTGAGCTGGAGCTGTATATATGTATTAGTAGGGCATGCGTATATGTGTTCTTGGGGGGCTGTATATATGTGTCACTGGGGGCTGTATATATATTTATTTCTGGGGGTTTTATATATGTATTACTGAGGGGTTGTATATGTGTGTTATTGGGGCCTTATATATGTATTACGGGGGGGCTATATATGTATTGCTGGGAGGCTGTGTATATGTATTATTGGGGGTCTTATATAAGTATTACTGGGGGCGGTATATATATGTTACTGTGGGGTTGTATATCTGTATTACTGGGGAGATGTATATGTGTGTTATTTATGGGCTTATATATTTTTTTATTGGGGGTTCTACATATGTATTATGGGGACTGTATATATGTATTACTGGGAAGCTATATATCTGGATTACTGGGTGGCTTTATATATGTATTACTGGGTGGCTGTATATATGTATTACTAGGGAGCTGTATATATGTATTACTGGGGGCTGCATATATCTATTACTGGGGGTTGTATATATATGTATTACTGGGGGACTGTATATATGTATTACTGGGGGCTGTATTTAAGTATTACTGGGGGGGGGGCTGTATATATATATATTACTGGCGTCTGTATACATGGGTTACTGGGGGCTGTATATTTTTATAATGGGGGGGCTTTATATATTTACTACTAGCAACTTTTACTTTATTGAAAAAAATTGTGGGTGGGCCCCTACCAGTTTGTGCCCAATGGCTTCCACCATCCTAATTCTGGCCCTGCCCCCACTTATAATCAGACATTTGGGTCATCTCTGGCAGCTGGGCCTGGTAATGGCAAAAGGACCCACCCCTGCAACCACTAAAGCTATTAACCTGGTTTAACCCCAGCTCATGAAAGCCTTTCTGGGAAACTTTAGAAAGTATATTAGATATCATATTATTCCTTCACATTATCATAATAGAAATTTACTTTTTAAAATTCCATTTTAATAAGCAAAAGTGCAAATTGTTTTAAAAAATAACTAGTTTAATAGAAAGTATTGGCAATTATAATGTGCTGCATATTGTGACCCTATGGCCACACACTTAGACTAAACATCTGGAAGACGGTCTGTTCTTTGCAGTAAAACGTGACTTAAAAACTTCAGTTCAGAACTTTTTATAGCGGCAATTATTACAGAAGTTATCGGAGAAAACAGAAATACAGGGCATTGCTGAGGTTGCAAAACAAAATGTGACATTACCCTTGATGCTTTGTAAACTTTAGCATTTTCCCGATTTATTAAGCAGATAAATTACATTAAAAGATGCCAACCAGACAAATACATGATATTGACCTTGTGGAGGGGGTGGGGGGTGCACAAGCTACACAAACCATATATTGTATATTAATTGTAAAATAGAAATCAGTGGAAGCTTTGATCCTTTTCATATTGTGTTCAGATTTTTTTTTTAGGTAGAAAATGGTTAAAGGTGGAGAAAATAAAGATAGAACGGATAAAGTGTGTAATTAATATATAGTCATTTCTAACGGGTGTTAGAATTTATTACTCATCATGTTGAAATTTCAGCAAACTTTTTGTTGCATTACTTTTTTCATTTTTCATTTTTATACTACATTTTATATTATATTTATTTATTTACTATTTTATTCTTTATTCAGATTTCTATATACTGCTGCTTTCTATCTCAATATTTCAATAAGGAGCAAAGTTGGAATAGGAAATGCTCTGAAAAGGGGTTTTCTCAAAAATTTGTAGCCCTACACCACTAAAGTTCAAAGTATAGAGGTATATATATATATGCTGTGGGGATTATTTTCAAAAGTAGTAACAAAACAGAAAAGCAGATGGCTTCTCCTCAAAGTCCAATAGCTCATTATAGATTAAATGGCGTTATATGATAATAAAACAATCTAGTAAATGTCCTGTACTGACCCCTCTTGGGCGCCTACGGGCACTGCGACAATGTCACATCAACAGTTCACACACCAGCGTCAGCCACTAACTGCCTCTGTAGTGGGTGTGCAACTGGCAATTCCATGTCACTGCTAAATTTCTATATACAAATATTGGTTGGTGGCAATGGAAGGCACCATTTTCCTTAGGAGGAGGGGGAGTTAAAGCACTTTAGTTATTTTTATACTCCATTTATTTTGCTCATTCTAAGGATGGGGGATATTTATCATATGCCGGCTCTCGTGTGCTAGTGTATGAACGCCCACTGAGTATCCGTCACAGTTGGACACATGAAGAGCCTTTGGCCTCTTGATGTATCTGTCAGGGTTTTATTTTTAACCACACCCTGCCTGGCGTGGTTTCATATATTAAATTTGACGGCTGCAGCGAGTGCGCAGGGGTGGGGACAGGAACGTTTAGCGCCGATCCCCTTCATTCTGGCTATGCCCATCCCCGGCCGGTTGAACCCTCCGATCACGCCCCTTCATGTGAAGGTGGCGGATTAGGGGAAATGATGGCAAATGGTAGCTGTATTCTGATGTGCTGCAGATGTTTTTTTAAACTTTGTGAGGCAGATTTATTATGTAAAATGTGGCAGAATTCTGGAGCACCAAAAAGTTTTTACACATTGTTGCAATGGAAGGGATGTGGATTTCCCTGAAAGACTATGACCCTTTTATAAATAGGCAGAGCTGTAGTTAGGTTACTGTGTACCAAAATTGCAGCACAGGGGGTCATTTACTAAGGGCCCGATTTGCGGTTTCCTGACGTGTTACCCGAATATTTCCGATTTGCGCTGATTTTCCCTGTATTGCCCTGGGTTTTTGCCGCATGCGATCGGATTGTGGCGCATCAGCGCCGGCATGCACGCGACAGAAATCGGGGGCATGGCCGAATGATAACCCGATGGATTCGGTGAAACCGCCGCATTTAAAAAAAAAAAAGTGTCGCGGGACAAGCGCTTACCTTCACCAAGTATAGGATGGTACACTCTGGCGGACCTCAGGGAACTTCAGTGCAGCAGCGACATCTGGTGGACGCCGGAGGAACTGCCTTAGTGAATGCCGGAAGACCCGAATCCACCGCACAGAACGCGCCGCTGGATTGCGAATGGACAGGGTAAGTAAATCTGCCCCATAGTGTTTAGTCAGTGATTATTTATGCAGTAATTATGCACATTTATATTTAAAGTAACACAAATTATATTTAACTGGTATCAAGTTTGCGTCTTCCAATTAAAGTATTTCTGCCTGAATAATAAAGAACGCTTAAAATAAATTTTATTATTAATTCGGTTAAAAAGTGGGCCTATTGTAACCCAAACCCATTTATATTTACCCCCCAAAACTTTGTCAGGTACTAGGGTTACCATCCTAAAGTCCTACTCTTCACAAGAACAAAATGAGAAGGTGGCAGCATCAAAAATGGTGTAAAATGAAATCTTCACCTATCGGAGCTCCTGAATAACATTACATAACATTTCCGCTGTGTGAAAGTCTCATCGAGGGGGATGTTGTGTAATGTTCTGCCAAAGCTTAGAAAGGTGAAGATTTCATTTCACACCCTTTTATGTGCTCATTTTGAAATGTGTGTGAATAAAGCCCTTAAATTTGAATATTGAGAAGTAACACAGAATCCAGGAAGAGGGTTTTTTTTTTTTTTTTTTTAATACCAAATTTAAAAAAAGGGTTTATATTACCACCTTACTTTAAGGCGGCTAGCATATATGATTGTATAAGATTTTTTGGTTTCAATAGCTTGTGTTGGTTTTAACACGTTAGAAAAGCATTACATCCAGTATATAGTACAAGTATATCATACATCTACAGCTCAACTTTAATATGTTCTCAGAATAAGAGTTATAAGAACACATTGTTTTTTTCCATATTCAAAGGTGTGGCTAACAAATTGGCAAACAAATTGGAAAATAAACTTAAAGGGCCACAAGGATGAAGGACTGTATGCAAATGAGCCTTAGGGGTTCCATGCTCCATAGGTGTTAATGCTGTCTAGTGCCCCTCAGGCTTATTTGCATACAGTCTTTCATTCTGGTAGTAGATGCCCTTTAAACAACAACAAAAACTTATAGGAAGTTTATCTGTACATAAATATGTAAGAAAGGGTGGTTGTTACATGGTATAAAGTTATATTTTGTGATTTTGTACATTAAGGATTATTTAGCAAAATCAATTACAATAAATAAAGGAGAAGTTCACAGTGTCAGTAACCCCAGCCAAGTCATTGCTATGGATAAATTATGTCCTACTACTGAACAACTTTCTTTCCAGGATTCCTACAAATATGGTAAATTGGCTTCTGAATTTAAATCTGTCAGTTCGCAACTCTTCAATATATCTACTGTTAAAATAGATATAAAAGATATAAAAATATACCCATGGTAGGGAATAGTAGGGAATAAAGGAACAGATTGTTTTTTCTTTTTAAAAAGGCATATATTTTGTTGTTGAATAAAAAGCAAAAATTGTACATTTTAAATTCATTTTTAATTGAAGGAAGAAATGTGATCTTCCACCTCTGTCCCTGCCTACTTGCTAAAGCACAATTAACAACTGTGTGATAGTCCCTAGGCTGGGTTCAAGCACAGAACAATAAGAAAACAATCAAAAAAGACAGACAAATAAATAGTAAGGTCAGGCAAATCCAAAATGGCAACAAGGTACAAAATCATAATAAAATAGTACGGAAAGAGTGTTGATCACAGCAAAAAACAAAAAAAAACAGAAAAGTATACAGATCACCACTGGCCAGAAGACATGTCTGACAAGCACTGAATAAAGTCACCAATGCCTCAATTACACTTTATGGATGTGCCCTAGCATCTGATAGGCTCTGCCATCTGTCCCTCTAATACCTGTTACCCACCCCAAGTATCAAAAAGGCAACAAATGGTCAATAACTAAGCCTTCTGTTAGAGTAAAACCCATGGTGGTTTTTTGCAGCAAGTGTTAAGCAGTGTAGCAGTGTTTCTTCTTTTGATTTTTTCTTTTAATTTTTTTTGTAAGAATGAGTGCAATACAGATGATGCTTCATGAACAAACACTATGTAGCTTTAGAGGAAGGCAATCGTAGAACAATCCATGAGAATTTTCCAGTTTTTTCCAAAATTCCTGATCTGTCTTAATAGGAAACTGTGACGATATGGTGATACGCCATAACATATCTCAATGTGGCTTCTATGGGAGAATCAGAGTGATACCATGGCACATAGTCAGATGGACCAAAGGCAAGTTATCATTCTTTAATTCATATGAGGACAACTTGAGGATCAATTCATGAATTTATGTAATATCCAGAAGGACGTTTAATTAGGAGCACATTTAGTGGAAAAAACACCACAAATACTGTCAAGACATTAAAAGACTTTGCTAAAAATTGCCCACTACCAAAAATACCTGGGCATGGAACAGGTTCTGGGGGTAGGAGGGCATCATGAAGAAGGTAAATAAGCAAGAATTGACATTCAATTTCCCATAATAATTGGAGACTGTCAATCAAAAGCCACTATTCATGTGGAAACATGCAAGTTCAAGCACATAAGATTGTTGTATGATTTTTTAATGACAGACAAAAATGGGTAGCAGTTTTAGTGGTTTCTGTAAGTAAGGGGACATGTGATTTTATCCTTCTTCTCAAACATCAATTGTTCTTTTTTTTTTTTTTTTTTTTTTTTTTTTTTTTTTTTTTTTTTTTTTTTTATCTATTGGATGGTCTACCGTCCCGACCATGTTTACCCCTATATGTCAAAGGTCATAGAGTACGGTGGTGTTTATCATCATGGCAAAGTATCTCGACACCTCCAGAGGACCAAAATCTATGTTCATGTTCATATTGGAAAACTGTAAATCTAATAAGTTATATGACAGTGTAGAAGGTAATAATTGCTCTTATCTGAACAGCAAGTGTGAGATTAGTTTATCTAAAAGTGCAAGGTTTTATTAGGTGCAAAGTAAAAGCCTATCTTGGCTCTGTGATTAAAATGCTTTAATTTAATATCTGATAAGCATCTAGAGACATGTATCTTTTATGCTGTCACCATAACGATGGTAGAAGATATCGTTAGGGGCTAAGGCAGATCTGTGTTACTGTATAAGAGATAGCACTCACCGGCCACTTTATTAGGTACACCTGTCCAAATGCGAACACTTAATTTCTAATCAGCCAATCACATGGCGGCAACTCAGTGCCATTTTAGGAATGTAGACATGGTCAAGACAATCTCCTGTAGTTTCACCATATGGGAAGAAAGGTGATTTGAGTGCCTTTGGAACGTTGGAATGGTTGTGGTTGCCATGAAGGGCTGGTTTCTTGAGATTTCAGAACTGCTGATCTACTGGGATTTTCACGCACAACCATATCTAGGGTTTACAGAGAATGGTCAAAAAAGAAAAAACATCCAGTGAGTGGCAGTTTTCTGTGGGCGGAAAGCCTTGTTGATGCCAGAGAGTCAGAGGAGAATTGGAAGACTGGTTTTTCAAAAGCTGATGAAAGGAAACCGTGACTCAAATCGCCACCCGTACAACCAAGGTAGACAGAGGCATCTCGAACGCACAAGACGTCGAACTTTGAGGCAGATGGGGCTAAGGCAGCAGAAGCCCACACCCGGGTGCCAACTTTCAGCTAAAGAACAGAAACTGAGGCTACAATTTGCACAAGCTCATCGAAATTGGACAGGTCGAAGATTGGAAAAACGGTTGGCCTGGTTGATGGAGTCTCGATTTCTGATGCAAAATGGATGGTAGGGTTTAGATTTTGCGGCATCACGATCAACGAGTGCGTCAACAACATGAAAACTATGATCCATCCTTGCCTTGTATCACGGTTCAGGCTGTGTGGTGTGGTGGTGGTGGTTTGTTTGTCTTTGTCATGGTGTGGGGAATAGTTTCTTGGCACTCTTTGGGCCCTGCCCCCTTGGTACCAATTTGAGCAGCATCGTTGCAATGCCAAGCCTACCTGTGAGTATTGATTGCTGACCATGTCCATCCCCTTATGACCACAATGTACCCAACATCTGATGGGCTACTTTCAGCAGGATAAAGGATAATGCAGCCATATGTCATATAAGCTGGAATATCTCAGACTGGTTTATTGAACATGCAATGAGGTCACTGTATCAAATGGCCTCCACAGTCAGACCAGAGGATCTCAATTCCATACGAGCATCTTTTGGAATGTGGTGGGTGGAGACGGGAGATTTGCATGGCGTGCAGCCGAACAAATCTGCGGGCCAAAAACTGTGTGATTGCACGTGCCTCAATGTAAATATGGACCAGTAGACTCTATGAGGGACGCTTCAGCACTTGTTGAATCTATGCCACGAAGGGACTTCGTAGAGCAGGTCTGAAGGCCAAAGGGGGACTAGATGGCGCTGTCCTGACTCCAACCCGGTTACTAGAATGGTATGTTTTTTGTACCTAATAAAGTGGACGGTGAGTGTATATTAGAGTGAAAGGTTGTCATGGAGTTTTTTACGTTGTGGAGTGGGGTGGTTCACATCGTTGGGACTGGTGGTGTGTGGTAGAATAAATTGTAACAGGGGTTTAAGAGGGCATCCATCTTTTCTTAAAGGGGTTATTGGGCGCAAGCGCAGTGAATTATATAAATTGTTTTGTATTCCTCATTAGGACACATGTTCTGTATTTATACGAGGCTCGCTGTGGGACGGCTTTTGGAAGTGTAAAGATCCTGTTTGACATGCTATGCTGTCTCCGCAAACGTGGTGGTGCATTTCTTATATTAGACACATTTCTGTTATGAGTTAATTTGGTGCTTGTGTGCATGTGGCTCCCACTTGTAATTTGCGCCTACCTGTTGCCGATAAGTTATCACGCCTTCCCTCCTTTGGCTGTTACCACCATGGGCCCTATGCCTACTACGTAGATAGAAATACCTTTCCTTTTCTCCTGCTCCAAGCCCTGATCCCAAATGCGTGTCACCCACACCACTGTGCCTCTCGTTTTTTCCACGTCTAATCGCACTGACAGACACAGAAGAGGAGAAGAGGCGAGAGGCAATGAGAGATGATCATAACTCTCCGGGCGCAGCTGGCATCCTAGATCGAGAATAAGAGCTCAAGGACAAGGCAAATACAAAGATCAGGAATAAGTTAATTGCAGAGAAGCACTAGTAGGAAAGTATCTAGGAATGCGTTGGATTACACCTGATGAGGCCATTAATGAGATTTTGACAAGGCAGTTAATGCACATGGGCAACCTATGTTAATGAATGTACAACCCTTTTAAAATGTCTCAATGCATTGGTCAGCGATTCCTGAGAAACAATAGAGCACTTGGACCTGTGTGTAAGTATATCAGACCCTTCCCTATTATACATTTTGTCTACATTGTAAATCCATAAAAAAAATTATTTTCTCTGCATTGGTTTATAGTCTACTTGTTTTAAGACCTCTACAGCAGTGTTCCCCAAATACTAGTCTATAACTAACTGCAGGGCTAGGGATCAATTAGTCCTGGGCTGCAAGAGGAGGAGAGTTAGGCAGCTGAATTAAATTATGAAGGTGTCTTGGCGTGACGCTATCACTTCTTCCACATCCCACTGCCCACAGTACCAGTCCATCTGTTCTGGTGCCATGGTCAGTGAGAGATATGAGGAAGGGAATTGGTGTGGCCTGATAGCTACACAACTTCAGTCAGCCACTCAATTATCCTCCTTCTCCTGCAACACTTTCGGTTATTCCAACCTGCAACCCCAGTTCAAAGAAAAATTTACTTGAACTCTACTAGGTCAAAATAGTTATGGTCTATTATAGGGCACATTTACTTACCTGGTCCCTGAGCGATCCCCGAGGTGCGTTGTCCAACGAGGATGAAGTCTGCCGCGATTCACTTAGATTGTGTGCCCGAGATCCTGCATGTGTCGCTTCCCCGCTCAGGTCCACCGGAGTTCACCTTCTTCTTCCCGGTGTATGTGAGTGCATGTCTTGTGTTAAATCCTGTGCATTGTCCAAATCCATCGGATTGTCCGATGGCGCCCCCCCCCAATGCGATCCACAAAAACGCCAGAAAGCCCGATGGAAATGGGGCCGTGGAACCTTAGTAAATAAGCCATTATTTTTGAAAAGGGACAAAAAAACATGTGGTTCTTCGAATAATGTGGACATTTACTTGAAACACACAACTGACGCTCACTAAGAAAATAGAATTTCCCCCCTAAATGTTTACAATCTAATCATAAAATACATAAATAAACTTGAGTATTTTTGAACAAAATAGGTTGTAAAAAAATAATGAAAATAAATATGGCGAGTAATAACACAAATACACAAAGAGTTTGTTGTCAGCTACAAAAACATCAAAAACAAAACTGCTGCCTGTCGTTTCCGCCGTATCGGTACTAAACAGCAGAATGTAATGTGCATAAACTTTAACAAGGTAAATAAAATGTTATTGTTAATTATCTCCCAACTGTACGATCATTTATTACAGCGCGGCGGATGTCTTTCTGACTTTTTCAACCGTTCTCAAGTACAAAAGTTTTGTCAATAAACAGAAACATTATGCGATAAAGTGTAAGTAGATAAACATGTTTGTGTAAATGGTTTTCTAATTAAAGAACACATTGAGAACTCATCGCTATACATTATAGTATTATAAACAAGTGGTAACAGTCATTTCTTCTTTTATACTGACTTGGCTGGCGTCTACTTTGGAATAGTAACATATTTCTGCAGCATATGGTCTTCAACGTAAAACTTCAGTATTCCTTTTGTTGTAGTCCCAAATCTACTTCTCATTGTAAACTGTCTGCAAAATAATCAAAATAGGATTTAGTAGATCAAGGTTGGTAGCTGTGGATTTTTAGATGGAGTTAAAAACATGAATTTAAAGTGAGTCTACTACCAGGATGAAGGACTATGTATGCAAATGAGTCTGAGGGTTTTCAGGCCCCATAGGTGTTAATAGAGCCTTTGAGCCACTCAGGCTCATTTGCATACAGTCCTTCATACTGGTGGTAGATATCTTTAAAAACTCCAATATTTAAAATATGTTAAATAAATAATTAAAAAATACTATAAACTTTGTGAAATTGCTGAGTTAGTATGGAAAAGGTTATTTTATTTACCCTAATTGGGGAATGAGCGATGCCAGTGTAATTCTCCTGTTTGCGAACAGACAATAAGATGGAAAAGGAACGGACAGACAAGCACAGTGAGCCCCAATACTATATCCTCCAAGCTCTTCCTACCTACTTGCCTATCCGACCATAGATGGAAGTGAAAACTCATTGACATTTTTCTTCCTAAACCAAACGTGAAAAACATGGAAACAAAAGCAGGACAAACACAAAGGAATCGTTGTAAAAATATGGTTGAAACCAAGAGAACAGTGGGATAGGTATTTAGTAGTGTGACTGTGTCGCATACGATCAGATTTTGGTGCAGCTGCGCTGGCTTTCATACGACACAAATCGAGGGGTGGGCCGCCGGGCGATCCGACGGATTCGGACAAACCGCAGGATTTAACTTAAAAATTGTGTTGCAAGCCAAGCACTGACATACAGCGGGAGGAAGATGGTGAACTCTGTTGGACCTGAGCGGGGAAGCGACACATTCAGGATATCAAGCGCACAATCTTCTTGTACATTGTACATTGTAAAAGTTCCCCATTGTTCTCTAGTAAAAAAAAAAAATCAACAATTTTACTATATTTTAGGTAGAACAATGAATGTAAAAATTTAGCTTATTCAGGACGATACCACAGTCCACTTTTATATGATCACTGTACAAATATAGTAAACTTTATTTAAGTAGTTTATTGGCAAACTATAAACTTATCAAAGCACCTTAGTGTGCTAACTTGGGAAATTCCTTTAAAGGGGTATTCTTCCCACGAAGACAAGTTTCTTAAATGTACTCAGGATAATAAAATAACACATTCTCTAATTCACTGTTATTAACAAGAATTTCACATTTCACAGATATAACCTGTCTCTATCAGTCCTGATGTACACAATTTCAGTTGCCCCTAGACACGACCCTGTAACTTCTGACTTAGGGTCGGGCCGCAATCTTGTGACGGCGGTGCTTGCTGAGTTTCTCTGCTCTCTACACTGTAGCCCCAACCCCTGCATTCAGCATAGAACTCACTCACTGCTGCACACTGAGACACTGGGGCTTTTTTTTACTAAGGGTCCGATAGCCGCATTTCCATTAGGTTTTCCGACTTTTCGGGAATCACGGCGACAGGGATTTAGAAAGACATTGGGGGTCATTTACTAAGGGCCCGATTCGCGTTTTCCCGACGTGTTACCCGAATATTTCCGATTTGCGCCGATTGTACCTGAATTGCCCCGGGATTTTGGCGCACGCGATCGGATTGTGGCGCATCGGCGCCGGCATGCGCGCGACGGAAATCGGGGGGCGTGGCCGAACGAAAACCCGACGTATTCGGAAAAACCGCCGCATTTAAGAACCGAAAATGTGTCGCTCGGGACCCGCTTACCTTCACTCAGACGGCCTCGGTGAATTCCGGCGCGTTAAAATGCTTTTCAGCGCAGCAGCGCCACCTGGTGGACGGCGGAGGAACTACCTTATTAAATCCCGGCCGGACCCGAATCCAGTGCAGAGAACCCGCCGCTGGATCGCGACTGGACCGGGTAAGTAAATGTGCCCCATTGTTTCACACGTAATCGGATTTTGGCTCAATCTCGCCGCATTCATGCGACACAAATAGGGGGAAGATCCGATAAAATAGGACAAACCGCGGGATATAACTTAAAAATTGTGTCGCAAGCCATGCACCGGGAAGAAGATGGTGAACTCTGGCAGACCTGAGAGGGGAACGACACATGCAGGATATCGGGCGCACAATGTAAGTGAATCGCGGCACAATGCATTCTCATCAGACACTCCAGATCGGGGAAGGCGCAGAACCGGGTAAGTAAATCTGTCCCACAGAGTATGAGTTCCTGAGGCAGCAGCAGCTTGGGGACAACTACAAACTACAGATAAATTGTTAATCTGGGGAGGCACAGCAGATCTAGTGTGTTGTGGAATAGCAGTGATGTAGCAGAGCTGACTGTGTCATTATGTGCAATATGCATCTAATGGATCTCATCATCTCTAATCTGCATCATCTCTCTCTGTGTCAGATACTAGTACTATGTTCAAAAGGTAAATGAAAGTGTATATAATCCACATTGTTAGCTCAGAGAACTAGATGGATTAGTTACGATAATTTTGATTAGGTTAATCTTAAAGGGGTCGGCGACTTTATTTCATGTTCTTGTAGAGATCACATGACCCTTCATCTGTGCCATTTTATGGTCATTTTATGTCTGACTGATGAGAGAAAGACATGAGGCTTCACTTGACACATCTAGAAAGCAGTGCAGAACTATTACTAGATGTATATTGGTAAATTACCTCATATCCATCCCCCCATATGTTAAGAAATATAAGGTAAAGTGGCCAAACCCTTTAATTTCAACTGTAGATAAAATGAGGAAACAGTTCTCTGTTCATCTCTACTATTTGTTTCTCATACAGTCATCTTGTCACTTGTTCTGTGAGAGAATGCTCTAACTCTGCATATTAATTCAACTTATTTATTCTCAGTTTTTCTCCGGTTTCCGGATATTTTTGCACATCCTGACTGTTTATGCATATGCACTTAGCGCTGTATATTGGATATGTTACATTGAGCTCTTTGTGACAACGAAATGCGGAAAAAGGGTGTCTAGGCATACATAAACAGTTAAATTATATTTAGCTGGAGCTCTTATTGCAAGCTAAACAAATGACTTCACAATGAACACAATGTGATTGCTCTGTTATGAGCGCGCTCACATCCGCTGTCACACCTAAGCGATGAAATTCGCAGACCGTTCCCATAGAGGAACAGCTTCCAGATAGAGAGGACTGGACCAGCTGGTGCGGCAGAGCCTCCTACTGTTTTATGGTCACAATAACAAAATGATCAAGTGCACGGTGGAGTTTTCGAGAAACTACAACATGACGTTTTATCCATCTCAAGCGTGTCTACGAGCACTGGCACTTACTGTGTTACTGTGTGAAGGCACCTGTTGCGCATGATACTGAATTATACTGTGGCATACTGTGGAGTGTATGGCTATACTTGGTAGATACTAGTCAAATTGCTGACAGGAAGGGTATTGGATGTGTAAATGAGGTCAGTATATTACTGTACATCAAAATGTATGTGCCCAAACCAGGAGAAAATCCAACAGTTAGAAAGTAACATGGAAGTATTTGTGCATTTTGTTATGTTAAGGTTCTATTTCTGGCCACCGCTGACAAGCGAACATGTGCTTGGTTCCCGGTGACACAATTTGATGGCAGCAGCAGCTGATGTCAGAGCCTGCGCCGTAACGTCATAGGAACCTGACACTGCCGGATGTAAGAAGAGAAGATCTACAGGGGCATCTGAAAGGTGAGCATTGACTTTCTTTTTCCATGTGCTGGGAATACTGGGGCTGGCTAAGTACTGGGGGCAGGCTGACTATATACTGAGGGCTTTCTATATTCTTGGGTCTGGCTGGCTATATACTAGGGGGCATGAGTTGGCTGGCTATATACTGGGGGAAGGCTGGCTGGCTAGATACTGGTGGCAGGCTGGCTGGCTATATACTGGGGGTTGTCTGGCTGTCTATATACTAGTGGCAGGGTGGCTGGCTATATACTGGGGGTAGGCTGGCTGGCTGTATACTGGTGGTAGGCTGGCTAGATACTGGGGGTAGCCTGTCTGTCTATATACTGGTCGCAGGTTGGCTGGATATATACTGGTGGCAGGCTGGCTGGCAATATACTGGTTGCTGGCTGGCTGGCTATATCCTGGGGGCAGGCTTGCTGGCTATATCCTGGGGGTAAGTTGGCTGGCTATATACTGGTGGCAGGCTGGCTGTCAGGCTGTTAGCATTATTAGCAATTTTAAATACATCATCATTCGATCTTGTGGTTTAGATTAGAATATGGGTTGGTACATTGTTGTTTTGCGGCTTGATTTCAGATAATATTGTATATAAATAGTATGTATATTTCCTCTCTCTCTTCCTCTCGGTTCATCCAGTTGTGAAATGAAATATCAGCTTCTTCTTCATGGACATAAGATCCTGTCCAAATATATACAGGAGTTATTATTAAAAATCAATATATAGCAATATAACTCTTGGAGTGACTTTGTAACTCTCCGGAGTGCCCTTAGAGACTCGCAGTATAAGCAGAAGATTCCGCTGGTCTTATCAGCTTACTGGAAGCCAGAACTATAGCGCGTATGATTTACCTGACTGCATGCTTTATTAAACACCAAGGCCCATGATGAAATATATCCTCCCCGGACTGTGAAAAATGTCGCCCTATGGAACAATAATATACATGGAAATAAAACATAATGTTCACCATTACCATTGAGAAACCCTCCCAGAACTGTGTGCACAGGGTTTGGATGTGTAAATGAACACTGAAGTAAATAGCAATTATTGTAAAAAAAATGTAAGTACTTTTAAGCTCAGTTTATGTTTTTAACATAAAATATATTATTTTATAGAAAATGATCCTACAACAGCAATACAATAAAACATAGTTAAAAAAATGTAGTATGACTAAACAACACCGAGATTTCCTACTGAGAAGGCAACAATGACAAGGGGGAGGGGCTTTGTGTGAAAAAAATGTGAGCTCAGAGGAAAGGGGCAGGACTTACAATTAGCGATAAGTGAATCTATTTGTCGGTTCACAGATTTTGACTTTTTTAGGCACCGATTCGCCTATAAATATTTTCTGATTGGCTTTGGAAGAACCTTGTATCCACGATGATAACAGAATGGATGTGATGATAAAAAAAATTGTAAAAAAATTATGAAATGAGATATGACCTTTTTCATTAAAATTTTTTTATATTAAGACAACATAGTTTGGAGTCAAAAAGCTTCAAACCCCCAAAAAATCTTGCCTAAAGTTCTACAATGCTTCAGATTAGCGAATCTCTTCTTATGACTTGGGATGAGCGAACTACAATGTTTAAAGAGGACCTGTCACCTAAATTTTCGGCAAAGTAAATTTACTTTAATACTAAAGTAAGCAGCTCCTAGTGCTTGATCAGTGCTTGATCAAACTCCGCAGTGTTAGAGTGATAGCGTTACCGGAAACCTCTAGCCCCTAGCCACGCCCCAACCCCGCCCCCTCATGAATACGTCGGACAGCTTTGCGAGCTGTCCGACAATTACATTGTACCCCGCTGCAGTGTTTGATATCACTCTATCACTCTAACACTGCGGCGTTTGTTAAAGCACTAGGAGCTGCTTACTTTAGTGCCGATAAATTGGGTGACAGGTCCTCTTTAAGTCTGTGCCAAATATTGTGAATTCAGATCCTTGAACCCGGGCATTAGTCAGAAATTCAAATTTGGTGTTCAGGCTCACCACTACCTATCCCACTCACCTATCCTAGGGATATGTTGTAAATATGGATAAGCGGACCGAATTGGGTTAAGGTTTATCAGGTTTAAACCGATAGCTAACACCTATGATTGGTGCTGACACCAAACGTGGATGTTAACCATATAAATGCATTTTATTGTGCAATAGCAGCATTTAAATTCAATTAGCACCAGCATATAAGTCAGCATCGATTACGGCTGTGATTGGTCAGCTCAAACCCGCCCAATCTGAACCCGATTGGGTCCAATCATTTCCCCGGGATTTGTCATAAACACATGGTAGATGCGCCTTTCTCGACAGCAGTTGTCTCCACCAACAACAGATAGAGAGAACCTACATTCTACAACACGGAAAATCTTGCATCAACCAGGCAAAAAGGAGGTAGATCAATATAATTGGGCACGTTGGACCTTTGCAAAATGGAATGATTTTGGGAATCGCTTCTGTACAAGGATATTAACCAACGGAGAAAATGTATGACTTTGGTTAAAGGAGGTTTCCATGCTAGAAAAATAAATAACCATAAAATAGGTCCTCTGGATCAGATTGACCCTAAACCCCCACAGATCAGCTTATGTCAGAGGTTGAAAAAGAGAGGATAATAATAAACAATAATAAAAATAATCTTTACTCATATAGTGCCATAGAGTGAGGGCCCTGCTAGCAATAACTTATAGTCTATGAAGATGAGGGGGGGACACAAGAGCTTACAGTCTATGAGGATGAGGGTGACACAAGAGCTTACAGTCTATGAGGATGAGGGGGGTGACACAGCAGCTTACAGTCTATAGGATGAAGGGGTGACAAAGAGCTTTACAGTCTATGGGATAAGGGTGACACAAGAGCTACAGTCATAGATGAAGGGGTGCACAAGACGTCAGTCTATGAGATAGGGGGACACAATAGCTTTACAGTCTGAGGTGAAGGGGGATTCTACAAGAAATTATAGTCTATGAGGATGAGCAGGTGACACAGAATAAGCTTACATTCCCTATGAGAATGAAAGGTATACAATAGCTTACAGTCTATTAGGATGAGGGGGTGACACAAGAGCTTACATCTATAATGATGAAGGGGTGAATACAAGAGCTACAGTCTATGATAAAATGAAAGAGTGATACAGAGCTACAGTCTTGAGGGAAGGGGAACACAAGAGCTTACAGTCTATGGAGATGAGGGGAGACAACAAGAGCTTATAGTCATGAGGATGAGGGGGTGACCAAGAGCTACAGTCTATGGGATGATTAGGGGGTACACCACGAGCTTACATCTATTGGATAGAGGGGGTGACCAAGAGCCTTACAGCTATGATGATGGGGTGTGACACAAGAGCTTTACTCCTATGAGCATGAGTGGTGACCAAGCTTACATTCTATAGGATGAGGGATGACACAAGAGCTACAGTCTATGAGATAAGGGGTGACACAAAGCTTCACGTCTATGAGGATAAGGGGGACACAAGGCTTACAGTCCTAATGAGGAGGAGGGGTGACCCAAGAGCTTACATCTATTAGGATGACGGGGGTGACACAAGAGCTTCATTCTCTGAGATGAGGGTGTGACAATCGCTTACAGTCTATGAGATTAAGGTTGACACACGAGCTACAGTCTATGAGGAATGAATGGGGTGACCAAGAGCTTACCGTCTATGAGGAGAAGGGGTGACACAAGTTACGTCTATGAGGAAAGGTGGACACAATAGCTTACAGTCAATGAGGATGAGGGAATTTACAAGAATTACAGCTCTGAAGGATGAAAGGACACAGAGAGCTTACAGTCTATGAGGATTAAGGGGTGACCAAAGCTATACATCTATGAGGATAGGGTTACACAAGACTACAGTCTATAGGATTAAGGGTGACACAAGAGTTTACAGTCTATGAGGAAAGGGGATTCTACAAAAATTACAGTTCTATGATGATTGAACGTTGACACGAGTTTTTTACAGTCTATGAGGATAAGGGGGGACACCGAGTTACAGTCTATGAGGCATGATGGTGACATAGGAGCTTACATTCTATGAGATGCGGGGTGACACAAGAGCTTACAGTCTAGAGTATGAGTGGGTGACATGGAGCTACGTCTCTGAGTATAGGGGAGACACAAGAAGTTATAGTCTATGAGGTAGGGGGACACAAGAGCTTACAGTCTATGAGAATGAAATAGTGATCCAGACTTACAGTCCTATAGGATGGATGGAGACACAAGGCTTATGTCTATGAGGTGAGGGGGTGACACAAGAGCTACAGTCAATGAGTATGAGGGGTTGACATAGAGCTTACAGGTCCTATGAGGATTAGGGTGACACAAGAGCTTACATCTATGAGGATGAGGGGTGACATAGGAGCTTACAGTCTATGAGGATAGGGGGTGACTAGGAGCTTACAGTCTATAAACGGTTTGGAGGGTTGACAGGAGCTTACGTCTCATGAGGATGAGGGATACCAAGACTTATAGTCCGATGAGGATGGAGGGTGACACAAAGCTACAGTCTATAGGATGGTGGGTGACACACAGCTTACAGTCTATGAGGATGAGGGGTGACACAAAGCTTACGTCCTATTATGAAAGGGGGTGACACAAACTTACAGTCTATGATGATGAGGGGGGTGAACACAAGACTTACAGTCTATGAGGATGAGGGGGTGACACAGAGTTTACAGTCTATGAGGATGAGGGGTGTACACAAAGCTACAGTCTATAAGGATGATGGGGTGACACAGAAGCTTACAGTCTATGAGGATGAGGGGTTGACACCGAGCTTACATCCCTATGAATGATGAGGGGGTGCACAAGATCTTACAGTCATGAGGATGCGGGGGTGACATAGGAGCTTACAGTCTATAGTATAGGGGTGACACAAGAGCTTACATCTAATGAGGATAGGGGAGACACAAGAGCTTACAGTCTTGAGGATTAGGATGGACACAAGAGCTTACACAGTCCTATGAGGATGAGGTGTGACACCAAGAGCTTACGTCTAATGAGGAGGAGGGGTGACACAAGAGCTTACAGCTATGAGGATAGGGGTGACACAGAGTCTTACAGTCTATGAGGATGAGGGTTGACACAGAGCTTACAGTCTATTAGGATGAGGGGAAGGACACCATATCTTACCATCTATGAGGATGAGTGGGGGTGACATAGGAGCTTACAGTCCTATGAGGAATGAGGTTGACACAAGAGCTTTACAGTCTAATGAGGATGAGGGGAGACACAAGAGCTTACAGGTCATGGGATGAGGGGATGACAACAAGCGCTTCCAGTCTATGAGGATTAGGTGTGACACAAGATCTTCGTCTTGAGATGAGTGGGTGACAACAGACTTACTCTATGAGGTGAGGGTGCACAATAGCTATAGTCTATGAATGAGGGTGGGGACACAAGAGCTTACAGTCTATGAGGATAGGAGGGTGACACAAGAGCTTCGTCTATGAGGATTGGGTGACCAAGAGCTTAACTGATGAGATGAGGGGGTACACAAGAGCTTACAGTCTATTAGATGAGGGGGTGACACAAGCAGCTTCAGTCTATGAGAATGAGGGGGTGACACACGATCTTCAGTCTATGAGGATGATGGGTGTGACAAGAGCTTACAGTTATGAGGATGAGGGGGGGTGACACAAGAGCTTACAGTCTCTGAGATGAGGGGTGACAACAGAGCTTACAGTCTATGAGGATGATGAGGGGAGGTGACACAAGACTTACAGTCTATTAGGATGAGGGGGTGACACAAGATGCTTCAGTCTAATAGGATGAGGGGTACATAGAGCTTACAGTCTATGAGTAGGTTGAGATGATACACAAGCGCTTACAGTCTAATGGATTGAGGGATGACTACAAAGATGCTTACAGTCCTATGATGATGAGAGGGTGACACAAAAGAAGCTCTTACATCTATGAGGATGAGGGGTGACACAAAATTACAGTCTTTATGAGTAGGAAGGGGTGATACAAGAGCTTCACGTCTATGAGGCTGGGGGTGACACAGAAGTATAGTGCTTGTATTATGGACCACGCCATTCTTAATAAGAGAACAGATAAAATAATTTTAACTTAAACAAGATACGCTGCTTTCCATGATGGAATTAAGCATGCAGTCCATTCCTCGATGTAGTGGCCAGACCAGTTACTGCAGATCACCTCCCATTAATTCAGTAGATTTAACTACAGTGACTAGTTGAGCACTAAAGGCATAGGGACCTACTTTTCCTCTCTATGCCGCGATTCTGGTGGGGGTGCTGGTTGTCTGGACAACCATCCAATCTGAATGAGAGACATGGATATCCTAGATAGTTCAATCAATATTTTTGGCTCAGAAAGTAACCTCCTTAAAGTCAATTGTATATGTGTTTCCCTGTTGTAAATGCTTTCCTCCGTCTTAAAACCTGCTGGATATCGAAATGTATCTGTGACAATCTGTTTAGCCTTTTGCTGCTTCCCAGCAGAGGCAATAACTCTTAACGTTTAAATGTCTTGTATACTTGTCCATACAGGATATAGTTTTTAACTATAATTTAGAATCCAATAAGGAAAATGGATAAGCAGATCCATTTTATGAGGCCCGATAATACCATGCTGTGAACGAGCACTGTCATCACTCAATCAAGAAGAAATATTTCAGAGGTACCTGGCTGCCCGGCCGTGTCTAGATCTCATAATAGGCCTTAAGCCAAGAGTATTAAAGTGGAAGAAAATTCGGGGATCAACTGTTTGAAATCAATGAAGAGTCAGAACAATAAAAACTATTCCAATGCGCCGAAGAAAAAAAAATCACTGAAAAAACTGTTTACCGAAGTGGAAAATGCTTATATCTTTGCAAATCCTAAATAGGCTACTTTTGACAGTAGAAAGTTGTGTAAGACAACAATGGGCTCATTTACTAGTCGACCCGCGTTTGTCGGGCCTGAATATTTTATGTTTGGCGACAATTGCCCCAGTTTTGGCACTCTAAAGGCCGATCGGATTGTGGCCATCTGGATCGCTTGCAACGCAACAGAAATGGGTGGGGCGGCCATCGAAAACCCTACGATTCGGAAAAAAAAGATTAAAAAAATTAATAGTGCAGACAACACCACACTGCCCAGGAAGAAGTGAACTCCGTCGGACCTCTGGCGCAGGACACCTGCAGGAACTTTTGGGCGCCACTGATCTTATGGGGGGGGTGACATTCCCGGCAGACATAATCCTCGTCGTACAATACGGCTGCGGGATCGGGATGCCAGGGTAAAGTAAATCTTGGCCCCAATGTGTAATAGTGGAGTTACATTACAGTGACTTTTTTTTTCTAATTTATTCCTTTTTCAAAAAAACGATAACTAAAAGGTTTTCCAACTTTTCAATAGTCCTCTTCTATTGATGGCAGTTCTCCTGCTGCCCTAACCTTGTGGTCTTTTCCCTCCGTTTGAAGCTGGCAATAGGGGTGACCCATATTATGATTGATCAGCTGCTTAGAGATCCAATAGGAAGGGGAGCTTCTAGAGCCAAAACATAGCTTCCCACCCCTCCTGAATGTCTACTGTGGTCCCAGGAGGCATGATGCAGGGAGATATGTGGTGACACAGAATGAACTCATACACCGTATTGTGGAACAATGGTGATAAAACTGGACGGGAATCCCCGCATCTGATTGTCGGTTTGTGTGTTTGTCCCGCTATGTCCCGCAGATCTCCCTGCATCCTGCTCCTACGTACGCCAGTATGAAGAGGAACTGCTGGGGGAGATCTAAAGTTTGAAGGGGAGCTGCTAATGGAGAACACACTGGTATGAGGGAGATGGATCTGTGGGTGAGAGGGGGAGACCCAATATGAACGGGGGGATGTCACAGTAAGGAACGAATACTGCTAGTCAACCACCACAAATGGAGAAGAGCTGCTGGGAGGTGCCACAGTAGAAGGGGAACACAAGGGGAGCACAAGTGATAGTGAGCTGGAGTGACTTAATGTGGGAGCGGAGATGGGGGATCTAAGGGGGAAAACTTGTTTTAAAAGTTGGAGTAAGGGGTGGGGCAAAAAAGGTGTGCAATAGGGCTAAAAGGTTTTTCATGTGCTGCCACTTTTGGTCCCTCTTTCACCACTCCAAATGTGGGGAGGTATCCATATGGGCTCATGCCTAAGGGTCCGCGGAGCACATTTTTTTGAAACGATTTACGTTTTGCGTCGCTTAAAACAGGGGATTTTGCGGGACACACGATTTGATTAGGCTGCAGCCACGCTGGCTTGCACCAGACGGGAGCGGGCCGTCGGACAACCCGACGGATTTCGCTATACGCACAGGATTTTAACATTTCGAAATTTTGGCGGCCACTTACGCGGGAGCCCCGAAAAAGAATGTGAACTCTGGCGGATCTCGAGGGGAACACACGACTGTGAATAACCTGCCGAACTTCATCTCCTTCGTCGACCGTCCAAATCGGGATCCGCGACAGGAAAGGTAATAAATTTGCCCCGTTGTGCTAACCTAAAAATTCATAGGATCCATCATGTTATCAAATTATGTATGTGATCTCATGGACGTGCAACTCAATTGGATTGTTTATCACCAATAGGTCTCTCTCTTAATTCCTTCTATAAATGCAGTTGCATGACTGGGCCCACACAGGCTCGTCACGGAGGGGGGGGGGGACAATTTCATATCCAAGCTACTGGTAATTATAAGGTTCAAATTATATTGAATGATAGCAAGTAATACCTTACATAATACATGTATGATTCTATCTTTCCTAGGAAATATTTTGAAGGATTATCCCACTGTCCTTCCACTAGGCAAGATGAAGGCATTCCTAGTTGACCTTGTGATGTGCTCTTCAGACATGATTGGTAACAGAAAAACACAGAGGGGAGAGATTCAGTTTCTAGCTGACCTTGTGATGTTCTCCTGATACATTAGGGGTAACTAACACTACAAAACACCAGAGTGTGGAAAATTGTGATGTTCTCCTGAATACTATGGTAGATAGTGAAGAAAACACAGAGGGGAGATGATTCAATTGCTATCGGACCTTTGTTGATGTTTCCTCCCTCCATGGATTATCCATCTGGGTACATAGAAAAACACAAGTGTAACTAGGATCCTGCATTTTCTTTAGGCTGCCGCCCCTTGTGGAGTGGGTTTCTTCCTGTGCATTGATACTATAATCGGCCCTAGGGGAGGGCGCGACCATGGGGACGTTATGAGTACGTGTCCCGGTGGCTATGACTCGGCGCACTGCCCAGGCGCACTATAACGTCCTGCTTTGGGCACCGGCTCACGAACGGAGCCCGGTACCAAAGACCAGAGTGGGCTTGTCATGCTGTCTAGTATCCAGCTGACAGTCGCACACGCGCCGTACGGGCGACTCCGTGCGGGTGACCTGACACAACGCCGCTTCACTTCGCCTAACAGCTGCGGAGGGTTCCCCAACTTTGCATTCGGGCGATGAAACACCGTGCAAGCGCCTTACGGGCGGCACACGAGGGCCCGGTGCCAGCATGCGCGCGTGTCTTCCTATTGATGTGATTCGGCCCGCGCTGCGTGGGTGTCCGATCCCCGTGGAAGCTCCGACGGGAATTTGTCCCGACTGCCCCGGGTGTTTTTTTCATAGGCCGCAGACCCTGTCCGGGGTGTCCTTGAAACTGCGAAACTGTCTGAGGCAGCGCAAGCAATGCCTTAGACAGTTTTCAACTGCGCGGGTCTACAAAAATAGTATTGTAGAGCAGTTATGAACTTAAACCAGTAGAGTCAGAGTACACTGGTTTTAGTTCAAGTAGGTAGAAGTAAAGTTATGCAAAACAGCTTAACACTACACATTATAAAATAAAAAAATAAATACAGTAAAAAATAAGCCCACATAATGTACTTTTCCCCATAAAAACGACTTAATATAAGAAATAAAAAAATCATAAAAAAACATAAAACCAAGAAAACCAAGGTCGCGCGCCGCATTGGTTGTATGTTTGCCGCGTCCGTAAACATCTTCCATAAATAAGTCTCCAGACTATTACTGGGACCCGCACGGTAAAACCCGGAGGAAAAACGAAAGACGGGCAAAGAAAGGTTCCGAAAAAAGATACTTTTTTAATTATAACCCCCTATATAAACATGCTCTAAAAAAAGTTAATTTAAAAAATTTTATAATGCACTCGTAAAATAAGCCCACAAAAGAACAACTTCTCACGCAAAAAATAAAAGCCCCTAACCAGATTTGTCAGCTCAAAATAAAAAACGTTTATGCATAAGAATAGCACTGGTTTGATGCTAAAATGAAATAAGATTTTGCTTTGTTCTGTCTCAAATTAGTTTTATAAATATATTCATCGTAACAATTGAATAAAATCACAAACCCCCCACATATTGGGTATTGGCCCTCGCCGTCCGTAACAATCTGCAATAATAAAAACAGAATCGTTTATTAAGTCCGCAAGTGGAACCCCGTAAAAAAACAAACCCTCAAAAACCTCTCTTCTTGAAAAAATAAGTGATTTTTTAGTTACATTATGCCCTTTAAAAAAAGTGCTCTACAAAAGAAAAGTGATTTTCAAACAAAATTTACGGCATCTTAAAATAAGACCACTATCAAAGAACATCTTCTCGCGAAAACTAAAAGCCTAAACCCATTTGTGAGGTGGAAAAAAGAAAAAAGTTTATGCATATGAAACAGACGGTGCATTGCTAAAATTTAAGCAACAATTTTTGTGCCCAAATTACTTTTATTAATATATTCATATTATACTATTAAATAGTTTATTAAAATTTCAAGAAAAATGGGAAAAAATTAAAAAAAATAATATATAAATGATAAGTCTTTTTTGTTATCGTGGCGACCCATAGATAAAAATAAATACTATTTTTTTAATGGTATGTTAACGGCCCAAAAAAAAAACACATAAAATGTTTCCTAAAAATTGACGATTTTCATTTCCTCCCTCCACCAACAAAGCTTTAATTAAATCTCCCAATTAGCTATAGATGCCCCAAAATTATGTATTAAAAAGTGCATCTCATGTGGCAAAAGAAAAAGCCCCTATAGGTCCTTAATAAAGAAAAAAAAAAAATTATAGCCTGTACAATGTGACATAGCAAATCGTATCTGGATGGCGCCTCCTCCCTCCTATGCCAGGCGTGCGCCCCATACAGCAGGTTACCCACCACATAATAGGGTAGGTGTACCGGAGAAATTGGGTAACACAACTTTGTGGAGCCTTTTTTCATTTAATTAAACTTCATTGAAACTGTTAATTTTGACCACCGCAAATGAGTGTATTGTGAAAAATATTACAATTTTCTAGACTGCACCTCCGTTTTGGTTTAACCCCATAAAACACCTAAAGGGTAAAACAAACTTCTTAAAAGTGGTTTTTCATACGTTGAGGGTGTAGTTTCCACACATGGGGTAATTTATGACGTCTAGCTATTATTTAGCCTCTCAGTGCAATTAGAAGTTGAGCAGTGTCCATCTAAATACGGGTTTTGGTGATTTTCTACAAAAAAATGTGAAAATGATACCTAAATTCTGAGACCTCATAACATTCTAGTAAAATATGTGGAATCTTAAAAAACCATGCCAACATAAAGCAGACATTTGGAAATGTAAGTTATGAATTTATTTGGGAGCTATGACTATCTGCATCAAATAGAGAATTTAGAACGTTGAAAATATAGAATTTTCCAATTTTTTTTGCCAAATTTTGTTTTTTTTTTTCATAACTAAAAACGCAAAGATTTCATCCAAATTTTTAAACTAATTTGAAGTACAATGTTGTCACGAGAAAACCAATCTCAAAATCCCCTGGATTTCTCATAGCGTTCCAAAGCTATAACCACTTATAGTGACACATGTCAGATTTGAAAATGGGTCCCGTCCTTAGGCCAAAAGATGCTGTGTCCCGTAGGGGTTATGGGTAACATCAAAGAAACACACGAGGTAGAGAAATCTAACATGTCATCGATGGTGTCTCATGAACAGAGAAGTTGAAATTCGCTCTCCACACATCTTCTAATATGTACTATGCAAGGGGACACACAGAGGAAAGAAAGGGGTTTTCCTGAAGTGTTGCTTTAAATACATGTAAGACTAGACTATCCAGTTAAAATTAAGAACTCAGGATTCTACCGGATAATAGAGCAACACCAACCACGTCCGTGTCTTTTTAATTAAGCTGAGTTTACAATTGCTGATTCCAGAGTGGATATAATAGTTGTGATTGTGGGTGTCATTAACCGTGTTTTTCACACAGAACATCATTTTATCTGAAGTGGATGACAGACTGCGATGCCAATATCGTTAATAGTTAGGTGATGAAATCAGCCAGATGCTGTATGGAGTCTATGGAGCCAGATGTAACTTGCCAAACATCTATTCTTCTTCTGCTGAATAGGGCCTAAAAAAAGTAATTATTAATTAGGAAGCATAGCCTACAGCAATGCGAAGCAGATATCTATAGAAATAGCCTGAAATGATGGACGAGATAGATTGACTTAAAGTAACAATCAAAGCGGACGGAAATCTTTAAAGAAGACTTTCATCACGATAAATTTATTGCATCCTTTCACATTGTCATTGTCCAACAATTCTGGAATATTTTCTCTCCAGCCCCTACTATTCCTAAGCAATCATTCTTTGTTTCTTCCAGATCTCTAACCGTAAAATGGGTGGAGCCTGATAGACAGCTCCACCCCAAGACACCCACTTGACATTAATGGCTCATAACATATTTTTTATAATTATTAATACAGTATTTAGGCTTTCACTATGAAATGGATGGTCCCTGGCCTAAAGCAAAAGTCTAGTCCCACCCATTTGAAAGAGCTGAAATAATGGCATGATGATTTTTGAAAGTGTTGGAGCTAATGAATTTCATCTATGTTAGAATCAGTGAATAGCATGTATTAATGAAGCAAACCAGTTGGAGTCGTTGAGGTGTGAGAAATCCTCTTTAAAGGACACCTGCCACCAGATTAATCGGTGGTAGACTGTCCTGTAGTGGTGCTCGTTACCTCTGAGGGATGATGGCAAAAATTTGCAGCTTAATCCTGGGCTCCTGTAGTCCCTGAGAAAATAAGGTTATAAAATATGTAAAATAGCCTAAGGCATTCAGGCTCTAGTCACCTTGTGAGGGTCAAGATAGTGATTATATTGCTTCTATTGATTATATGCTCCTAATGATTAATGCCTTTATTGTATACAAAGTGCCCTTTGCCGCCCTAATATTTTTGTACTTTTCTGTTAGAAATACAGAGCTTTTTCCCTTACAATCATTTTAACTGCAACATGCAACTATCAGCGAAACTCAATTTGTGATGGAAAGCAGCAAGATGGAAGAGCAGATGTTACTCCAAAGATAGTACCCAGGTTTTGGGAGTGATGGTTAACTTCCTAACTTCTTCAGGCTACAGAAGATGACGCCTGCAATGGCAACCATAATTAAGTTGGAAACCAATCATCAAGAGCCGGAGGGCCATACAATATATGCTAGCTATAACCATTATAATGATTTTAATGTATGTAACCACAAACACCCTTTTTCTATGGGTATAAGACTATGTAATCAGGAAATAACACAGTTTCATCTCTCTTTTCTGTTCGGCAATTAAGAGCATAACCTAAGATAAAACAGAACTTCATCATTCTGTCTTTTCTTTATCCAAACGTGCATCGCATGCTCAGATAATTTGGAGTGTCCTGGAGAAGAGTGTAAGGCGGGATTGGCCCGACCCTGACAGCTGGCGCCCAACGTGGGGCCATCCCTGCTGATACCGTACACCCGAGGACCCGAACCAGAGGACGGAGGACGAACGCTTGTCCACACCAAGAGGTCGCGTGCCTTCACTGAATCACGGTATGTTTATGCATATTAATATGTTAGACTTCCCTGTGATCATTGGTGTGGAATAAGTTAGTAGCTCTGCTACTTTTCGGTCTACGGCTGATTGTGCTGATGTGGAGACTCATTTTCTTTTACGGTGATCGCTGGGATGGTTCAGAACTGATACATAGTGACACTTCCCTATGTGTGTTCACTGAATCATCACCACGCCTCATTCTCTCAGGCACTGAATCATACCTTTGGGGAAAGTGAAAGTAAAGGGCTTCATTTGTGACATATAGAGTCTCCTGCCCCCCTTCTGTAGAAGCTGGGAGAGCAGTTGCGGACTGAGAATAGTTACGATTGACATCCTCTGTTCTGGGGATATATTGGCACTGGGTTACGTGTCCGGATTGTTTTTATTGTTTCTATTGTTTCATTGTTTTTATTATTTTATACGGGGGGAGGGAATTAAGGTGGTCTAGGGTTAGAGACCGGAAAAGAGATAGCATTGGCTCATTAGGAGACGGCTGATTGAGGTACCGAGGGAAGCACGGTTTATGAGCTATTATAGCTCTAAACGGGTGTGTGTCAGAGAGTTCGGGTAGGTTTAGGGACTTTGTTATTTTGCTGACACACGACGGTGAGCCGGGCCCCTGCGTTGATTGATTAAGCTACACTAACGTGTACCTTGTTAAGAACATGATGTTAGGTGTGTTTAAGAAAGTGCATACCCTCCCCGAGGGGCAGAGACTGCAGTCGGGCTTGTTGAAAAAGGAAGGAAAAAAGTATGTTAATAATTGTGCGAGGTTGTACAAGTATGTTGATATGCCCGCCAAGGGAGGCTGCAGCTTCAGTGTGAAGCAAATTCTAACCCACAAGTAGAGGTGTGTTAGAAGATAAGGGCATACTGGAAGCTGCTCAGCTCACTACACGATGGCCAGAGCATTGCAAGATGAAGGCTGTCAAAGTGCTAGGAGATGGTGGTTCACGCAATAAAGTCGGAAGTGCTATATGGAATGTGAAGCCTTCAATGAAATGTGAATGTGGAACTAAGATGCGATAGCACCATGTGCTCAGCCCACCGCCCGCCCATAATGGCGGCCAGCCTTGTCCAAATGGGTGGACATGTACAGTTGTGGTTTACAAAATCCTGAGTGGGCAGATCATGCGCCGTTCAATGTGGTGGCCCCCAGACCCTACCCATAATTTGGCTCAACCCCTTTGGTCAGCCCCGCCTTAACCCCACCTAGTGGTGGCCATCCTTGGTACACCCATAGTTCAACCCCTATAACCCTCTCATTACTTCCCTCTTCAATACTATCAGGGTCCATCCCCTGTGGCCTCACAAATGGACCGGGAGTTGAGAATGTATGGTGGAGAAGTCACTGAAACCCCACCCCCGTGTTCATGGGACGTCAAAAAGACAGCCCCTAAGCAGGACAAAAAGGTTCCCCTCAGACCCCACCAGCCCCTCTCCTTAAACATGCATGTTACTAGTACAAACGACAGGTCACCAGACAGGGGGAATTAATGGGCAGAGCTTCAGGATGGCTGTCCTGATGCGTAGTCAGTTATAATACGGTCAGATGATGAGGAGGATGAGGAGGAAGAGCATCAAGTTATACGTTCTCCAAAGCTGGATGTTAAAGGCCCAGCCTCAAAGCCCTGCCCATCCCTAAAGCCACAATTCTCCAACTCAGATGCACCCCTGCAGTCCTCCGAGGAATTACCCACAAATTCGCCCGAAGTTGTTTCCTGGGATACCAAGGAATCAATAGCAATTTCCCACTACTCATTTGCCACCCCCACCACCCATGCCAGAGTTAGAAAAGTGTCCCTAGGCTCACACGAGTATAAATACCCCTGCAGGAGGTCAGTTAATTCTGTACCCTGGGACATGGGGACATAACTACCCATGAAGTGGAGCTGTAGTGAATCCAGCCCAACGACTAGCCTTAAACATTATGGAGTCTAGCCAGGGAAATAAGTAAGAAACGGGGGTACTCAGATTCAGCGTGTAAAGCACACAATTTATACAGAGTAACGGTTATCTTGAACCAGGAAACCGTGGTAGTTGCTAATTCTGGGTATTTGCCCCTGCGATGTCCTCATTTCAAGCAGTGGGTCCTGTTTTGGGTGGCAGAGCAGAAATAGAGCCAGTACTCTCCGGTCAGCAGTTTTGGAATTCATTAGTGTCTGCTGCTAAAGTGGAAACACCGATACTATGCCTCGCAAGTGTGTTTAACCCCTGATATCCATAGGTTTTTATCAATATCCAGTAGCTGATGTATTAAGATACATTTGCGGACTGTCCTCCGTTCATAAATCCCCCGAATCCAGGATCATATAAAGAGTTAGTTGGTTTCCAATTCCCCTCCCATCACTCAAACTTTGTGTCACACCTGCTAAAACAGATGGGATTAGGGATAATGAGGATGTTGCTCCTTAACAGCCTCTAAACATAGTGCAACCAGATGAAACGGATACAGTAAGATATGTCCCTTTTAGTCCCAAACCTTTGGACTCACTGGTGGAAAAACTCCCTGAACCTGATAAATTTCCCTATGCAGTTTGTCCGGATACTGGACATAACAGAAATATTTGGGGAACTTGGAAAGATCTGTTTAATGTGATACTGTTAGGGCACCTGAGACCTATCTCAAAACAACTAACTCCAACCTTGAATGCATCCAAAATCACTGATCAGACTATACAACATGATCAGGCATACAATTTATTGAGCAATTAAAAGGTGGGCACAGCTTGTCTTAGTGATCAGCCCCGGCAGCATTCAGGATGTACAGCAGGAACCTGATGAGTCGGCAGAAAAGTATGCTGCTAAATGATTTACAGCAGTTTGAGGATCTCGGATTCTCAGCACACAACAAAATTCAGGCTACCATGTTAGTAAAGGCTTTTATCGATGGGTTGAAGAGAACCTAAGGAAAGATTATCAGAACCAGACCCGATATATTCTGCTGACTACAAAGATGGCAGTCACTAATAGTAAAAGGATTTTCATCAACGTTCCTATGGCCAAAGATAAAAGAGAAAAAAGAGAAAATTATGATGCTTACAACGAAAGATGCAGAGGATGGTGAGGATGAGGTGATACAGGGGGGATCCCCCTTATGAATGCAACAGCCACCTAGTCCATATAATGGACCAGGCCCAAGCCCCACTTATCAGTCAGAGAATTGGCCACAACGATGGCAAGCTCCCCCGCCGATATCATGCAGCCATACCTAGGCAGGCCCAAGCCAAGCCCCCACCTGGCAAACTGGGCCTCCTATGTTTGGAGATGTCACAGCCCCCGCCCAGGTCACTATAAAAGACACTGTAAGGCCAACCTCCCGGCCGACCTGCCACCCCCGTCCTTATCCCTCATGGGATCATCGTCCCGGAATGAATCCATGGTTGAACCAAGATCACTACCATACCCAACAACACCCTGGGTAACCCTAGGCAATGAGGTCGGCCAGCCAGTTCCCCATCTTCCCAATGTGTTCCAAACATCTCACCCTGCGAATGTAACTTTACAATGATCACAACACCCTTAGTTTATGTGGATACTGGCGCGCCACTTCAGTCATCTCAGCTAAAGCCCTGCCCCACGTCCCTTTGTCCAGAAGATACGCTTACTTGTATTGGCATTGAGAGGTACTAATCACTCCTCCCCACTTAACTGGTCCCTATATCTGCTGGTCCCTTTCCCAACACAATGATATGCAGTTTCTTGTCTCAGACACCTCGCACCATCAATCTATTTGGGCTATTTTCTCAGAAACTAAGAGACCAGCTCCTACACAGCAGAAGGAGCTGACTGTTTTGAAACTAAGCCCCACTTCCAGGGTGAGCCTCTTATCGATGTATTATATCAAGCCTACCTACCCAGCCATCAGTCTTTACGATCAAGGATTCCTCTGAATTGACGGGACCTGTTGTACCTTTACCCAGTTGGTCTCTGGTCTCAAGACCCGTATGATGTTGGGCTACTCCCAGTTTCCACCGGGGTCGATGTGTGTACCTAAAAAGGGGCTGCATACCCCAGATTTGCCTCAATATCCGCCTTAAGGGCCTGTCAAGAAGAAGCTGGGGAGCAAATATCACTGCTCCTGGGGCAGGAGTATGGTGAGGGTGCACCAGCCCTGCAATACCCATACTTGTTTCCCAAAACGAAGAAAAAATTCATCCAAAGTCACCACCCAATATAGACTGGTACAATACTTGAGGGGAGTATGCTGCTACCCATCCTGAAACCCCTGTGGGTTCCCAACGCCCCCAACCCTTACTTTCGGGGGTCCCTGCCAACCCGATATGTTTACCAGTGATTTACTTGCAACCGATTTTTTTCAGTGTCCATTGCACGAAAGCGCCGATACCTTTTCGCCTTACACACAGGGGGTACAACGTAACCTGGACCAGGACACCACACAGGAGCCCAGAATAGTCCCAATCAATTCACCCAGGCTATGAAGAACACTTCTCTACACACCATGGATTCTAAGAACCCCAAGGTCCACTGTTACAAATACGTGGAGACCGTTTGCTTTGTGGCGCTACTTCCACCTACGTCCTGCTTCACTGTCTTTACATCTTTTCCTTGATCATCGACCTCAATTGCAGAGTCTCCAAGGACAGGTGCCAATGTGCCAAGCCAAAGTGTGTTTTCTTGACACTGCATGCTCTCAGGTGCAGACACCTTCACCGAGAACGAAAATTGACTATTTTACCCTCCTCCCGGACTATTGTCTCACCCAACCTCTTGGCGCCTAGTCACCTACTGCCGGCAATGGATACCGATGCGTTCATCACATGCGCCTCTTTCTTATGTTTGCAAACAGGCCAGTGCAACAATATGCTGTGGATCGGTGCAACCTACCTCGAACAATGGATTCTGTTCACTAACTGCCAAGAGCAGTAGCTAGTGCCGCCAGCGTTGGCATGCCCCACTATGAACAACGAATTCAACCTCTTTATTTCAGAGGCCCATGGGCATGGCGTCTGGAGTACTGACACAACCCATACTGGAACAAGACCATTGATACAGCTACTCAGACAGACTGACCCAGGTCGGCAC
>CM033643.1:208494652-208539279 GCA_019512145.1 Engystomops pustulosus
AATCCATCATACCAGTACACGGCGAAGCACATTCTACCTCTGTGTACACTCCCGGAATGAAACTGTAATTCATGGTCAGATGTATGGTGGAACACAGGGAGAAAGGGGATATAGACCCCAAGAAGGTTGGCAAGGACAGACCGAACATGGCATCCCTTCTTGACCGTAGTCTCTGTATCTGGGGGAGTCCCGACTAGATCATGTAAACCCCCAGGCAACTGTCTTCCTTTTTTTATAAGCATTACATGCCTTCCCCAGTAATTTAGGTAAATAGGTGCTAGGATGTTACAGGGGGGCGCTAAATGGGAAGCTTGGGATTTTTCGAACTGCGATGCTTAATTGAGAATACCCACAAGTTGCCCCAGTAAACCACATAGTCCGGAGGCAGATCAAGACTACAGAAAAGTAAGCGAGTTAAACCATTTCCCGGGTTAAAATGGAATAGGTTTTCTCTATGGAAACTCAGTTGTCCCAAGAAAAGAACTATGTTAAATTGGGAAGGGATATGTAAAGGCACCAACATTCTCGGGGGGAAAAATTTTTGCAAAAAAAATAGCTGTGCAGTGGCAAATCCTCATCTAACCACCCACCCTAAGTATCCCACATATAGATAACTGGCCTGTTTGATGAAACTTTTCAAAGGCCAGAATACTTCTGACTGTTTGGAATACTACCTTTAGTTCATGATAAGTCCAAGGGTAGACCCCAGGTGAAATCTGGTTGAGCAGGGGAACTAGACCCCTGTGTATCCTCTGAATCACTATGCCCAAACTCCCCTGGGGTGTTTGAAATGTTTTTTGCCGAGAGATGTCACCATAGAGACCCAGGTTTATTGGTCCGACCATACTTCTTTCCTTTATGATTCTTTTGGCTATGTTGAATGGTAAGCTGAGGAATCGCCTTCCCCAATCATGAAGGGTCAATGTGCTCCTGGTTTAATTAGTCCTGCCTTTCTTGATGTGACCCCTGGGATCCGACCATAAAATGAACAGGTAAGATAAAAGGTCACTAGCAAACACTGGACTCTGACAAGACCCTGATGTTACATAATAGTATTGGTGTCCCAGGGGGTCCCCGACCGATACAAGGCTCGGATTCAGATTGCAGACGGATTTGCATCCATAATTCCCCAAGTACAAAATCACAAAAATGTGTGACTGGATAAATTAGTTACTATAATGAACAGAGGTTTGTAATTAGGTGGGATGCTTTCACTAGTATTGTGGAAGAAAGGCCCCAATACTAGAATGACTTTACAAAATAAGAATGACTCGAATATGATCTCGCAAAAAGGTGGAGTTGTGTGGAGGAGAGAGAAGCTGTTGCACCTACATCCCCTCAGAAATTCCGGAGCTGGTGGTAAACACTGATAGCAATAAGAAAATCACAGCATTGGCGGGCCGGATGAAGGAAAATGCATGGGTAGATACCTCCTGGGCACATGGTTACTACCTGGCAGGGGGTGGAAGGCCCTATTCCAACAGATCGGATTGTACTACTCGGGATGTTCATCCTGGTCCCTATTTCTCTATGTTGTTGTATACCATTGTATAAAAGTTTGGCCAAGAAAATTGCGAAGAACAGGCTAACGGAGTTTTCCTAATATGGATACACAGTCTGTTTGTTATATGTCCTGAGGAATAGAACGCTGCCCGAATGCCTGATATCTCAGTTCTGGGTCAAACAGCTATGTTCCAGTTCGGAAAACCCAAATTCTCCCCCGATAGATGACTTACCATGCCATTGTGATCTCAATACTTAGGCCCCCTCGCCCCAATGGAAATCTGTGTAAGGAAAAAGAGTTACTCCATGTGTCACAAGGTAGTGCTGGGAAATTGATCCACAGGTGTCACAAGGGCACAATTGGTCATGACTCAAATGAAGCAATCCACTCCCCTCTCCCACCACTGACCAACTATAGAAAAAGAATTGGAGTGAATTGTAGGGAAAAGCTCATTCTTTAGGGGGAAGTGTGAGGGTCAAAGATGTGATTATATGCTTCTACTTGATTATTGCCCTAATGATATATGCCTTATGATTGTATACAAGTGCCCTTTGCCCTCTATTTTGTACTTTGTCGTAGAAACTACAGAGCTTTTCCCTTACATAGTTTTAACCAACAGCAACTATCAGTCGAACTCAGTCTTTGAGAAAACAGAAAGATGGAAAAGCAGATGTTACTCAAAGATAGACCAGGTTTTGTGAGTGAAGGTTAACTTCCTAATCTTCAGGCTACAGAAGAATGGACGCCGCATTGCAACCTTTTACGTTGGAAGACCAATCAGCAAGAGTCCTGATGGTCAGACCTATATTTTTGCTTAGCGTTAACCAATTGCATGAATTTTAATGTAGTAACCACAGCACCTTTTTCATGGGTATAAGACGCTATTTAATCAGGAATAAACACAAGTTCATTTCTCCATTTTCTGTTCGGCAAGTTTAAGAGCATGGACCCTAGATAAACACGAACTTCAAGTCTTCTGTCTTTTTCGAGCCAAACGGGTCACGCATTCTCGATAATTTGAGTGTCTGGGAGCAAGTGTAAGGCGGGATTGGCCCGACCCCTGACAACCTGAGCACCTCATGGCTCCTCTCTCTTAATTATGCAGGCCCCCAATTTAGTTTTAATATTCTCACCCTCCATCTGCTCGCATCTCCTCAGGCTCCAGTGACTTCATCTCGCTGTCTGAAATCTTGTGCATGGAGTCCTTGGGTTTCCTCACCCCCTGTTAACCTGGTAGTTCTCAGCGCATTGATGAGAGTTCCAGAGAGGCCGGATGAACATCACGGGCTCTCTGAAAAGACAAGTGGACGGAGAGGAACATACTAACTAGGGGCGTGCATATTAAGCAGCGGAGGATGCCTCAAGTGACAGATCCAGCACCTCAGGCTAATTCTAAACATATTTTTTAACCTTAATTCTCTTCGTATTATGGGAGCCCAGGATAGCGCAAACGGTTGCATCATCCCCTATAGGTAATAGAACAGTCTACCACTGATCATCTGTGGTAGATGTCCTTTCACCCCTTAATGACGCAGGGTATTTTCGCTCATTTCTGCTCTCTCCAATCTTCAAAATCCATAACTTTTTTTTCATTTTTCCGTGTACAGACCGGTGTGAGCGAACTTAGTTTTGTGCGTACAAATTTTACTTTCCCATAATGTTATTTATTATCCCCTGCCTGTATTGGTAAGCCGTAAAAAATCAAATGTGAAAATTAAAAAAAAAACTGCTGGTCTTCACGTTCTTAATGCCAAAATTGGCTACAAAATATGGGAAAGGGTATGATTTGCAATACTGTGATGCCACGAATAAGCATTCTATTGTCAAACCCTTCTAATGTTCGATCGAAAATCATCTGCTGGCTTTTTAGAGACATGACACCTACAAGCCAACACTAGCCTTTTTATAGCCAAAAGTAATACAAATCTTTATTTTCATTTCATTATAAAATTTTTGTACATATTCCAACAAAATGAAGATAAAGGGTAGTGGAGGATACAAGCAGTAGTGTAGGATGATCCACAGATACTTAAAAACAGAGCGCTGGTGAGAGTAATACTGTATTGAAACATCATGTCACATGGTTTAGGGAGGGATCATACAATTCATACACACATATATGGCAACGGCCATGCACGAGATACTATGTTATTCAGACTGTAATGAGCTTTTTTAAATATATAAAGTGCTCATGCTGTGCAAAAAAATATACAGTGTAAACAGACCCATGTTTAGATTATGTCTCCCGTCTGCTGTTGCTAGATCCCGAGCCCCCCCGACGCGCTTTCGGCTGCAAGCCGTTCGTCTGGGTTATTTTCCTTTAATCAGCTGGATTTTATTTAAGGGGAATCCGGCCAACCTGAGGAAGTCGTGCACGCACCTGATTAGTTATTAGTTCGAGCCGGCGAGCTACTGGGCGCACATCGACGCTGAAAGGTGTCCGCCCCGCAGTCCACGCTCATCTCCGTGCACTGACCAGTCATGTGACATGACGTCACCATACCCGGACACGTACACCGGAGGGGATAGTCATGGAAACAAGGCTGATCCTACAGTCCGTGCACGCACACCCACCGTATCTTATCAGGTGATGAATGTGTCCCCCGCCAATTTTGTAGTAATCGATGTGAAGGGGAGAGAGAAACAGCTAATGAAATGAATTCTGAATTACTAACAGTTCATTTACATCGATATTATTCCAGACAGGGTAGATATAACGTTCTATATCGATGATCCATAGACCGAAAAGAGAACAGCAAAAAAAGGAATATATCATAGTTGAAATAGGTTCTTAGGAGGCGGATTATCTTTCTCTTATTAAAGGTATATAGAACCAAACTATATAGGTTTTTTTAGGATCACTTCTATTTTAGGGATGGATGGTGAGGGAATGTGGGAAGTATGAGTGGGGGTGTAGGTGCTGGGTGAAAAAAGGTGAGGGAAAAATAGGTGACGGAAGGGGGGGGCTGGTGGAGAGTGGACCTCTTACGGGCGACCCGGGATTTCGAGATAGCCGCGTCATCTTTGGGCGCTGTGCATCGACGACATCCTGGTCGTCGGGAGAGGACACCCAGCAGCTGAACCATTTGTTCAAACATAAATGTGAATGACATTTAACATTAAACTTACATACAATGTATACCACACAAAGTTGAATTGTTGGTGTTCTCTTATAGAAAAAGAATGAATTTGGGTTACCTTCGAATCGACCTATACAGAAAAAACGCAGTCAACTCCGACTGCACGCCTCAATCCTCTCACCCACCACAAACCACAAGCTGTACTACGCAATATCTCCGAATAAAGCGTCTGCTCGACAGACGAAACTTGAACACCTGGCGCCCAAAACTTCACGAATTTATACATCGTGGCTTATCCAAAGTTCTAAGAAAAGGCCTACCATAAGCCAAATAACCCTATAACACAGCTACCTCTATCCTGAAAAGAAACAAAAGAAGGATCAAGTGAGATCATAACAGACTTCCACTCAAATGGCAGCCATGAAAAAGTTCTACGAGAGCGTTTTTGGCCTCTGTTAAGATCAGATTCCAGTATACAAAAATACTATCTCCATAACACCCAGTGTAGCAGCCCGCAGATCCAAAATCTGCGGGATCTGCTAGTGACTAGTCTTCACACAAAAAAAAGCATCTTCCTGGACAACAAAGGGCCCAAATGGGGATGCAACCATGGTCCCGTGTGTAGCCGCCCCAATATCAGAAAACCCAAACTTTTAACAGACTCGGCGGTAGGAAGGAGTATAAAATTACCATACATAACCTGTACTACCAAGCATGGGGTATATCCATGCCACATGCCACCTGTGTTCTGAGTCATTGTCCTAACTACTAGAGAACCTTAAAACGCGCCGAGTACGGGAACATGTACGGGATATTAAGGCAGCGCGCAACCCAGATTTCTGCCGATGGACTTCCAGTAGCGAGACATTTCCAGGACGCCACGAATGTATCCCAAATTCTTCGCGTCTGTGTCATATACCACATTAAACACTCTAGGGGAGGTCCTGTAGCGCAAAAATGCACACTGCGAGATCAATTGATCTTGACCTCAAAACATTATCCGAGGCCTTTATGAACCCTGACTTACGCACCATTCCTCTGACTTCCACCCGGTTTGCGTCGGTTTTTAACTTTAAATTAAGTTTGACTTTTTATCATAAGGTTTTGTTTTATTCCCGTTGTATACTATTTTCATTTTAGTTATTTAGTAGATCCATTCGATTAGTATGCGAAAATGTAGGCACCCTGGAGAATTGACAGTCCATTACAAAATTGGGAAATGGATACAGCACCTTGACCTGAATACGAATATTCTTGACATCTTGGAATCAACACTAAGGACAGGACTTTTGGACACCTTCCCTGAACCCAACTGTAACACCATTATTTTCACATTTTTTTCACTATCAATTTTTATTTTATATTTTTCATTTTTAATTTTATTCTTCAAGCACATATATTATGAAGCCGCTATATGTGAACAACACCTATGTCACATTTGTATTTAGCACGTGTACCTTTGTTATGGGAACCATTATGCATACAATCACATGGTCTATCATCGCAACTCACACATAGACAGGCTCTACTTGCCATCCCAACACTGTTTAATTGAAAAAGTGGTATAATGATCAAGATCATATATTGAAAATTCTATGGACCTCTTCTATTTTAAACCCCCCCCTCACTCCTTTTCCCCCCCCCCCTTCCTCCCCCTATTTTTCACCTTCACCTATTTTTTCACCCTCATCACCTATCACCCCCACTCATCACCTTCCCCACCCTGCCTTCACCATCCATCCCTAACCTAGGAAGTGATCCATTACAAATACCTATATAGTTTGGTCTATATACCTTTAATAGAGAAATGCCCTAATCCGCCTAAGAACCTAGTTATAACTATTATATCGTCCTTTTTTTTGCTGCTTCTCTTTTCGGTCCTAATGGATCATCGATATAGAACATGTATAATCTACCCTGTTTTTTTTTTTTTCGGGAATAATCGAATGTCTAATCGAAATTAGTAATCTCAAATCTTTCATTAGCTTTTTCTTTTTCTTCTCTCCCTTCCATCTCTCTAACATTGGCACATTCCTCACCTGCTAATATACTCGGTGGTGTGCCGCCACGACTGTAGGATCCGCCCTCTGTTTCTCCCCTGACTCTCCCTTCCTGTCACGTGTCCGGTTGGACGTCATCGTCACATGACTGGTCACGTGCACGGAGATGAGGTGGACTGGGCGGAACACCTTCAGGAGTTGTGCGCCAGTAGCGCCGCCGGGCTCGACTAATACTTAATCAGTAAGTGCACGCGTCCTCATTGGCCATCCCTAAATAAAATCCAGCTGCATTCAGAGGAACAATACCCCCAGAAACGAAGTTTGCGCCGAAACCTCGTCGGGGAATCTATCCACAGCAGACTGGAGACATAATCTAAACATGGTAATGTTACAATGTATTTTTTTTTGCACATGCACTGAGCCCTTTATATATTTAAAAGCTGCACTTATAGTCTGAATACCTACTAGTATCTCGTGCATGGCCGTTGCCATATATTTTGTGATGAATTGTTATGATCCTCTCCCTAAACCCATGTGACATGATTTTTTTCAATACTTATTACTCTCCGCAGACGCTCATGTTTTTAAGTATCCCCGTGTGACACATCCTCACTTCGCTTGTATCCCCACTCGCCCCTTTATCTTCCCTTTTGTGGAATAGGTAAAAAAATTTTTGAATGAAAATGAAATAAGATTTTATACTTTTTGGCTAAAAATGCTTAGTTTTTTTGTTCTTGTAGTTATGGTGCTCACTTCTTGTGGGCTCAGTTTTTTAACGACTTTCACTCTCGTTCCAAATAAACACACAGCTTTATTTCTTTGGTTCAGTGCGATCGCGGTGATACTAAATTATACAGGTCTTTATTGCGTTTAAAACACATTTTCAAAAACTAAATAATGGGTTGGGTGGGGGGGGGAGGGGAAAAAAGAAAAACATTTTTTTGCCATCTTCTGAAGCTAATATTTTTCATACTTTTGGTGCACTAAAGCTGTGGGAGGTGCTTTTGTGTGAAATGAGCCAACGCTGTTTCATTGCTACCATTTTTGAGTCTGTGCAATTTTTGATCATTTTTTTTACATTTTTTATGTCTCTAAAATGGTGTACAGCCCATTTCGGACATTTGGCCGCCATTTCCGTCTCGAGGTCACCGCCGTCAATAACCTTTTTATATGTTCATAGATTGGTGGGCATTTTGGGACGGCGCGATCTAATGTGTTCTATTTATTATATTTATATCAGTTTTTCTAGGAATGGGGTGATTGAACTTTTAATATTTTTTTATTTTGTTAAATTTTTTAAACTTTTTTTTTCTTTTTTTCCCCACATTGCTCAGACCCTCTAGGTACATGAACCCTAGATGGTTTGATCGCTCCTCCATATACTGCAATCCAACTGTAGCACATTATATGGCATTCTGTCACAGGATACTTACAATGCGTCCACATGGCATTGTAATGGCTGTGCAGGAATGATTATCCTCGGGTCCAAACGAAGACCCGAGGGTACCATGGCAAACCTATCTCCGCCCCCTATGCGTTCGTGGGAGTGGTGATCGAGGTAGATGGCGGTGCCCCATGTGCGCCACGTTTAAAGTGCCGCCGGCGACAAAGAAAGTGTTAACACCCGCGATCTGCAGCACCACCGCGGGTGATACGTGGTCTTTTCTGCGATATGCGCTCAGCGCTTCCTGCGCGCTGGCTACATAGGAAGTGAAAGGAGATCTTCTCACATGGGTAAAGTGCCGAGGCGTACGCTGCCGCGCCGGCATAAAGTTTAACAAGTATTTTAAAAACCGCGATACAGCGTTTAAAACACTAACAAAAATCAGCTCCGGCACCAGCTCGCCCTGAAGCTGTGCCCGTAATTTTCCATCTGACCTTCCACTTCGAAAGGGTATGTTTCCTTCATAAGATCAGAGATACCGGGAGGGTGGATACCACACGGAAGGATCTGTATTCGGACCACAAGGACATAAGCACAAATAAGCATAACTCTCGTGGATAACTGTATTGGGATGGTGGAGGACAATAACAGTATTAGGACTTACCCCCCAGGGGGGCTCACCTGGTGTTGGGTGAATGTCAGCCTTACAGGTACAGTGGCATCCAGTCCAGGAAGATCCCGTTTGCACCGGGACCATGAACCCAGGAAACTGAGCTTGCTGAAGAGTGGGATTGGCGCTCAGATCAATAGATACATTGGACTTCGATGCCAGTCCCTCTCTCATCTCTCCCTCCCGGTTTCTTGCACAGACTACGAAGAGCCATTAGTGATGTTTACTGAAAATCAGGCATCATATTTAGCAGTAGTGTTGTTCTGAAATGGGGAGAGCTTCACGCACACATAACTCCCCACTTCCTTATGCAACTTTGGTAAAACCTTTTAAATCTCACTTTAAAAGGGGGGGGGGGGGGGTGTCCCCTTCTAAACTGCACTCATCTACCCGTCATCTCCCAATGAGTGTTTAGAGATGCCACGAGCAGCATGAACAATGGGGGATGTCCTGACTTGGCACCCACCTGACAGTCCGTGGAGTTGAGACGGCACTTAAAGGCCACACAACGTTGAGAAATAAGTGCAACACACTCGCAATGCTTTGCTGCGGGAACGCAACATCCCGAACTCTGCACCGCGGTAGTGACTGACATTGCTGAGTTCTCCATGGCCCGCTTTCACTACCACAGCTAAACGTTCCCGAAACAGCTTCCTACTCATTGCAGTATTGGTCACTATACCTAGATTATTGAACTATTACAAACAAGACCCCCCTCCACATATCTGAAATGATTTACAGGCCTATCTATTTTACATAGGTTAAGACACTAATAGCAGATGATGGAGGCGCGTTGGATGGCGCTCTAGTAAGGGGGCATGTTTTTACTGGGAACCTTGGGTGTCTTTAGACACGCCCCTGTATTTCCTCCGGGTCCCTGAAGTGTAGATGCATTTTTATTTGCTAGACGATCCCCTGACACTTTCCTCCCCCTCCGCCCCTATCTTTCCTCTGACTTCTCCTTCCATTTCTCCCCCCTTTTTTCTTATTTTTTTTTCCCCTCTTCTTCGAGATCTTGCTCATTACTCTAATATGGAGACCCCCCCTATCGCGCCCTCACATGGACCCTGTACAAGATATCTTTAAGTAGATTTATTAGAAATATAGTACGATTGTTTGCTGGCACCCGGATGCCCATATGTTTTTGTGTCACCTAATTGAGGGGATTGTGTTATGTCTATTTTTATAATTGTCCTTTGTATCATCGCGTTACTATAAAGTTCTGTGATAATCTCACTGCCTGCTCATCTAGGGACTCTGCGCTGCTTAACTGCGTGCGCTATTAAATAAAGTTTATTATTTATACATTTAGTGTTTCCTGTACTGCATCTCTTTAATAAAGGAATGTTACAAAGTTCTATTGTATTGTTTGTGTACTCAGGGGCATAAACTAGAAGTCACATTTTACGTCACACAACACACACACACACACAATACTATATCGACATACCATAAACACTCCCAATACACACCCAACACCCTATTCTGTTGCCCTCTGACACGGTGAACCCATGTGGCTGCTGCCTCGGATTGTAAGTTAGCAGTGACGTCATGTTGACAGCCACCATGTTGTCACTGGCTGAGCTCTTCTCTTAACAGGTCAGTTTTTATGGAAGACCAAAGCTGGTGGTCAGCACCTGTCCAGCAAACTCGCAACACAAGCAGCCCTGACTACAGCAGATAACTGACCTGGTAAGTGAAATCCACTATCCGGAACCTAACTTGTGCGTCCCTGAGCGACCCTAAAGAACACAGGGAAAACTTACTTCGTCGGCCGCTGTCTGTATGTGGAGGCGGACAGGTTAACCGAATACTGATATAGACCAAGTGTTCACACTGCCACAAAACACACAGGACGAACAGGTAACCGGAATACAGGAATAGACCGTGTCACACGGCGCACAGCAACCAACACAAGACTGAGACGTTAACCGATACAGTAATGACCATTGTTCACACTTGCCACAAAAACCAACACAGGGACTGAACAGTAACCGGAATACAAGAATAGCCATTGTTTCCACTGGTAGCAACAGATAAAAACACAGGACTGAGACCGGTAACGGGAATACAGATAACCATTGTCACGACTGGTTGCACAAGAATACTCACACAGGACTGAGACAGGAGGGACAAAACCAAGAATATAGACAGAGTCTTCAGGCAGATAAGCAAGTCCAGATCCAGATACAGGTACTGGGATACACACTGGTCAGGTCAAGATCAAGATCTAGCAGATTTATATACATGAGTTCAGATTACAGACACGACTCGAAATACCAGCACGGTAATGGAGTGGGGGCAGTATATAAGGCCGTCCCGGACACGCCCCCAGCAAGCACACGGGGGGAACTGTCATCAGGCATACCCTGCTGGGCAGGGTGAAATGCAAGGATCAGGGTGTGGCCTCAGTTAATCCAAACACAAGAATTAAGCCACAGTTCACACATCACATAATAAACGTCTCTATTATTCTGCCAACGCAGATTAACTTACTTTACACTGGTACTTCTATTAATCTTACCACCACTTGGGAACAGTAGTAAAAGAAAAATGAAATTAAATATTTCAAAATTTCTGGACAAACTCTTCAATCTGGGAGAAATAGGGGGTAAAGACATAGGGGCGCTCCTATAGTTTTTATCCTTTACACCCAACAAAATTTATACGTAGTCAGATAGATTGACTGTTTCGTATTAGTCATAGTATTATTCAAGAAGAGTCAGTTTATTTTTAAAATACTGTCATTTTATTCAGTTTTTTAACATTCATTGCATGACATAGGAAACCGGGAAATATCCTGAACTTCAGTTACTTCGGTAAAGCAACTTGGAATCCTATATATTGTCCGTTTGTAATCTTACTATATGGAACCAGATGAAAGCCTTTGGTCAAAGCGGAAACGCGTTGTTCTTGATTCCTTTTTATTCCGTTTAGATTATTAATTTCACTTTCCGAATAATGTTTTTGTTTTTTTTATAACGAAAAAAGTGACGACGTGACCCACTGTTTTTTAGTATTCCAAACCAATTCCCACCCTTTTACGGGACATAGATTGAAACCCTTCAATAAAGATATTAGAGCATAGAACAAGGAAGAAATTTAATAGAACTGTACACAGTTATTAACCATCACCTATAGTCCTACTGTAGATTTGCAAACAGATGTTTCTTTTATGATGGAAATAAAGGTTAGGATGAATGTAATTTTAATAATACCTTCATTGCACTGAGAGATACACTTAAGGTAAGTGATCAAATGTGTTTCTACATCAATCGTATCTAATTTTATCAATCATATCATATGGGATATTAATTGCGTAGAGATCCTTGACAATCGCCATATGAAAAGAGCACACAAACGCAACATCAGCTAAGTATTGATCCCATTCACTTTAAATATTGGCTATAGACAACCTAGATGGACTTCTTTAGGTTTGCAGAATGGGGTCATATAAAAAATGTAGTGGGGACAGGAAACCAAATAAGCAGCAGGTCACCCGTGTACGGGCCACTTGAATTTTTTAATATTTAAAGGGGAATTATCATTCTGGTTTCATTTGAGAATACTTAAGAGTACAAGTAGCCAGGATTAGTTGTCAACAGTCTATAATTTGTATGTGGAGGTGACGGAGACAAGCTGGGATCATCCATTCTCCTTGTTCCGTAGTTTTATGTGTAATGACATATATGGTCGTGTTATCTATATATAGGAGGTCATTGTAACCAGGGACGGAGGAGAAGAATAAGCTTGTGACATCATCTAGTGTCAGTAGTGGTGTAATGATGGGTCAGTGTTATCTATATAAGTCATTGTACAGGAGGAGAGAGATCAGTTGGACATCACTAGTTCAGTAGTGATGTAATGATGGGTCCAGTGTTATATATTAGAGGTCATTGTACAGGAGGAGGAGGAATAAGCGTGACATCATCTCTTTCATATGGTGTAATGAGGGTCTGTTATAACTAAAGAGGGGGATTGTTAACAGGAGGTGGAGAGATAAGCTGTGAGCAATCATCTAATTGTCATAGTTTTTGTATGATGGGTCAGTGTTATCTATATAGAGGTCATTGTACAGAGGAGAAATAAGAACTGTGACACATCATTGCATAAGTGATGTAATGAATGGGTAAGTGTTATCTAATAGAGGTCATTGTACATGGAGATGAGGATAAGCTGTGACATCATCTATTGTCGTAGTGTGAAGATGGTCAGTTGTAGCTATTTAAGAGTCATTGTACAGGGAGGAGGAGGAGATAAGCTGTGACTCATCTTTTGTCCATTAGTGATGTAATGATGGTTCAGTGTTATCTATATAGAGGTCATTGTACATTGAGGGAGGAGATAAATCCGTGCATCCATCTATGTCAGTAGTGTTGTAATTATTGGTCATGAAATCTATATCGAAGGTCGTTGTACAGGAAGGGGAGGAGATAAGCGGTGACATATCTATTGTCGTATGATTTAATGATGTCAGTGTTATCGATTAGAGGTATTGTACAGGGAGGAGGCGATAGCTTGTGACTCATCTATTGACAGAGTGAATGTAATGATGGATCAGTGTTATCTTAATATAGGTCATTGTACAGGGAGGGGAAGGAGATAAGCTGGTACATCATCCGACTATGTCAGTATTTGATGTAGATGATGGGTCATTGTTATCTATATAGAGTCAATGTACAGGAGGAGGAGGCGATAAGCTGTTGACATCATCTATTGTCATTAGTGATGCGTAATGATGGGTCAGTGTTATCTATATAGAGGTCATTGTCAGGGAGGGGGAGGATATTAGCGTTACATCATCTATTATCATAGTGATGTAATGATGGTCATTGATATCGATATAGAAGTTCGTTTTCAGGAAGGGTGAGATAAGCTGTGACATCATCTCTTTGTCATAGTGATGATATGATGGGTCAGTGTTATCTCATAAGGTCATGTACAGGGATGAGGAGTACGCTTTGACATCATCTATTGTCATTAGTTATTTAATGATGGGATCAGTGTATCTATAATATGAAGGTCTTGGTACCGGGAGGAGAGGAGGAGAGAAGCTGGTGACATCATTCTATTGTCAGTAGTGTTGTAATGATTGACAGTGTTTATTATATAAAGGTCATGGTACAAGGGAGTGAGAAATAATCTGTGACATCACTATTTTCAGTAGTGATTTAAGATGGGTCAGTGTATTTTATAGATGTCTTGTACAGGGAGTGGGGAGGATATAAGTTGTGACCTCATCTATTTCGTATGAATGTAACTGTGTGGTCAGTGTTATCTATATAGAGGTCATTGTACATGGAAGGAGGAGGAGATAAGCTGTGACATCATCTATTGTCCAGTAGTGATGTAATTATTGGATCAGTGTTTATCTATATAGAGGTCTTGGTACAAGGGAGGGGGAGGAGTAAGCTGATGACATCACTTAATGTCAGTATTGCTGTAATGGATGGGTCATTGTTATCTATATAGAGGTCATTGTACAGGGAGAGGAGAGATAAGCTGTGACTCCGCTATTGCCGTTAGTGATGTAATGATTGGTCAGGATAATCGATATAGAAGTGTTGTACAGGAAAAATAAGGTTTTGGTGATTTAAATCAAAAAAATGTGAAAAATGATACCTAAATTCTGAGCCTCATAACATTCTAGTAAAATATGTGGAATCTTAAAAAACCATGCCAACATAAAGCAGACATTTGGGAATGTAAGGTATGAATTTATTTGGGAGCTCATGACTATCTGCATCAAAAGTAGAGAATTAGAACGTTGAAATATAGAATATTTTTCCAATTTTTTTTGCCAAATTTTGTTTTTTTTCATAACTAAACGCAAAAGATTTCATCCAATTTTTTAAACTAATTTGAAGTACATGTGTCACGAGAAGAAAACAATCCAAAATCCCCTGGATTTCTCATAGCGTTCCAAAGCATAACCACTTATAGTGACACAGGTCAGATTTGAAAAATGGGTCCGCGTCCTTTAGGCCAAAAGATGCTGTGTCCCGTAGGGGTTATGGGTAACATCAAAGAAACACAGAGGTAGAGAAATCTAACAGTCATGATGGTGTCTCATGAGAGCAGAGAAGTGAATATCGCTCTCACACATCACTTCTAATATGTACTATGCAAAGGGGACACAAGGAGGGAAAGAAAGGGGTTTCCCTGAAGTGTTGCTTTAAATACATGTAAGACTAGACTATCCATTTAAATTAAGAACTCAGGATTCTACCGGATAATAGAGCAAACACCAACAAGTCCTTGTCTTTTTAATTAAGCTGAGTTTACAATTGCTGATTCCAGAGTGGATATAAATAGATTGTGATTGTGGGTGTCATTACCTGTGTTTCACACAGAACAATCATTTTATCTGAAGTGATGACAGACTGCGATGCAAATACGGTATAAATAGTTAGGTGGATGAAATCAGCCAGATGCTGTATGGAGTTTATGGAGCCAGATGTAACTTGCCAAACATCTATTTCTTCTGCTGAATAGGGCGCCTAAAAAAAGTAATTATTAATTAGGAAGCATAGCCTACAGCAATGCGAAGCAGATATCTATAGAAATAGCCTGAAATGATGGACGAGATAGATTGACTTAAAGTAACAATCAAAGCTGGACGGAAATCTTAAAGAAGACTTTCATCAACGATAATTTATTGCATCCTTTCATTGTCATTGTCCCACAGATTCTGGAATAATTTTCTCTCCAGCCCCTACTATTCCTAAGCAATCAATGCCATTATTTCCAGATCTCTACTCTAAGATGGGGGGAGCCTGATTGACAGCTCCACCCCAAGACCACCCACTTGACAATAAATGGCTCAATAAGCATAATTTTTATATTAAACTAACACTATTTAGGCTTTCTACTATGAAATGGGTGGTCCTGGCCTAAAGCAGAAAGTCTAGTTCCACCCATTTGAAAGAGCTGAAAATAATGGCATTGATGATTTTGGAAAAGTGGTGGGAGCTAATGAAATTTCATCTATGTTAGAATCAGTGGAATAGCATGTATTAAATGAAGCAACCAGTTGGAGTTCGTTGAGGTGGTGAGAAATCCTCTTTAAAGGACACCTGCCACCAGATTATCGGTGGTAGACTGTCCTGTAGTGGGTGCTCGTTACCTCTGAGGGATGATGCAAAAATTTGCAGCTTAATCCTGGGCTCCTGTAGTCCTGAGAAAATAAGGTTATAAAAATATGTAAAATAGCCTAAGGCATTCAGGCTCTAGTCACCTTGTGAGGGTCAAGATAGTGATTATATGCTTCTATTGATTATATGCTCCTAATGATTATATGCCTTATGATTGTATACAAGTGCCCTTTGCCCTATATTTTGTACTTTGTCTGTTGAGAAATACAGAGCTTTTCCCTTACATCAGTTTTAACCAGACATGCAACTATCAGCGAAACTCAAGTCTTGTGATGGAAAGCAGAAGATGGAAAAGCAGATGTTACTCCAAAGATAGTACCAGGTTTTTGGAGTGAAGGTTAACTTCCTAATCTTCAGGCTACAGAAGATGACGCCTGCATGGCAACCATAATTTAAGTTGGAAGACCAATCAGCAAGAGCCGGAGGGGCCAGACATATATGCTTAGCTATAACCAATTATAATGATTTTAATGTATGTAACCACACCTTTTTCTATGGGTATAAGAAGCTATGTAATCAGGAAATAAACACAGTTCATTTCTCTTTTCTGTTCGGCAAGTTAAGAGCATGAACCTAAGATAAAACAGAACTTCAGTCTTCTGTCTTTTCTTATCCAAACGTGCACGCATGCTCAGATAATTTGGAGTGTCTGGGAGAAGAGTGTAAGGCGGGATTGGCCCGACCCTGACAACCTGAGCACCTCATGGCTCCTCCTCTCTTTAATTATGCAGGCCCCCATTTCATTAATATTCCTCCCTCCATCTGCTCGCTCTCCTCAGGCAGCCAGTGACTTCATCTCGCTGTCTGAAAATCTTGTGCATGGAGTCTTTGGGTTTCCCCCCTGTTAACCTGGTAAGTTCTCGCGCATGTATGAGATTTCCAGAGAGCCGGATGACATCACGGGCTCTCTGAAAAGAGCAAGTGGACGGAGAGGTGAACATTAATAAACTAGGGGCGTGCATAATTAAGCAGCGGAGGAGGCGCTCAAGTGACAAGAGCCAGAGCACCTCAGGCTAATTTAAATATTTTTATAACCTTATTCTCTCCGTATTATGGGAGCCCAGGATTAAGCTGCAAACGGTTGCATCATCCCCTAGAGGTAATAGAACAGTCTACCACTGATAATCTGGTGGTAGATGTCCTTTAACCCCTTAAGGACGCAGGGTATTTTCGCTCATTTCTTGCTCTCCATCTTCAAAAATCCATAACTTTTTCATTTTTCCGTGTACAGACCTGTGTGAGGACTTATTTTGTGCGTAACAAATTTTACTTTCCCATAATGTTATTTATTATCCCCTGCCATGTAGTGGGAAGCCGTAAAAAAATTCCAAATGTGGAAAAATTAAAAAAAAAACTGCATGTGCGTCACGTTCTTAATGCAAAAAATTGGGCTACAAATATGGGAAAGGGTATAGATTTGCAATATCTGTGATGCCAGAATAATGGCATTCGCCTCAAAGCCCTGCCCATCCCTAAAGCCACAATTCTCCAACTCAGATGCACCCCAGCAGTCCCGCTCCTCCGAGGAATTACCCACAAATTCTGCCCGAAGTTGTTCCTGGGTAACCAAGGAATCAATAGCAATTTCCCCACTATCATTGCCACCCCCACCACCCATGCCAGAGTTAGAAAAGTGGGACTATCATTGCCACCCCCACCACCCATGCCAGAGTTAGAAAAGTGGGTCCCTAGGCTCACACGGATGTATAATACCCCTGCAGGAGGTCAGTTAATTCTTACCCTGGGACATGGGGACATAACTACCCATGAAGTGGGAGCCGTAGTGAATCCAGCCAACACTAGCCTTAAACATTATGGAGGTCTAGCCAGGGAAATAAGTAAGAAAGGGGGTACTCAGATTCAGCGTGAGAGCACACAATTTATACAGAGTAACGGTTATCTTGAACCAGGAACCGTGGTAGTTGCTAATTCTGGGTATTTGCCCTGCGATGTCCTCATTCATGCAGTGGGTCCTGTTTGGGATGGGCAGGAGCCAGAAATACGAGCCAGTACTCTCCGGTCAGCAGTTTGGAATTCATTAGTGTCTGCTGCTAAAGTGGAACACCGATATATGCCTCGCAGAAGTGTGTCTTTACCCCTGATATCCATAGGTATTTATCAATATCCAGTAGCTGAATGTATTAAGATACATTTGCGGACTGTCCTCCAGTTCATAAAATCCCCCGAATCAGCAGATATAGAAGAGATTAGGTTGGTTTCCAATTCCCCTCCCATCACTCAAACTTTGTGTCACACTGCTAAACAGATGGGATTAGTGGATAATGAGGATGTTGCTCCTGTAACCCCTGTAAACGTAGTGCAACCAGATGAAACCGAGATTACAGTAAGATATGTCCCTTTTAGTCCCAAACAGTTGGACTCACTGGTGGAAAAACTCCCTGAACCTGATAAATTCCCTATGCAGTTTGTCCGGATACTGGACATTAACAGGAAAATATTTGGGGGAACTTGGAAAGATCTGTTTAATGTGATTACTGTTAGGGCACCTGAGACCTATCTCAAAACAATACTCCAACACTTAGATGCATCCAAAATCACTGATCAGACTACACATGATTCAGGCATACAATTTATTGAGCAATTAAAAGGGTGGGCACAAGCTTGTCTCAGTGATCAAGCCGGCAGCATTCAGGATGTACAGCAGGAACCTGATGAGTCGGCAGAAAAGTATGCTGCTAGAATGGTACAGCAGTTTGAGGATCTCGGATTCTCAGCACACAACAAAATTCAGGCTACCATGTTAGTAAAGGCTTTTATCGATGGGTTGGAAGAGAACCTTAAGGAAAAGATTATCAGAACCAGACCCGAAATATATTCTGCTGACTACAAAGATGCAGTCACTATAGTAAAAGGATTTCAACGTTCTATGGCCAAAGATAAGAAAGAGAAGAAAAAGAAGAAAATTATGATGCTTACAACGAAAGATGCAGAGGATGGTGAGGAGGAGGATGATACAGGGGGGATCCCCATTATGATGCAACAGCAACCTAGTCCATATAATGGACCAGGCCCAAGCCCAAATTATCAGTCAGAGAATTGGCCACAACGATGGCAAGCTCCCCGCCAGGATCAGCAATGTCAGCCATATCCTAGGCAGGCCCAAGCCAAGCCCCCTACCTGGCAAACTGGGCCTCCTATGTGTTGGAGATGTCACCGCCCAGGTCACTATAAAAGACACTGTAAGGCCAACCTCCCGGCCGACCTGCCACCCCAGTCTTATCCCTCATGGGATCAGCGTCCCGGAAGAAATCCCAGGGTTGAACCAAGATCCTACCATACCCAACAACAACCCTGGGACCCTAGGCAATGAAGGTCAGGCCAGCCAGTCCCCATCTGCCCCAATGTTTCCAAACATTCACCCTGTGGAATGGTAACTTTACAAGTGGATCAACAACCCCTTAGTTTTATGGTGGATACTGGCGCGGCCACTTCAGTCATCTCAGCTAAAGCCCTGCCCCCTACGGTCCCTTTGTCAGAAGATACTCTTACTTGTATTGGCATTGAAGGTACTACTCACTCCTCCCCACTAACTGTCCCTATATCTGCTGGTCCCTTCCCAGACACAATGATACAGTTTCTTGTCTCAGACACCTGCCCCATCAATCTATTGGGAGCTGATTTTCTACAGAAACTAAGAGCCAACATCTCCTACACAGCAGAGCGTGGACTGGGGGCGGACACCTTTCAGCGTGTGTGCGCCCAGTAGCTCCGCCGGCTCGAACTAATAACTTTAATCAGGTGAGTGCACGACTTCCTCATTGGCCGATCCCTAAATAAAATCCAGCTGCATTCATAGGAACAATACCCCCAGACGAAGGCTTGCGCCGAAACGCGCGTCGGGGAATCTATCCACAGCAGACGGGAGACATAATCTAAACATGGGTATGTTTACAATGTATATTTTTTTGCACATGCACTGAGCACTTTATATATTTAAAAAGCTGCATTATCAGTCTGAATACCTACTAGTATCTCGTGCATGGCCGTTGCCATATATTTGTGTATGAATTGTATGATCCTCCCTAAACCCATGTGACATGATGTTTCAATACTTATTACTCTCCCAGACGCTCATGTTTTTAAGTATCCCTGTGTGACATCCTCACTATCTGCTTGTATCCCCCACTCCCCTTTATCTTCCTTTTGTGGAATATGTAAAAAAATTTTTTAATGAAATGAAATAAAGATTTGTATACTTTTTGGCTAAAAATGGCTTAGTTTTGTGCTTGTAGGTGTATGTGCGTCACGTTCTTGTGGGCTCAGTTTTTACGACTTTCACTCTTCGTTCCAAATAACACAGCAGCTTTATTCTTTGGTTCAGTGCGATCGCGGTGATACTAAATTTATACAGGTCTTATTGCGTTTTAACACATTTTCAAAAACTAAACGAATGTGTACAAAAAAGAAAAACATTTTTTTGCCATCTTCTGAAGCTAATAACTTTTTCATACTTTGGTGCACGAAGCTGTGTGAGGTGTCATTTTTTTGTGAAATGAGCCAACGTTTTCATTGCTACCATTTTGAGGTCTGTGCAATATTTTGATCATTTTTTATTACATTTTTTATGTCATCTAAAATGGTGTAAAAGCCACATTTCGGACATTTGGCCGCCATTTCCCGTCTCGGAGGTCACCGCCGTCAATAACCGTTTTTATATTTTCATAGATTGGGCATTTTGGGACGCGGCGATACCTAATGTGTTACTATTTATTATATTTTATATCAGTTCTAGGGAAATGGGGGTGATTTGAACTTTTAATATTTTATTATTTTTTTAAATTTTTTAAACTTTTTTTTTCTTTTTTTCCCCACTATTTCTCAGACCCTCTAGGGTACATTAACCCTAGATGGTTTGATCGCTCCTGCCATATACTGCAATACAACTGTATCACAGTATATGGCATTTCTGCACAGGATACGTTACAATGAGCCACATGCTCATTGTAATGGATGTGCAGGAATGATGTATCCTCGGGTCAAACGAAGACCCGAGGGTACCATGGCAACCTATCGCCGCCCCCGATGACGTTCGGGGGAGTGGTGATCGGAGGTAAGATGGCGGTGCCCATGTGCCGCCACGTTTAAAGTGCCGCCGGCGACAAAGAAAGGGTTAACACCCGCGATCGGTGCAGGCACCAACCGCGGGTGATAGCGATGGGTCTTTGCTGCGATATGCGCTCGGCGCTTACCATGCGCGCGGCTACATAGGAAGTGAAGGAGAGCTGCGCACATGGTAAGTGCCGAGCGCGTACCTGCCTGCGCCGGCTATAAAGTTTAAAAAGTGTTTTAAACCGCGATACAGCGGTTTAAAACACTAACAAAAATCAGCTCCGGCACCAGCTCACCCTGAGCTGGTGCCCGGTATTTCCATCTGAAACCTGCCACTTCAAATGGTAGGTTTCCTTTAAGAAGATCAGAGATACCTGGAGGGTGGAGACAAACAGAAGGATCTGTATGTCTGACCACAAGGAGATAAGCACAAACAATATGCACAACCCTAGTGTGATACTGTATTAGGATGGTGGATGGACATAACAGTAATAGGACTCTCACCTGGTGTCGGGTGAATGTCAGCCTTAATAGGTACAGTGGCATCCAGTCCAGGAAGATCCACGTTTGCACCGGGACCAGGAACCCAGGAAACGGAGCTGATGAGAGAGTGGATTGGCGCTCAGATGTCCAATAGATATCTATTGGACTTCTGAGTGCCAGTCCACTCTCTCATCTATCCCTCCACGGGTTCTTGCACAGACTTACGAAGAGCCATTAGTGATGTTACTGAAAATTAAGGCATCATATTTAGCAGAGTGGTTGTTCTGAAATGGGGAGAGCTTCACTTCAGCACTGAACTCCCCACTTCCTTATGCAACTTTGTAAAACCATTTTAAATCTCACTTTAAAGGGGGGGGGGGGGGGGGTCCCTTCTAAACTGCACGCAATCTACCCGTCATCTCCCAATGAGTGTTAGAGATGCAAACAAGCAACAGGAACAATGGGGGGGAATGTCCTGACTTGCAACCCACCTGGACAAGTCGTGGAGTTGATACGGAACCTTAAAGGCCACAACGTTGAGAATAAGTGCAACACACTCGCAATGCTTGCTGCCGGGAACGCACGGCCCGAACGCTGCACCGCGGGAGTGAACTGACATGCTGAGTTCTCCATGGTCCCGCTTTCACTTACCAAAGCTAAACGTTCCCAGACAGGCTTCCTACTCATTGCAGTATGGTCACTAATACCTAGATTATGGAAATATACAAGACCCCCCTCAATATCTGAATGATTTACAGAGACTATCTATTTACAGAGGATGAAGGAACTAATAGCAGATGATGGAGGGCGTTGGATGGAGCTCTAGTAGAGGGCATGTTTTACCTGGGAACCTTGGGTGTCTTTTAGACACTCCCCTGTATATTCCTCCGGGTCCTGAGGTGTAAGATGCATTTTATTTGCTAGACAGAGCCCCTGACACTTTCCCCCTCCTCCCCTATCTTTCCCTCTGACTTCTCCTTCCATTATCTCCCCCCGGTTTCTTATTTTTTTTCCCCTCTTCTTCTAGATCTTGCTCATACGCTAAGATGGAGACACCCCCCTATTCGCCCCTCACAGGGACCCTGTACAAGATATCTTTAAGTAGATTTGATTATAAATATAGTAATCGATTGTTTGCTGGCACCGGATGCCCATATGTTTTGTGTCACCTAAATTTAGGTGATTGTGTTATGTCTATTTTTATAATTGTCCTTTGTATCATCGCCGTTACTATAAAGTCTGTGATAATCTACACTGCCTGCTCATCTATGGACTATGCGCTGCGTAAGCTGCGTGCGCTATATAAATAAAGTTATTATTTATTACATTGAGTGTTCCTGTACTTGCATCTCTTTAATAAAGGAATGTTACAAAAGTTCTATTGTATTGTTTTGTACGCAGGGGCATAACTAGGAGAGGCACATTTGTACGTACACACACACACACACACACACAATACTATATTCAGACATACAGCATAAACACTCCCAATACACACCCAACACCCTATATGCTGTTGCCCTCTGACACTGTGACCCCATAGTGGCTGCTGCCTCTGATTGTAAGTTTAGCAGTGACGTCATGTTGACAGCCACCATGTTGTCACTGCTGAGCTTCTGTATATTAACAGGTCAGTGTTTATGGGAAGACCAAAGCTGGTTGTCAGCACCTGTCCAGCAAACGCGCAAACACAAGCAGGCCCTGACTAAAGCAGATAAACTGCCCTGGTAAGTGCAAATCCACTATCAGGAACCTAACTGACGGTCCCTGAGCGACCCTACAAGAACACAGGGAAAACTTACTTCGTCTGGCAGCTGCTGGATGGTGGAGCGGACAGGTAACCGGAATACTGATATAGACCAGTGTTCACACTGGCGCACAGAAACCAACACAGGACTGAACAGGTAACCGGAATACAGGAATAGACCAGTGTTCACACTGGCGCACAGAAACCAACACAAGACTGAACAGGTAACCGGAATACAGGAATAGACCAGTGTTCACACTGGCGCACAAAAACCAACACAGGACTGAACAGGTAACCGGAATACAGGAATAGACCAGTGTTCACACTGGTACACAGAATAAAACACAGGACTGAGACAGGTAACGGGAATACAGGAATAGACCAGTGTTCACACTGGTGCACAGAATACTCACACAGGACTGAGACAGGGACAAAACAACAGATATAGACAGGTCTTCAGGCAGATAATCACAGGTCAGATCCAGATACAGGTACAGGTGGGATATACACTGGTCAGGTCAAGATCAAGATCTAGCAGATTATATACAGGTCAGATACAGACAAGACTCAAAATAACCAGCAAGGTATGATGGGATTGGGCAGGTATATAAGGCCGATCCCGGACACGCCCCCAGCAGCACACTGGGGGAACTGTCCATCAGGCTAGTAACCCTTGCTGGGCAGGGCTGAAATGCAAGGAGCAGGGTGTGGCTCAGTTAATCCAAACACAAGAATTAAGCCACAGTTCACACACCAATAAACGTCTTCTATTCTGCCAACTGCAGATTAACTGACTTTACACTGGTAACTTCTTATTAATCTTTACACCACTTGGGACAGTAGTAAAAGAAAAATTGAAAAATTAAATATTTAAAAATTTCTGGACAAACTCTTCAATAATGGAGAGAAATAGGGGGGAAAGACAAGGGGCGCTCCTATAGTGTGTTATCCTTTTCCAACGAAAATTGATACGTAGTATATAGATTTATACATGTTCGTATTAGTCATAGTATTATCAAGAGAGTCAGTTTATTTATTATAAAATATTGTCATTTTATTCATGTTTTAAACATTCATTTGCATGACATAGGAACCGGGAAATATCCGGGAACTTCAGGTTACTTCCGGTAACGGCACTTGGAATCCTATATATTGTCAGTTTGTAATCTTACATATATGAACCAGATGAAGCGCTTGGTCCAAGCGTGAAACGCGTTGTTCTTGATTCATTTTTATATTCCGTTTAGATTATTTAATTTCACTTTCCGAATAATGTTTTTGTTTTTTTACGAAAAACGTGATCGACGTGACCCAACTGTTTTAGTATTCCAAACCAATTCCCACCCTTTACGGGAAATAAGATTTGAAACTCTTCAATAAAGTATAGTTAAAGCAGAGAAACAAGGAAGAAATTGAATAGAAATGTGACAACAGTTATTACCATAACCTATAGTCTACTGTAGATTGCAAACAGATGTCTTCTTTATATGGAAATAAGGTTAGGAGTGAGATGTATTTTAATACCTGTCATGTGCACTGAAGAATACACTTAGGTAAGTGATAAAATGTGTTTCTACATCATCGTATCTAATTTTATCAATATATCATATGGTATATTATGGCTTAGAGCCTTGACAATCTCCATATGAAGAGCACACAAACATCAACATCAGCTAAGATTGATCCCATTCACTTTAATATTGGCTAATAGACACCTATGAATGGACTCTCTTTAGGTTATGCAGGAATGGGGTCATATAAAAAATGGAGTGGGGAGCAGGAAACCAAATAAGCAGCAGGTAACCCGTGTACGGGCCACTTGTAATTTTATATTTAAAGGGGGAATTATCATTCTGTTTCATTTGAGAATACTTTAGAGTACCAAGTAGCCATGATTATTTGTAACAGTCTATGAATTGTATGGAGGAGGAGACAAGCTGTGACATCATCTATTGTCAGTAGTGATGTAATGATGGGTCAGTGTTATCTATATAGAGGTCATTGTACAGGGAGGAGGAGAAGATAAGCTGTGACATCATCTATTGTCAGTAGTGGTGTAATGATGGGTCAGTGTTATCTATATAGAGGTCATTGTACAGGAGGAGGAGAAGATAATGCTGGACATCACTATTGTCAGTAGTGTTAATGATGGGTCAGTGTTATCTATTAGAGGTCATTGTAAAGGGAGGAGAGGAATAAGCTTGCATCATCTATTGTCAGTAGTGGTTAATGATGGGTCAGTGTATATAATATAGAGGTATTGTACAGGGAGGGGGAGGAGATAAGCTGTGCACTCATCTATTGTCAGTAGTTTGTAATGATGGGTCATGTTATTATATAGAGGTCATTGTACAGGGGAGGAGAAGATAAGCTGTGACATCATCTATGTCAGTAGTGATGTTGTAATGAGGTAATGTTTATCTATATAGAGGTCATTGTACAGGGAGGAGGAGGAGATAAGCTGTGACATCATCTATTGTCATAGTGATGTATGATGGGTCGTTTATCTATATAGAGTCATTGTACAGGGAGAGGAGGAGATAAGCGTTTGACATCATCTTTGTCAGTAGTGATGTAATGATGGTCATGTGTATCTATGATAGAGGTCATGTACAGAGGGGGAGGAGTAAGCCGTGACAATCATTATTGTCGTAGTGTTGTAATGATGGCAGTGAATCTATATAGAGGTCTTGTACAGGAGAGGGGGAGGAGATAAGCTGTGACATCATCTTGTCAGTAGTGAGTAATATGGGTCAGTGTTATCTATATGAGGTCATTGTACAGGGAGGAGGAGATAAGCTGTGTACATCATCTATTGACGCATAGTGATGTAATGATGGATCAGTTGTTATCTATATAGAGGTCATTGTACAGGAGGGGAGGAGATAAGCTGTGACATCATCAATGTCAGTATTGATTGTAATGATGGCATTGTTATCTATATAGAGGTCATTTACAGGGAGGAGGAGGAGATAAGTCTGTGACATCATCTATTGTCAGTAGTGAGTAATGTGAGGGGTCAGTGTATCATATAGAGGTCATTGTACAGGGGGGGGAGGAGGATAGCTTGTGACAATCATCTATTATCAGTAGTGAGTAATGATGGTCAGTGATATCGATTAGAAGTCGTGTACAGGGAAGGGGGAGGGAGATAAGCTGTGAATCATCTATTGTCAGTAGTGATGTAATGATGGGGTCAGTGTTATCTATATAGAGAGGTCATGTACAGGAGGGAGGAGATAAGCCTTTGACATCATCTATTGTCAGTAGTGATGTAATGAGGATCAGTGTATCATATAAAGGTCGTGTCAGGAGAGGCGGAGGAGAATGCTGTGACATCATTATTGTCAGTAGTGTTGTAATGATTGACAGTGTTATCTATATAGAGGTCATTGTACAGGGAGGGGGAGAAATAAGCTGTGACATCATCTATTGTCAGTAGTGAGTAATGATGGGTCAGTGTTATTTATATAGGGTCATTTGTACAGGGAGGGGGAGGATATAAGTTGTGACATATCTATTGTCAGTATTGTGATGTAAATGATGGGTCCAGTGTTTATCTATATAGAGGTCATTGTACAGGAGGAGAGAGATAAGCTGTGACATCATCTATTGTCAGTAGTGATGTATGATGGATCATTGTTTCTAATATGAGGTCATTGTACAGGGAGGGGGAAGGAGATAAGCTGTGAAATCAACAATGTCAGTATGATGTAATGATGGTTCATTGTTATCTATATAGATGTCATTGTACAGGGAAGGAGGAGGAGATAAGCTGTGACATCATCTATTGTCAGTAGTGATGTAATGAGTTGGTCAGTTGATATCGATATAGAGTCGTTTGTACAGGAAGGGGAATAGCTGTGACATCAATCTATTGTCAGTATGATGTAATGATGGGTCAGTGTTATATATATAGAGTTCATGTAAGGAGGAGGGGATAAGCTTTTTGACATCATCTATTCTCAGTAGTTATGTAATGATGATCAGTGTTTCTATATGAAGGTCATTTAAGAGGGAGGAGAGAGATAAGCTGTGACATCATCTATTGTCAGTAGTGTTGTAATGATGGATCAGTGTTATCTATATAGAGGTCATTGTACAGGGAGTGGGCGAATAAGCTGTGACATCATGTATTGTCACTAGTGATGTAATGATGGGTCAGTGTTATGTATATAGAGGTCATTGTACAGAGAGGGGGAGGAGTTAAGCTGTGACATCATCTATTGTCAGTAGTGATGTAATGATGGGTCAGTGTTATATATATAGAGGTCATTGTACAAGGAGGGGAGGAGATAAGCTGTGACATCTATTGTCAGTAGTGATGTAATGATTGGTCAGTGTTATCTATATAGAGGTCATTGTGCAGAGAGGGAGGAGATAAGCTGTGACATCATCTATTGTCAGTAGTGATGTAATGATGGGTCAGTATTATCTATATAGAGGTCATTGTACAGGAAGGGGGAGGAGATAAGCTGTGACATCATCTATTGTCAGTAGTGATGTAATGATGGGTCAGTGTTATCTATATAGAGGTTATTGTACAGGAAGGGGGAGGAGCTAAGCTGTGACATCATCTATTGTCAGTAGTGATGTAATGATGGGTCAGTGTTATCTATATAGAGGTCATTGTACAGGGAGGAGAGGAGATAAGCTGTGACATCAGCTATTGTCAGTAGTGATGTAATTAAGGTTCAGTGTTATCTATATAGAGGTCATTGTACAGGAGGGGGAGGAGATAAGCTGTGACATCATCTATTGTCAGTAGTGATGTAATGATGGGTTCAGTGTTTCTATATAGAGGTTCATGTATACAGGGAGGGGGAGAGATAAGCTTGACATCATCTATTGATCAGTAGTGATGTAATGATGGTCAGTGATATTGATATAGAAAGTCGTTGTACAGGAAGGGGGAGGAGATAAGCTGTGACATCATCTATTGCAGTAGTGATGTAATGAGGGTCCAGGTTATCTAATAGGAGGTCATTGTACAGGGAGGAGGAGATAAGCTGTGACATCATCTATTGTCGATAGTTGAGTATGATGGATCAGTGTTATCTATATGAAGGTCATTGTACAGGGAGGAGGAGGAGATAAGCTGTGACATAATCTATTGTCAGTAGTGTTGTAATGATGGATCAGTGTTATCTATATAGAGGTCATTGTACAGGGAGGGGGAGGAAATAAGCTGTGACATCATCTATTGTCAGTAGTGATGTAATGATGGATCAGTGTTATCTATTTGAAGGTCATTGTACAGGGAGGAGGAGGAGATAAGCTGTGACATCATCTATTGTCAGTAGTGTTGTAATGATGGATCAGTGTTATCTATATAGAGGTCATTGTACAGGGAGGGGGAGGAAATAAGCTGTGACATCATCTATTGTCAGTAGTGATGTAATGATGGGTCAGTGTTATCTATATAGAGGTCATTGTACAGGGAGGGGGAGGAGATAAGTTGTGACATCATCTATTGTCAGAAGTGATGTAATGATGAATCATCATATTAACTTCTATTGTAACCTGGCCAATGATGTAAAATCGGTAACCAATATTAAGAAAACCCCTACAGATAGATAAATCACCTGGGCCAGATGGCATACACCCCCGGGTTCTGCATGAATTATGTACGGTGATAGACAGACCGTTATTTTTAATATTTGAAGATTCACTGAGGACTGGTTATGTTCCACAGGAATGGCGCATAGCAAATGTGGTACCAATATACAAAAAAGGATCAAATAGCGATCCTGGAAACTACAGACCCGTAAGTCTAACTGCTGTGGTGGGGAAAATATTTGAGGGGTTTATTAGAGATGCTATCCTGGAGTATCTCACTGTGCACAACCTTATAACCCAGCGTCAGCATGGGTTTATGAGAGATCGGTCCTGTCAGACTAATCTGATTGGTTTCTACGAGGAGGTAAGTTCAAGACTGGATCTGGGGGACGCTGTGGATGTTGTATATCTGGACTTTTCAAAGGCATTTGACACCGTGCCACATAAAAGGTTGGTATATAAAATGAGACTGCTGGGAATAGGAGAAAATCTGTGTATCTGGGTAAGTAATTGGCTTAGTGATAGAAAACAGAGGGTGGTCATTAATGGCACATTCTCAGATTGGGTTGATGTTACCAGTGGAGTGCCACAGGGGTCAGTATTGGGGCCACTTCTTTTTAATATTTTTATTAATGACCTTGTAGTGGGTTTACACAGTCAAGTTTCAATATTTGCAGATGATACTAAGCTGTGTAAAGTAATAAATACTGAGGTCGATAGTTTAGCATTACAGAGGGATTTGTGGAAGCTTGAGGGATGGGCAGAGAAATGGTTGATGAGGTTTAATGTAGATAAATGTAAAGTTATGCACTTGGGCCATGGAAACAAAAAGTATAATTATGTTCTAAACGGTCAATTACTTAGTAAAACTGAAGCTGAAAAGGACTTGGGCGTATTGGTGGATGGTAAACTTAATTTTAGTGACCAGAGCCAGGCGGCTGCTGCTAAAGCAAATAAAATAATGGGATGTATCAAGAGAGGAATAGATTCTCATGATAAAGACATAGTTCTGCCCTTATACAAATCCCTGGTCAGACCACACATGGAATATTGTGTACAGTTTTGGGCACCAGTATATAAAAAGGATATAGTAGAGCTGGAACGGGTGCAGAGGAGAGCAACCAGGATTATTAGGGGAATGGGGGGACTAGAATACAATGACAGATTACAAAATTTGGGATTATTCAGTTTAGAAAAAAGACGACTGAGGGGAGACCTCATTACAATGTACAAATACCTGAACGGACAGTACAAGGATCTCTCCAAAGATCTTTTTATACCTAGGCCTGTGACCAGGACAAGGGGGCATCCTCTACGCCTAGAGGAGAGGCGATTCTACCATCACCATAGACAAAGGTTCTTTACTGTAAGAGCAGTGAGACTATGGAACTCTCTGCCGCAGGAGGTTGTTATGGCCGACTCTATGTACATGTTCAAGAGAGGCCTGGATGACTTTCTGGAGAGAAAAAATATCACGGGTTATGGGGATAAAACATTTATTTAATTCTTGAAGGTTGGACTTGATGGACTTGCGTCTCCTTCCAGCCTTACATACTATGATACTATGATACAGAATAAGTTAAAGTCTATTAGTAATTGGCCATAGTGAAAATTTTGACATATATTTATTTTTTACAACAATATTTAGTAACATGGAAACATTAAAAAATGCCTTAAAAATATAATTCTAAAACGGAACATTTTGAAAAACATAAAAACTTTGTTAACAATAGGCCATTTTACTGGAGACGCATTGCTTTTTGCTAAAATTGGTCAAACTGGCAACAAAAATATCTTTTGTCAAATTTTTGTGTAGCTCAGCACATTTGTGATCCGGGTTCACCCAATCCTTTGTATTCCGCTTTTTAATCCAGCTATTTTCTAAATAATTCATTTAGTATCTGCACAAATGGATAATGGGTTTTCTATGGATTTAGGAACCAGATATGCAGCATTAATGTAGTATTGATGAATGGAAGGAATGTTCTGGGGTCCAGGGCTGCAGCGCTTCCCGATGAATGTAATTGTTACAAATATGAATATTGTCCCCTCCTTAAAATAACCATTTATCTGAATTAAGTGAATTATTAACAAATGTTTTCTCAGTGCAAAAATACATTTTTCTTCATGGAAAAGATCCATTTAATTATTTGTGAAATGAAAGTGCATTAGGCTAAATTAATCAAAGGAAAAATTTATTTTCTATTTTTAAACAAATATGTCATTTATTTTCATACGTTTTTTTCACATTGTGTGTTTTTCCTTTTACTTTGTCCACCCGCTCGGTGGATATGGCCATGTGTCATACAAACAGACAGAAAAAGAAACCCATGAAGAAGAAACAGAGTGTAAGAAGATAATAAAATAAGTGTTATCAAAATATTGTAAAAAAAAAACATCTTTCAACTATATTTTGAAAAAAATTGCAATACATTGCTATTTTTTTTACCTTTTAAACCATTGGATGAAAGGGATTGTCTGGGCTTTGTAAAACTATATAACTGGTCTGTGGGGCTGTAAAATGAACAAAATTACAGTTGATACCGTTGTCCTGCAGCGCGGCCTGTGAGTGCCATACCCCTATTTGTTTACAGAGGCAGACATGTCCACCTGTCCAGTGCCACACACTTAGTGCAGCAATAAAGTGGCTGGACGGCTGCACCTGCCTCTGTAAACAAACAGGGGCATGACACTAACATCACTTAAGCCCTTCCACACTGGCGTTTTTGACGCGCGAGTTTGCGCGTGCTTGACGCGGCAGCACTGGAATTGCACTCTGTCCCATTGTATTCAATGGGTTCTTTCTAATTAGCGTTGTTTGGAGAGGGTGCTTGCGATTCGTTTTCACGGCGTCCAAAATCGCAGATGCTCTACTTTTGCGAGTGAAGAACAAATATTGTGTGAAGAACACATTGCAGATGGATTTAAACATCTGACCATTGTTCTTCACACACATCATAATTTTCTTCAACATGCTATTGGCCGCTCATTCCGGCGCGTACTCCGACAAGTAAGCAGATGTGCCGAACATCTGTAATCTATTCGCACGTGTTCTGCACTGTGTTTTCTATCTTAATGATCCTGTGGTCAATGTTTTCACTGTTGTGTTCATGGTTTTATTCTATTCATTCACTGTTCTTCACATCTGCTACCTGGTCGGGGAGATAATACACGGGGCGGGGGAAGGGGAACAGTGAGGAGCCTAGATTGCAGATGTTTGAATTCTCAGAAAGACATTATTTTTACATTTAAATACACATTTTAATCCCAACCATGGTCCTTTGAAAAATGCCTTGCGTCTCCATTGACTCGGCGTGTGAAAAATGCGCCGAAAAGCAAAAAACGCCTAACAAACACGCGCGTGAAAAACGAAAAAAACGCTAATTACTCCAGGAAAAAGGAACAAAAACGCAAGCTTAAAACGTCAGTTTTTCACGCTTGCACCATGTGTGAAAAGCAAAGATAGGTGGAAAGGGGCCGTTTTTTTTTTTTTTTTTGTCCCTCCCCCCCCCCAGTGCAGCCAAGCCCCCCCACACTCAGCCCCCCCCCCGTCCCCGCCGCGCGTTTCTATGGGTACGCGTGTCTCCCCCTGTCCCTCTGCCTCGTCCTCGTGTTCCACGCACCCCCTCCTGTGCGTCGGGCACCTAGGTCCCACCTCTTCTTTTCACTGAACTGACGTCCCGTACTCTGATGTCCGACTCCACTGCTACTGCAGACCCTCCGGTAAGTGCCGAGGCCCGCGCGAAACCAGACAGGAAACCCCAGATTGGAGCGTGGCGACCAAGCGTACACGCGCAGAGACTAACAGCGGGGGAGGCGCGAGAGCTGGCACCCAAAGGACGGTGGAGAAGCTAAAACCGAAGACGAGGATACATATCTTTTGCCTGTTTTTACAGTCCACCCCAAAACTGGATAAATATATTTTTAACATCGCCCATGACTTCTATTACAAGTAGTTATGTAAGATGGTTCGTGTTCTAAAAAGGGGGATTGAGTCCCGGGAGTAGATATAAGTTGGTGACAATCATCAGATTGTCAGTAGTGATGTAATAATGGTCACTGTATACTATATAGCAGGTCATGTGACAAGAGGAGGAGATATCTGTGACAGTTATCTTTGTCCGTAATGAGTGTAATGATGGGTCCGTGTTATCAAAATGTAGAGGGGATTTACAGGGGGGGTGAGGACGTAGTGGCTATGAAATCATACTATTGTCAGTATGATGTATGATTGCGAGGTCAATGTTATTATATAGAGGTATTGTACGGATGTGAGGCAGATAAGAGCTGGGGCGAAGTGGAGTGGCACGCAGGTCATCATTGAGTGTATGGAGGGATAGTCAGGGAACATTCATGAATAGTGCTTATGGTCATGATCATAGAGGTCACTGTACAGGGGATGAGGAGGAGATAAGCCTGTGTACAATATACTATGGTCATATGTGATGTATGATGGGTAGTGGTACGTATCTCAAAGCAGGTCATTGTACAGGAGGTGGGAGGAAGAAATATCTGTGCCTCATCTATTGTCTCACTAATGAGTATGGATTGTGCTGTCAGTGTTATCAATGTAGAGGGGATTGTCAGGGAGGGGGAGGAGATAGCCCTGTAGCCATCATCTATTGTCCAGTAGCTCATGTCATGATCGGGTCCAGTGGTTACTCGTATATAGACAGGTCATTTGTACAAGGAGGGGAGGAGTATAAGCTGTGACAATCGTCTATTCCTCTAGTGATGTAATGATGGGTCGTGTTATTATATAGAGGTCATTGTACAGGGCAGGAGGAGGAGATAAGCTGTCACATCCAATCTATTGTCATTATGAGATGTAATGATGGTTGCGTTTTGTTATCTATATAGAGGTCATTGTAGCAACTTGAGGAGAAACTGTGACATCATTGTTGTCAGTAAGATGTAATGATGGGTCAGTGTTTTTCAATGTCGAGGAGGGGACTGTACAAGGGAGGCGTGGGGGGATAAGCTAGCTGCACTCATCATCTTGTCAGTAGGATTTAATGATGCCCTCAGCTGTTCTACTCTTTATAGAGGCTATTGTACAGGGAGGAGGAGATAAAGCTGTGGACAATATCTATTGTCAATAGTGATGTAAATGATGTTCAGTGTTTCCCTATATTAGGAGGTCCAGTCTACAGGGAGGGGGAGCAGATAAGCTGTGACAAATCATCATATTGTCAGTAGTCGATGTAATGATGTGTCAGTGTTATCTATATAGAGGTAATTTGTACAGGAGGGGGCGGAGATAAGCTGTGAATCATCTATTGTCAGTAGTGATGTAATGATATGTCACTGTTATTCTATAGAGGTCATTATTGCAGGGAGGGGGAGGAGAATAAGCTGTGACATCATTTATTTTAGTTCGTGAGTAAGATGGGTCAGTGTTATTCATATAGAGGTTCATTGATTGAACAGGGAGGGGGCGGAGATTAGATGTGACTCATCTATTATCCAGTAGTGATTTAATAATGGTCACTGTTAGCTAGATTTAACGGGTCATTATTAGACGATGAGCGCGCATACTCGTCGTGAGCTTGATGTGTGGAGCATTGAGCGTATCGAAACGTCTCATTGTCGTACGAGTATGGGGCATGCTACGAGAACGAGCTTTCACTTAAGGACCATTTATTGTCAATACACAATCACAGTAATATACAACATTTGCGATTGATGGGCAGTAAAGGTAAAATATACTTTGATAAGTTAGCAGATGTATGGAAACTCTGCAAGTGTTCTGGATGAAGGAACCCATTGAGATGTTTCCAACATCTGGAACTAGAGAGACAGGTGCAGAAAAAGGCTGTTTTCACAATAGTATGGAAGAACAACTGTGTGAAGAACACATTGCAGATGGTTACATACATCTTTTCGTAATAGTTAGCAGATGTATGGAAAAAATCTGCAATGTGTTCTTACACATATTGTTGTTAATACTATTGTATCAGTTGAACTGTTCGTCTCCGTTTTGAAGTCCACAAATATCCATGAATAAAAAACAACAAGAAACAGGGACTGACTCCTTATTTGCACACATTTTATTGGTCCCCTTGAAAAAATGCTTGAGTCCCCCATGTACTTCAATGGGGTTCGTTATTTGAAAGCTAGCACTTGAGCATCGGAAAAAGTTCACTCGAGTAACCGAGTACCCACATTTTAGTCGTGCTCGCTCATCTCTGTCATTATTAATGTTTTTTAAACTCTACTGTAAGGACGATATATAAACATGTGGGATATACCTGTATATACCTGTAAGGTGTGCACATATGTCTTAGAGGTTAGAGCAATTTATATATATAATATATATTATGTGATCATTATTAGTATGGGTGGGTGGACACTTACAAAACTAATAATGGGTAAGGCAATAATCATTGTGTGTCATTCATTCACGAGTGGGTTATAGAAAGGAACACTAATATGAAGTTTATTTTCACGGAAATTTCAGTGGTGTGTGGTCTCTGCTGTGCTGACAGTTACATTAGTTTCCTCCTGGGATTGGGTTGTATGTACAATTCGTAGAGATCTGCATTAATGCTTTTGGGGGTCCCTTGGGAGACGTTAAACAGAATGTGGTTGACTACTACAAAACGATATAATTGCTAACATGGTACTTTACATACTCAAAACTTTACACTTTTTATTCATATCGGATCCTGTTAGACACTTGTATTTGAACAACCCCCCCCACCCCCACCAACATACACCCCACTTTATCACCAAGTATACTATGTACTATACTATATATCCACAGAGGATCCACCCAACTATTACCACTGTATGCGTGGGAATAGAATCTATGAACATCTCAGTGTTGTATATGTTTTGTGTGGTTTGTTGGACGACTACTACAATAGTTATACTCAATCTTTGGTTAAGTGTTGGAACTAAAATAAACGAGGTAACTAAATCCATAATTTATTATAATTAGTGATGAACGGCCAAATAAAGCAAAGCTTTTAAAAATCTGTCGGTCCAGATTCCACTGAAGTTCAGGTTGGGTCCTGGAGGACTAACCTCCCAAAGTTGGGTAGATGAACCCGACTTTGTGGTTTGTGGTCTCTCAAAGTAAATCCTATCTCTGGACTGCTTGCTGCCTTTGCAATGGGTTTTCCACGTAGTGTTGGTGAATAGGGGGTAGTGCACTATGTTATTTGATAACTGACAATTAACGTACAGTCAAGTGTGCCTAAATGCATGTCAACTCCTATTAAAGTATGAGTGGATCTCTAGGTTGGTAACGTTCCTTTTATGGGGGTTTCCCAGGTTCAGGTGTAGAGATGAGCAAACCCTACACTCAATTTTGCTCTGGGGTTCCGTCGCACGACATATTGCCAGTGAGGACAAACACTTAATCCAGAAATTGATGACTGTAGCAAAAAAGCTGTGATTTCCAGGGTTGTCCGTAATGGACTGAGGATGCGCCTGAGATTGGTAATTTAGTTCTCAAGTACTTTGGTCCTTACTAGTCCTAGCACACCGCTGACCGACCATTCCTGGCGACTTATTTGAACTCCACCACAACCCATCTGTCTCCTGTGATTTTGCTCTGGGTTTTCTAACAGTTAGTTAGCTGGGAAGGAAAGATTCGTCCTCCACTCACGTTTTCTCCCTGTTTGTCTGGGTGTCCGGGGGACTGGTTAAATTAACTTACCTGGATCTGGATGGTGACATTTCATAGCAGTTATTTCCAGCATTATGTGGGCATGATGTGGTGATCAATCTGTGCCAGTGCAACGTGTCCAAGTCATAGAAGCCGTGCCACACGAGAAAGGCCAGGTGTTATTTGTCCCAGGAATTGCGGCTGGATGCTCAGCATGCTACGGGGGATGGAAAGTGAGCACCGTCACCTTCCCCTCTTCTTCTCCAGCCAGCTGTGGGCCCCACAGCCCCACATTTGCTCACACAGACATGTGAATGGAGCCTAAGTCTGGAGCTTTCTGGAATTTGTCTTGATTTCTTTATTTTGGATACCTTAGCCCAGTGATGGCGAACTTTTAGCGGCCGTAGTGCCCAAACTGCAACCCAAAACCCCCCTATTTTTCGCGAGGTGCGAGTTGCTATCCAAAGTTAACAAGTAACTTGTTGTCTCCCTGTTCAACAACTTTTAATCGATATTGGCCTCCTGAGAAAGCAAACACAGTAGAAAGATGGAAAATTTTCATCATTTGCTCTCTTTCCAGTGTTCCCTCTGTCACAGAGAATTGTGGACCAGACAGAGGTCCTCCAAATATACTTCGGCCCTGTCTACAACATTCCCCTCTTCCTACAGTCCCAAGTAGCGAAGTAAGTATCACTTTAAATATCACTGAAAGCAGCATCTTGTTAAGTTTGCTTGGAACGCAGGAAGATTTTTTGAGTTCTGTCTGGTGTGCTGGGCGATGGCCCGGGTGCCACCTAAAGGGGCTCGAGTGCCGCTCTGGCACCCGTGCCATAGGTTCGCCACCACTGCCTTAGCCATTTTTCTGACCATCCATTGCCTATTGATTCTGTACTGCTATGTACTGTATACTGTCAGCTATCTTCTATGTTTGCACTGTCCATCTTTGTCTCTGTGTTGCACTTTGAAGAGGATGGAAACGCTGACCAGCTATCACCTATTGCTAGGAGGCCAGTGGGAAAGCTGGGACAGTTGATCTAGCCTTAGGGATCAATGTCTTTGCCTTTTCCTTCAGTCCATCCTAGCCAACCCATTCAAAGAATTATATGCTCACTGAAGCACCATGTTATCTGAATGTTGTGATCCTTATATCACACAGCATGAAATGAATATACAAAATTAACAAAAATATAAATGAAATAGATTGAAACTCAACTTTTCTGGACACATTTCCCATTAAGGGGTTATCCGGGTGTTAAAATAAGCTGGGCCGGGCCTGGGTGGGCTTAATTAAACCTAATAAACAGTACTTACCTCATCCAGCGCTGCCAAGTCCCTCACCACGGTCAGTTCTTCTGTGCGCCGGTTTGTATACAGGGCGCACGGGGACACAACGCTGAGAGATAGGAACGGATGGGAGGAGCCGGCACATCACGGACCATAAGCTCCCTGGGGCTGCTTCTGTGCCCCTCTAAACAAACAGGGGCACACATTGAAGGAATCGCGCGGGGACTCTGCGGCGCCGGAGGAGGTAAGTACATGTTTATTATGTTTAACAAGCTCCCCCACCCAGCCCTCAGCAATTTTTAACAGGCGGATAACCCCTCTAAGTGTAAAACAAGTAAGTAAAGAAACAAGTAGATAAAATTGATATATTTATCCAGAACATATACAAACTTCCTTTGGGTTAGAAATGGAAATAACCTAAGGCCTATTTTTTTTCAATCATAAATTCTAACTTTTCCATGGGACATTTTTGTGATGCAGTGATCACCTGCACCTTCAAATTTGTTTCCTAATTATGACAACAAGATTTTTTTATTTTGAGTGGAAGTCTCCTTTAAATCATCACTGAAGATAATATTCCTGAAACAGACACAGAGAAGAGCAAAAATAAAATTAATAACTGACACATAAAGCACATAAATAAGATAAGATCAGACATGTATCCCATGGTGGTTAGAAATAATGAGCGAGGGAATGTAGAAAGGTGCATTATTTATTAGCAATACACAAAAGCATTAGATTGTCAGTCCTGAAGAGAAGTACTTGCAAAAATATCTTTTAAGAAAATGTTCCAGCTGTGGAACATGTGTATATGTTTTTTTACTTAATATTGAAAATATTAATAATACATTATTATTTATTTTAGATAAAAATATAATATGATTTTGAATAACATATTTATTATGAGAAAACACTACTATTATTAATTTATTATTATTATATATTATTATTTTTTGTTATTATTATCATTAACTACTACATTCTGCAAATGTTAAACTTTATGAACAAATAAGACTAAATAGGAGGTAATTTCGGGTACATTATGCAAACAATATATATAAATAAATACATCTTAACAGAAATGTAACAATTATTCGGTTTTTGTATGGTACCCAGGCCAATTATGAATATAAGGAATGTATCTTCATATAATTGCCTCCATATATTTTCATTAGTGAAATCACTTTGGTTACCTGCAGAAGTAAACTGTAGCTATTGAAGAACTAGCCATGGGGAAAGACAATCCATGCTTACCCTTGGAGATCATTGACTGACTGCCTAGTAGTCTATAATTTTCCTATGGGGGACAGACTATAGACTGTCATAAGCTGCCTGTAGACTGTGAAATGACCCAGAACAATGTTACTTCGGTTGTTGGAACCTCCCTATAATATTGACTTAAAATAGTTTTTAACTAGAATAAATTTAAAAGTTGCAAAAACTTAACTGTAACGGCTGCTCCTGCAACCCAGTCCCAGTGGCAGGGCACCCTTATGCCTCCTGTGCCCACTTGTGCCAGCAGCACACTCCCTATCCTCGCCGTGCTCCAGCGAGGTCTAATCGCTCAGAGCACGCGTCCTCACCTCCTAGGGCATTGCGTGCGCCATCCGTCCTAGATTTAAAGGGCCATGCGCACTGCTCATTGGCGTTGGCCACCTGGCAGTCTATAACTGGCCAGCCTCTTCCCTATGCCCTGATGGATCTTTGTGCCTTGTGCCTGAGAGAAAGTCATTGACCCTATGCCTTGAGATTGTCTGCTGAATTCCTGGGTTGTAAACCCTGGTTCTGTTCCCGACTTTGCTCCTGCCACTGCCTGACCTGACCCTGAAGTACATCCACGACTCTGATCCGTTCTAACCGGTCCTGACATCCTGCTGTCCTGACTTCGATTCTGCTCTACGATTCTGTACATCGCCTTTGCAATATCCATGGACAAGTTAACGCCTGACTTAGACTCTGGTCCCAGGTTTGTCCTGGGTGTCGGCTTACGACCTCGTCCGCTTTGGTACAGAGGTCCACTATCATGATCCTGACAATAACCAAAGAATACATGGCAATATAATTCTAATATAAGGGGCTTTTCCACAAACCAAGTTAGGCCTTATCCACAGGATATGGTCTAACTTGATGATCGGTGGGGGTCTTACTGATGGGACCCCCATGGATCACAAGAATGGGCGTCCACATGTACCCTGTCGCACAACATGTAGTACAACTTAGTTGGCCATACTGACAATCATGGGTGAAGGTCCTTTAAGTACAAAAATTGGAGGGTGGTTTGGGTGGCAATGGAACCCTGGAGTTGGGCCTTGGATAATAATCCACTTGGATGCTGCCCCCCTGCAGCTGATTGGTTTGGCCAGCTGTCACTTTCACCTAATATGAGACACACCTCTAGTTCTGAGCACTAGCAAGATGAATGCTCCATCTGCAGAGCAAACACCTTACTGTGGAAAGCCTTGATAGGTTAAAATCAACGATTTTGAAATACAAAAGACATAAATAGTCAAATCTAAACATATTATATATTTTTTTTTATTGTGTTCATTTGAATTTCTCTCCCAGGGGGTGAACATTACCATTTGTGGGACAAATACAATAATAATAAAAGGTTGAACATTTGCTCGATTTTTTGTTTTCTTAATCATGATAATTCTCTTTTTTTAAAAAGAGTCCATTGATCAATTTTCTATATTATGCAGTGTTTATTTTAAAAATAATTTTTGTTGACCCAAGATCTTAGATTCTACATGTCACATGAAAGAAAAAACAACACATTACTGTGAACTGTTTGTCCTATATATCCCATTAGGATCTATTATCTTTTGTCTCAAATCTGAAAAACTCCACGTAAGGTTCTAATTTGCGTATTTTCTCTATTTGTACAGTTGTCACATTATTACCTTTTCACTAAACCACATTAAATGGTGTGGTAAAAAGATGAATGTCCCTACCAATTGCACACAGTTTTCATTGTGGGAAAGATACCGCTAATAACCTGAAAAAATGTACATATTAACTAAACATTAGCGATGGCAGATGTCATTAGAGGAATTCAATAGAACGGCTGCCAGCGACTCCCGTTTATCCGACTACCTTCAGATCGGCGTTTCCATTCATTAAACGGCACTGTATTAACAGTTTTTAATCATTTCTTAATAGTAGCCAGAATTCTGCGTATTTTAATTAGTTCTGCTTCTATTGCATTGATACATTAGTAAAGGCGGAAAGAAACAGCTGCTTGATAGCAGACAACTACCGCTGAGTCTGACTCTACTATAAATAACCGATTTCTGAAACCAAACATATATCACACTAAATGAATGTAACCCCTTGACGCCTACCCAGATTGTCGACTATAAGGGGTTGTCTACTTACAAGCAAATAAATATATTGTGTGTAGATAGAAAAGTATACAATTTTCCAATATATCTGCGTCAATTCCTACAATTTTCCTCGATCTCTGCTTCCTCTCTTCTCTATGAAATGTTCTAATGTTTGCTCCTGGACAGATCTGTCAATCGTCATATAGGTGCCGGTCCTATTATAATACACAGAGCTCCGATTACTCTTGTAAATACTAAACCGTTCAGCTGTGTGTGACTCAAATGACCAGGGATTATGAGCTATACACTCTGTGGGAACTGAGTGGCTAAGGATACAAATGAGCGCAGTACACCTGTGTGACATCAATGCCCATGATTAAGGAGCCATGCACCTGTGTGACATCAATGACCAGTGATTAATGAGCTGTGCAACTGTGTGACATCAACCTGACCAGGGATTTAAGGAGCTGGCACTGTGTGATATAACAGAGACAGGAATATACAAACTGTGTGCCACTGTTAACACACAGCACTTGTGACATCAACTGACACCGGGATATAAATGAGCTGTGCACCTGTGGTACTTCACATGACCAGGAATATTTTTGAGCCTTGCAACTTTGTTATAGTCAAACGACCGGAGATACAACGTGCACCTAGGTGAAATCACAGACAGGGAATAACAGGCTGTACACCAATCACAAACCGGGATATAACAAGCCTATGCACCTGTGTAACTTCACAGGAACCAGGGATAGTTCTGTGCACCTGTGTAAATCATACATGACCAGGAATGATGAACCTACAGCTTGATGAATTCAATGACCAGATATAAAGAGCTGTGCATTGTGTAACATCATCACATGACCATGGATATGAAAACAGTCTTGCACCTGTGTTGACATCACATGAACGGTATAAAGAGCGTTGCCCTCTCCTACATCACATGAACCAGGATATAATGGCCGTTGCACCTGTCTGCACAATCACATGACCGTGGATATAATGAGCGTGTATGTTGTTTGGTTTGATTCACCAGACGATGGAATTAAGCGTTTATAGATGGACATTCAAGCAAAGACACTGCCATGTAAGATGGTATAGATTCGATTTAAACTAAAACTCAGCATTTATTGCTGCCTCCAGTACGACGGTTACCCTTTGGTAAGTAGCTCCTATGACGTTTTAACCGGTGACAGGCCTCTTTAAGCTATAGGTAGAGTAAAAATGCCACTAGGTGCGTTTATATTCACAACTGATTCCAGGTCGTGCCCGAGTGTGGTGATGGGGTCATTGTCGGCACCCTAACCCAACCAGACATATATGGCCATATTCTGAGGACTGGCGTTAATTAATTCCTGGTAACCGTATTTTTCGGACTATTAAGGTGCACCATCAATAATGCCTGCTAAAATGTCTAGGTGTATATAAGGCGCACCAGATTATAAGGCGGCAAACTGGATATAAGGATGAAGTGACCAGGCAGGTGGCAGACCTGGCCCAGTTCAAGGCACTCTGTTGTCTGTATATGTTCATATAACGGGCACTGGACATAAGAAGCACCTTTGATTTTCTGAGAACAAGATCAAAGGATATTTTTGTGCTCTTATAGTTCAAAAAATGACGTACTTCTTCTATCTCTTTTTTTACAGAGCTCTTGTCTATAAATGTTCTTGTATACCCAGGTACAGTTAAAACTTACACAAGAGCAGAAATACATGAAAAGCTAAGAGTTTTATTGAGTTTTTTTTTTTTAAAGTTTTCTTTAAAGTCATTGAACTTAAGAGTGGACCTCTGATTACTGTGGCAAAACAATGATTAGACCACGTGGTCAAACGCTGCAGTGGGATATGAGATACACGTGGGTGAGTTGTGAGAAATGAGTCCCAGGAACTTTACAGTTGCAGGGTACTGCGATACTTTAAGAACTTGCTGATGTCCGTACATCATACTGACACCATTTCTACAGATAAAAATTGTAACAGAGATAAAAACCCCATGCATCTTCAGTCAATGCTGTACATCTATTTGTGATCATTTTCGAATAAAAAGAAATCCTTCACTAACGGACACAGTTTGAGTTAGTTTTTCTGCGTCCATCTCCGTTCCAGAAGGCATACTTTTTTAGAATTAAATATTGAATACAATAATTAAAATTAATTCTATCTGTTGAACCTAGTAAACTAAAGTCCTACCTTCTGGTGTATACACATAAATATTTATTGTCTCTTCTATGAGGTTATCGAGTATGTAGGTATTTGTTGTCTAATGTGGCTTTAAACAAGTACATTTGCTATAATTTTTTCCCAAAATGGGACATATTGGGCCGCATTACTAAGGGCCCGAAGACTCATTTTCGTCGGGTTTCGCAAAAAATTACGGTTTTTGCGCAGTTTTGCCGACGGCTGCACCTGCCTCTGTAAACAAACAGGGCATGACACTAACAGGCAGTGGCGCAGGACAACGTGGGTATACATAATCTTTTTCCTGTTTTTACAGTCCCCCCAAAACTGGATAAATATATGTTTACAAACGCCCTTGAGCATTCTATTATCAGTAGATGTAATGCTTTCCTGTTTATATATAGGGGATTGGCAACAGGGTATTGAGATAATAACTGGTGACAATCATCTATTGTCAGTAGTGATGTAATAATGGGTCAGTTTATCTATATAGAGGTCATGTACAACGGAGGAGGAGATATGCTGTGACATTATCTTTGTCAGTAATGGATGTAATGATGGGTCATGTTATCAATGTAGAGGGATTGTACAGGGAGGGGGAGGAGATAGTGGCCTATGACTCATCACTATTGTCAGTATTGATGTAATTGGAGGTCATGTTTATCTATATAGAGGTCATTGTACGGGGAGGAGATAAGCTGTGACATCATCTATTGTCATTATGATGTAATGATGGGATCAGCTTCAGGGAGTTCTAGTGCTTATCTATATAGAGGTCACATAGTCAGGGAGAGGAGGAGATAAGCCTGTTGACATCATCTATGTCATATAGTGATGTAATGATGTGTGTCATGTGTATTCTGATATGAAGGTCATTGTTACAGGAGGTGGGAGGAGAGGAAAGAAGCTGTGCATCATCTATTGTCCGTATGATGTAATGATTGGCGTCATGTTATCAATGTAGAGGGGATTGTACAGGGAGGGGGAGGAGATAAGCCTGTGACATCATCTATTGTCCAGTAGTCATGTAATGATCGGGTCAGTGGTTATCTATAGAGGTCATTGTACAAGGAGGGAGGAATAAGCTGTGACATCGTCTATTCCTTAGTGATGTAATGATGGTCAGTGTTATTTATATAGAGGTCATTGTACAGCGGAGGAGAGGAGGAGATAAGCTGTGACATCATCTAGTGTCATTATTGGATGTAATGATGGTTTGTTATCTATATAAGGTCATTGTACAAGGAGGAGATATAAGCTGTGACATCATCTTTGTCAGTAGATGTAATGATGGGTCAGTGTTTTTTCAATGTCAGAGGGGGGACTGTACAAGGGAGGCGTGGGGGGTACAGCTAAGCTTGACATCATCTATTGTCAGTAGTGATTTATGATGGGTCAGTGTTATCTTTATAGAGGGTATCTGTACAGGGAGAGGAGATAAGCTGTGACATCATCTATTGTCAATAGTGATGTACAATGATGGGTCAGTGTTCCTTATAGAGGTCCAGTCTACAGGAGAGGGGAGCAATAGCTGTGACAATCATATATTGTCAGTAGTGATGTAATGA
>CM033643.1:208539386-208649157 GCA_019512145.1 Engystomops pustulosus
CGTGGGTATACATAATCTTTTTCCTGTTTTTACAGTCCCCCCAAAACCGGATAAATAGGTTTTACAACGCCCAGATATCTATTATCAGTAGTGATGTAATGATGGGTCAGTGTTATAAATATAGAGGGGATTGTACAGGGAGGGGGAGGAGATAAGCTGTGACATCATCTATTGTCAGTAGTGATGTAATAATGGGTCAGTGCTATCTATATAGAGGTCATTGTACAAGGAGGAGGAGATAATCTGTGACATTATCTATTGTCAGTAATGATGTAATGATGGGTCAGTGTTATCAATGTAGAGGGGATTGTACAGGGAGGGGGAGGAGATAAGCTGTGACTCAAAATCTTTGTCAGTAGTCATGTAATGATGGTTCAGTGTTATCTATATAGAGGTCATTGTCAGGGGGGAGGAGATAAGCTGTGACATCATCTATTGTCAGTAGTGATGTAATGATGGGTCAGTGTTATCTTTATAGAGGTCATTGTACAGGGAGGAGGAGATAAGCTGTGACATCATCTATTGTCAATAGTGATGTAATGATGGGTCAGTGTTATCTATATAGAGGTCATTCTACAGGGAGGGGGAGCAGATAAGCTGTGACATCATCTATTGTCAGTAGTGATGTAATGATGTGTCAGTGTTATCTATATAGAGGTCATTGTACAGGGAGGGGGAGGAGATAAGCTGTGACATCATCTATTGTCAGTAGTGATGTAATGATATGTCACTGTTATCTATATAGAGGTCATTATGCAGGGAGGGGGAGGAGATAAGCTGTGACATCATTCATTTTAAGTAGTGATGTAATGATGGGTCAGTGTTATCTATATAGAGGTCATTGATTGCACAGGGAGGGGGAGGAGATTAGATGTGACATCATCTATTATCAGTAGTGATTTAATAATGGCTCACTGTTATCTATATTTAAAGGGTCATTATTAGAGATGAGCGAGCATACTCGTCTGAGCTTGATGCTCGTTGGAGCATTAGCGTACTCGAAACGTCTCATTGCTCGTACGAGTATTGGGCCTGCTCGAGAACGAGCTTTCACTTAAGGACCATTTATTGTCAATACACCATCACAGTAATATACACATTTGCGATTGATGGCAGTCAATGTAAATATACTTCTGATAAGTTAGCAGATGTATGGAAACATCTGCAATGTGTTCTTGGATGAAGAACCCATTGCAGATGTTTCCATACATCTGCTAACTTAGCAGAAGACATGAGTGCAGAAAGCTGTTCTTCACAATAGTATGTGAAGAACAATATGTGTGAAGAACACATTGCAGATGTTTACATACATCTTCTTCTTATAAGTTAGCAGATGTATGGAAACATCTGCAATGTGTTCTTCACACATATTGTTTTTCACATACTATTGTATCAGTTTAACTGTTCTGTTCTCCTTTTTGAAGTTCCACAAATATTCCATTGAATAAAAAAAAACAAGAAACAGGACTGACTTCCTTATTTGACACATTTTATTGGTCCCCTTGAAAAATGCTTGAGTCCCCCATTGACTTCAATGGGGTTCGTTATTTGAAACGAGCACTCGAGCATCGGAAAAAGTTCAACTCGAGTAACGAGTACCCGAGCATTTTAGTGCTCGCTCATCTCTAGTCATTATTAATCTTTTAAACTCTACATGTAAGGACGATATACATGTGGGAATATACCTGTAAGGTGTGCAGCAGATGTCTTAGATTAGAGCAGATTATATATATATGTGATCTCATAGTTAGTATGAAGTGGACAATTACAAACTAATAATTGGGTAAGGCATAATCCTACTGTGCAGTTATTCACTGAGTGGGTTAAGAAAGGAACATAATATGAAGTTTATTTTCTCAGGAATTTCAGTGTTGTGTGGTCTCTGCTGTGCTGACATTACATTAGTTTCCTCCTGGGATTGGTTTGTATGTATAATATACTGTAGAGTCTGCATTAAATGCTTGTCTTGGGGGTCTCTGCTGTGGAGCGTAACAGAATGTGTTGACATATACAAACGCATATAATCTGCTACATGGATACTTTACATACTTCAGAAATCTCTTAACATATTTTATTCATATAGGATCCTGTGTAGACACTTGTATTTGAACAACCCCCCACCCCCACCCAACATCACACCCCTACTTTATCACAAAGTTAATACTATGTACTATACTATATATCCACAGGATCCATCATAATTACCTGGTATGCGTGGGAATTAGAATCTATAGAACATCTCATGTTTAGAATGTTTTGTGTGGTTGTTGGACGACTACTACCGATAGTGATACTCAATCTTTGTTAAAGTGTTGGAACTAAATAAACAGGGTACTAAATTCATAATTTATATAAATAATTAGTGATGAACGGACCAAATAAAATGCAAAGCTTAAAAATCTGTTCGGGTCCAGATTCCAATGAAGTTCAAGGTTGGGTCTGGAGGACTAAACCTCCAAAGTTGGGTATGAACCCGACTTTTGTGGTTTGGGTCCTCTCAAAATAAATCCTATCTCTGGGACCTGCTGCTTCCTTTGCAATGGGTTTTCACGAGTGTTGTGAATAGGCAGGTAGTCACATATGTCTATTTGATAACTGACAATTAACGTAAGTCAAGTGTGCCTAAATGCATGCAACTCCTATTAAAGTTATTGAAGTGGATCTCTAGATGTATGGTAAACTCTCCTTTTAGGGGGTTCCCCAGGTTCAGGTGTAGAGATGAGCAAACCCTACACTCAATTTCTGCTCTGGGGTTCCGTCGCACGACATATTGCCAGATTGAGGACAAACACTTAATCCAGAAAATTGATGACTGTAGCAAAAAGCTGTGATTTGCCAGGGTTGTCCGTATGACTGAGGATGCGCTGATGAGTGTAATTTAGTTCTCAGAGTACTTTGTGTCCTTACTAGTCTGAACACCGCTTGACGCCATTCCTGGCTGACTTATTTGAACTCCACCACACCCATCTGTCTCCTGTTGATTTTGCTCTGGGTTTCTAACAGTTAAGTTAGCTGGGAAGGAAAGATTCTTCCTCCACTCACGTTTCTCCCCTGTTTGTCTGGGTGTCGGGGGACTGGTTAAATTAACTCCTGGATCTGGATGGTGACATTTCATAGCAGTTTTTCCAGCATTATGTGGTGCATGATGTGGTGATCAATCTGTGCCTCAGTGCAACGTGTCCAAGTCATAGAGCCGTGCCACACGAGAAAGGCCAGGTGTTATTTGTCACCGGAATTGCGGCATGGATGCTCAGCATGCTACGGGGGATGGAAAGTGAGCACCGTTCACCTTCCCCCTCTTCTCCAGCCAGCTTGTGGCCCACAGCCCACATTTGCTCACACAGACATGTGAATGGAGCCTAAGTCTTGGAGCTTTCTGGAATTTGTCTTGATTTCTTTATTTTGGATACCTTAGCCCAGTGATGGCGAACCTTTTAGCGGCGTAGTGCCCAAACTGCAACCCAAAACCCCCCCTTATTTTTCGCGAGGTGCTATCCAAAAGTTAAACAAGTAACTTGTTGCTCCCTGTTCAACAACTTTTAATCATATTGGCCTCCTGAAGACAGCAACACAGTAGAAAGATGGAAAATTTTCATCATTTTAGCTTCTTTCCAGTGTCCCTCTGTACACAGAGAATTGTGGGACCAGCAGAAGGTCCTCCAAATATACTTCGGCCCTGTCTACACATTCTCCCTCTTCCTACAGTCCCAAGTAGCGAAGTAAGTATCACTTTAAAATATCACTGAAAGCAGCATCTTTTAAGTTGCTTGGAACTGCAGGAAGATTCTTTGAGTTCTGTCTGGTGTGCTGGGGCGATGGCCCGGGTGCCCACATAAAGGGCTCCGAGTGCCGCCTCTGGCACCCGTGCCATAGGTTCGCCACCACTGCCTTAGCCATTTTTCTGACCATCCATTTGCCTATTGATTCTGTACTGCTATGTACTGTATCTGTCAGCTATTCTTCTATGTTTGCACTGTCCATCTTTGTCTCTGTGTTTGCACTTTGACAGAGGATGGAAACGCTGACCAGCTATCACCTATTGCTAGGAGGCCAGTGGGAAAGCTGGGACAGTGATCTAGCCTTAGGGATCAATGTCTTTGCCTTTTCCTTCAGTCCATCCTAGCCACCCATTCAAAGAATTATATGCTCACTGAAGCACCATGTTATCTGAATGTTGTGATCCTTATATCACACAGCATGAAAATGAATATACAAAATTAACAAAAATATAAATGAAATAGATTGAAACTCAACTTTTCTGGACACATTTCCCATTAAAGGGGTTATCCGGGTGTTAAAAAATACTGAGGGCCGGGCTGGGGTGGGCTAATTAAACCTAATAAACATGTACTTACCTCATCCAGCGCTGCCAATGTCCCTCACCACGGTCAGTCTCTTCTGTGCGCCGGTTTGTATACAGGGGCGCACAGGGACACAACGCTGAGAGATAGGAACGGATGGGAGGAGCCGGCCACATCACGGACCAGAAGCTCCCTGTGGGCTGCTTCTGTGCCCCTCTAAACAAACAGGGGCACCAATTGAAGGAATCGCGGCGTGGGACATCTGCGGCGCCGGAGGAGGTAAGTACATGTTTATTATGTTTAACAAGCCCTCCCCAGCCCAGCCCTCAGCAATTTTTAACAGGCGGATAACCCCTTTAAGTGTAAAACAAGTAAAGAACAAGTAGATAAAAGTGAATATATTTATCCAGAACATATACAAACTTTCCTTTGGGTTAGAAATGGAAATGAACCTAAGGCCTATTTTTTTTCAATCATAAAATTCTAACTTTTCCATTTTGGACATTTTTGTGATTGCAGTGATCACCTGCACCTTCAAATTTGTTTCCTAATTATGACAACAACGATTTTTTTATTTTGAGTGGAAGTCTCCTTTAAATCATAACTGAAGATAATATTCCTGGAAACAGACACAGAGAAGAAGCAAAAATAAAATTAATAACTGACACATAAAGCACATAAATAAGATCAGACATGTATCCCATGGTGTTAGAAAATAATGAGCAGACGGGAATGTAGAAAGGTGACATTATTTATTAGCAAATACACAAAAGCATTAGATTGTCAGTCCTGAAGAGAAGTACTTCAAAAAATATCTTTTAAAGAAAATGTTCCAGCTGTGGAAAATGTGTATATGTTTTTACTTAATATTGAAAATATTAATACTACATTATTATTTATTTTAGATAAAAATATAAATATGATTTTGAATAAAATATTTATTATGAGAAAAACATTACTATTATTATTATTATTATTATTATTATTATTATTATTTTTGTTGTTATTATTATTATTACTACTACATTCTGCCAAATGTTAAACTTTATGAACAAATAAGACTAAAATAAGGAGGTAACTTTCGGGTACATTATGCAAACCATATATATAAATAAATAAATCTTAACAGAAATGTAACAATTATTCGGTTTTGATGGTACCCAGGCCAATATACTGAATATAAGGAAATGTATCTTTCATATAATTGCCTCCATATATTTTCATTAGTGAAATCACTTTGGTTACCTGCAGAAGTAAACTGTAGCTATTGAAGAACAGCCATGGGGAAAGACAATTCCCCATGCTTACCCTTGGAGATCATTGACTGACTGCCTAGTAGTCTATAATTTTCCTATGGGGGACAGACTATAGACTGTCATAAGCTGCCTGTAGACTGTGAAATGACCCCAGAAAAATGTTACTTGTTCAGGTTGCTGTAACCTACCCTATAATATTGACTTAAAATAGTTTTAACTAGAATAAATTTAAAAGTTGCAAAACTTAACTGTAACGGCTGCTCCTGCAACCCATGTCCCAGGTGGCAGGTGCACCCTTATGCCTCCCTGTGCCCACTTGTGCCAGCAGCACACTCCCTTACCTCGCCGTGCTCCAGCGATGGTCTCATCGCTCCAGAGCACGCGTCCTCACCTCCTAGGGCATGCGTGCGCCATCCGTCCTAGATTTAAAGGGCCAGCGCACTGCTCATTGGCGTTGGCCACCTGGCAGTCTATAACTGGCCAGCCTCTTCCCTTATGCCCTGATGGATCTTTGTGCCTTGTGCCTGAGAGAAAGCATTGACCCTATGCCTTGAGATTGTCTGCTGAATTCCTGTTGTAACCCTGGTTCTGTTCCCGACTTTGCTCCTGCACTGCCTGACCTGACCTGCAGCTACATCCCCGACTCTGATCCCGTTCTACCTGTCCTGACATCCTGCCTGTCCCTGACTTCGATTCTGCTCTACGATTCTGTACATCGCCTTTGCCAATACCATGGACAAAGTTACGCCTGACTTAGACTCTGGTCCCAGGTTTGGTCCTGGGTGTCGGCTTACGACCTCGTCCGCTTTGGTACAGAGGGTCCACTATCACTGATCCTGACAATAACCAAAGAATACATGGCAATATAATTCTAATATAAAGGGGCTTTTCCACAAACCAAGTTAGGCCTTATCCACAGGATATGGTCTAACTTGATGATCGGTGGGGGTCTTACTGATGGGACCCCCATGGATCACAAGAATGGGCGTCCAATGTACCCCTGTCGCACAACATGTAGTACAACTTAGTTGGCCATACTTGACAATCATGGGTGAAGGTCCTTCTAAGTACAAAAATTGGAGGGTGGTTTGGGTGGCAATGGAACCCTGGAAGTCTTGGGCCTTGGATAATAATCCACTCCTGGATGCTGCCCCCTGCAGCTGATTGGTTTGGCCAGCTGTCACTTCAACTACATATGAGACACACCTCTAGTTCTGAGCACTAGCAAGATGAATGCTCATCCATCTGCAGAGCAAAACACCTTACTGTGGTAAAGCCTTGATAGGTTAAAAATACAACAGTTTTGATAAGTACAAAAGACATAAAATAGTCAAATCTAAACATATTATATATTTTTTTTTATTGATGTTCATTTGAATTTCTCCCAGAGGGTGAACATTACCATTTGTGGGACAAATACAATAATAATAAAAGGTTTGAACATTTGCTGATTTTTTTTCTTAATCATGATAATTACTTTTTTTAAAAAGAGTCCTTTGATCAATTTTCTAATATTATGCAGTGTTTATTTTAAAAAATAATTTTTTGTTGACCCAAGATCTTAGATTCTAACTGTCAATGAAAGAAAAAAACACATTACTGTGAACTGTTTTGTCCTTTATCCCATTAGGATCTATTATCTTTTGTCTCAAATCTGAAAACTCCACGTAAGGTTCTAATTTGCGTATTTTCTATTTGTACAGTTGTCACATTATTACCTTTTCACTAAACCACATTAAATGGGGTAAAAAGATGAAAGTGTCCCTACCAATTGCACACAGTTTCATTGTGGGAAAGATACCGCTAATAACCTGAAAAATATGTACATATTAACTAAACATTAGCGACTGCAGTGTCATTAGAGGGAATTCAATAGAATGGCTGCCAGCGACTCCCGTTTATCGACTACCTTCAGATCGGTGCTTCCATTCATTAAACTGCACTGTAGTAACAGTTTTTAATCATTTCTTAATAGTAGCCAGATTCTGCTTATTTTAATTAGGTTCTTGCTTATTGCATTGATACATTAGTAAAGAGCGGAAAGAAACAGCTGCTTGGAATAGCAGACAACTACCGGCTGAGTCTGACTCTACATATAAATAACCGATTTCTGAAACCAAACCATATCTCACACTAAAATGAATGTAACCCCTTGACGCCTACCCAGATTGTGACTACTAAAGGGGTTGTCTACTTACAGCAAATAAATATTATTGTTTGTGTAATAGAAAGTTATACAATTTTCCAATATACTTTCTGCGTCAATTCCTTACAATTTTCTCGATCTCTGCTTCCTCTCCTTCTATTGAAATGTTCTATGTTTGCTCCTGGACAGATCTGTCAATGGTCATATAGGTGCACGGCTCGTTATAATACACAGAGCTCCGATTACTCTTTGTAATACTAAAACCGTGCAGCTGTGTGACATCACATGACCAGGGATATAATGAGCTATACACCTGTGTGAACTGAAGTGGCTAAGGATACAATGAGCAGTACACCTGTGTGACATCACATGACCAGTGATATAAGGAGCCATGCACCTGTGTGACATCACATGACCAGTGATATAATGAGCTGTGCAACTGTGTGACATCAACTGACCAGGGATTTAAGGAGCTGTGCACCTGTGTGATATAACATGACCAGGAATATAACAAACTGTGCACCTGTGTAACAGCACCTGTGTGACATCAACTGACCCGGGATATAATGAGCTGTGCACCTGTGTAACTTCACATGACCAGGAATATTTATTGAGCCTTGCAACTGTGTTATATCACATGACCAGGAATATAACAAACTGTGCACCTATGTAACATCACATGACCAGGGATATAACAGGCTGTACACCATCACATAACCGGGTATATAACGAACTATGCACCTGTGTAACATCACAGGACCAGGGATATGTTTAGCTGTGCACCTGTGTAATATCACATGACCAGGGAAATGATGAACCCTACAGCTGTGTGACATCAAATGACCAGGAATATAAAAGCTGTGCACTTGTGTAACATCACATGACCAGGGATATAACAAGTCGTGCACCTGTGTGACATCACATGAACAGGTATATAATGAGCCGTGCACCTGTCTGACATCACATGAACAGGGATATAATGAGCCGTGCACCTGTCTGACATCACATGAACAGGGATATAATGAGCCGTGTACTTGTGTGACTTCACATGACGATGGACAATTAAGCGTTCTATAGATTGACATCAAGCAAAGACACCTGCCATGTATAGAGGTATAGATTGGTTAAACTAAACTCAGCATTTATTAGCTGCCTTCCAGTACAGACGGTACCTTTGGTAAGTAGCTCCTAGTGACGTTTTTACAGGTGACAGGTCCTCTTTAAGATTATAGGAGAGTAAAATACACAGGTGCAGTTTATATTCCAAACTGCTTCCAGGTCTGTGCCCAGTGTGGTATGGGGTTGTCGGCCCCTTACTAACCAGATATTGATGGCCTATTTTGAGGATACGGCGTCAATATAACTTCCTGGATAACCGTATTTTTCGGACTATAAGGTGCACCATCAATAAATGCCTGCTAAAATGTCTAGGTGTATATAAGGCGCACCAGATTATAAGGCGCAACTGGATATAAGGATGAATGACCAGCAGGTGGCAGACCTGTGCCCAGTTCAAGGCATCTGTTGTCTGTAAGTACGGTTCATATATAAGGCGCACTGGACTATAAGACGCACCTTTGATTTCTGAGAAAATCAAAGGATATTTTTGTGCTCCTTATAGTCAAAAAATACGGTACTTTCTTCTCCTTTTTTTTAAAGGAGCTCTTGTCTATAAATGTTCTCTGTATACCCAGGTACAGTAAAACTTAACACAAGAGCATAAAGTACATGAAAAGCTAAGAGTTTTATGAGTTTTTTTTTTTAAGTTTTTCTTTACAATCATTGAACTTAAGATGGAACCTCTATTTACTGTTGGCAAACAAATGATAGACCAGTGGTCAAAAGTGCAGTGGGATAGATATACAACGATGGGTGAGTGTGAGAAATGAGTCCCAGGAACTTGTACAGTGCAGGACTGCGATATTTAAGACTTGCTGAGTCCGTACATCATACTGCACCATTTACTACAGCATAAAAATTGATAACAGAGATAAAAACCCCATGCAATCTTCAGTCATGCCTGACATCCTATTTGCTGATCCTATTTCTAATAAAAATAAATCCTTTCATACGGCACAGTTTGATGTTGTTTTTTCTGCGTCCCTCCCGTGTCCAGAATGGCATATTTTTTTAGAAGTTTAAATAATTGAATACATAATTAAAATTAATTCTTATCTGTTGAACCTAGTAAACCTAAGTCCTCCTTCTGTTGTATTACACATAAATATTTTCTGTCTCTTCTATGAGGTTATACGAGTATGTAGTAGTATGTTGTATAATGTGGCTTTAACAAGTTACATTTGGCTATAATTTTTTCAAATTGACATATTGGGGCCCATTTACTAAGGGCCCGAATGAATCATTTTCGTCGGGTTTCGCAAAAATTACCGGTTTGCGCAGTTTTGCCCCGGGTTTTTGACGCACGCGATCGGATTCTGTCACATCCGCGCAGGGTTTCAGAAAAACTGCTGTATTTAAAAAAAAAATGTGACGCTTGACACGCACTTACATGGACCAGGAAGAGGATGGTGAACTTCGGCGGACCTCGGCGCAGCAGCAACACCTTGTGGATATCGGGCACACAAGCTTTGTGAATCCCGGCATGACACGAATCCACGTCGCACGAATCCACACCGCGGGATCGCAAATGGACCGGGTAAGTAAATGTGCCCCATCGTGCTCCCGATATCCAGTAGGTGTCACTGCTGCGCCGAGGTCCGCCGGAGTTCACTTGCTTCTTCTCAGTGCATGTGAGTGCTTGATATTGCAACACATTTTGTTTTTTAAATTCTACGTTTTTTTCCGAAGGCCACGCCCCCGATTTCTGTCGCGTGAAAGCCGCCGCGATTGCGCCAAAATTCGATCATGTGCGCCAAAATCCTGGCGGAATTCGGTGCAAACCAGAAAAATTTGGGAAACCCGACGAAAGTGCGGCCGCGGAGCCCTTAGTAAATGAGCTCCATTGTAGCTCTCTCTTCTGTGTGGGGGAAGTAAAGCAGTAAGACAACGCTAATAGATGCTGTTTTATCACAACAAAATAACCACATTTTGGAAGCCATTTTGAACCACACTTAGTGTCCTGGTTGCAATTTGTACAGACAGATCAAGGCAACCAGCCACTTCTACTACACCTGTTTTTTATGTGACATTATTTGATTTCTTACATCTATTATATCGCAAAAATGTATTGACTTTAGCCTGCATTTTTAATTTAATTAAATATTATTACATTTAGTTTGCAGCCACGTCAAGGGAATGCCAGAAGAATAGGCAGAGAACAACATGTCTGCGAGCTGAAAAAGATCAGCACTGGTAAGAGGTAAGCTATAAAAACCATATACATACTGGGGCTCATTTACTAAGGGTCCGTTTTGCGCCGAAATGGACGGATTTTGGTGAACCCGATCGGATTTTGTCACATCGACGCTGGCTTGCACGCAACAGAAATCGAGGTGCGGGCCGTCGGACAACCCGACGGATTCGGACAACACGTGGGATTTAATATTTTGAATTGTGTCGCAAGACACGCACTTACAAGCATCGGGTAGAAGGTGAACTCCGGGGGACCTTGGCATGGAAGGAACGGATGCAGGAACTAGGGCAACGCAACGTAGGATCGCGACAGGACCCGGTAAGTAAATCTGCCCCACTGTGTTAGTATCTATTGATATGGTAGCTGTTATGGCCTCCTGATATGTCCTAAAATGTTTTAAGCTTTGGGCAGTCTTGGAGGCTTTCACTAGGTCAGGAGTATCATGAAATCCTTAGTCCAACAGGGTGGGGATTGGCTAGAGGGATTTCTATGCAAATTACAGTGTCCATATTCTTGTTGATGACAAGTGGGGTTGAGTGGACCCTAAACCACAATGTTTGAGTCCATGCCGAACATTGAGAGTTTGGGTGCCCAAACTATGACTTCAGCCTGAAGTTTGGATTCAGCATTCAGGCTCACCTGGAAAATATGGTTGATTGGCTGCTGAGTTTTTACCATTATGACACATGATGGATCTATACTTCACATTGCCATTAAGGATATTTTAAGAGGGCTTGTGGGCCACTTCACGGATTGAGGTGCTTCATAGTTACAGATCAGTAGCCAGTTAACCATTTACTACATTACTCTATTATTGCAGTATATGGTAGGAGCAAACAGACACCCAGTTCCGAACCAAACTTGTGTTCAAAGTTCGGATTCAGAGAACCTGAACCTAAACTCATCACTACTCGCAAGGGTTAAACAGCCAGGAATGGATTGTTCTCCAGAAGAGGGTAAAAACCATCAAAGAGATTGGGGGTCATTTACTAAGGGCCCGATTCGCGTTTTCCCGAAGTGTTACCCGAAAATATTTCCGATTTGGGCGGATTTTCCCTGTGTTACCCCGGGATTTTGGCGCACGCGATCGGATTGTGGCGCTTCGGCGCTGGCATGCACACAACGGAAATCGGGGGGCATGGCCAAACAAAAACCCGACGGATTCAGAAAAACCGCTGCATTTTAAAAAAAAAAGTGTCGCGGACCTTCACTAGGAATAGGCCGGTGAACTTCAGTGGATACCGGCGGGCCTCGGGGAACTTCAGCGCAGCAGCGCCACCTGGTGGACGTCGGAGGAACTACCTTAGTGAATCCTGGCCGGACCCGAATCCACCGCAGAGAACGCGCCGCTGGATCGCGAATGGACCGGGTAAGTAAATCTGCCCCATTATTTTATCAAGTAGTTGATTTGCAGAATTTTAAAAACCCAAGTTTAAGTAACATCTGGACATAATTTTAGTATTTTTTGCAGATTTTTTGAAGATTTTTCCTCCAGTGTATAAACAAATTGTTTGAGCCGGCAAACAAAAATTCTCTCTTTTCCGCTTCATAGCGTTTTATGGACATCATGGACAAGCCCCTAAAGGTCTGTCTGCGAAATAATAGATAGAATGGCAATTGTGATTAAAACCAGGAGCAAAACAAGAGTCGACAATCTTGTTTCAGATCTTTCATTTCCAGATTTTACTGTAGAAAGGGATTATCGTATAGACTAATCCCGAGCAATATATATACCTCTCTTGATAGGTATCACAATAGCCTCCCTTCTTGTTGGTAAGATTAATAGCACATTACCAAGACTCATTTTCCTTAATATCAGACTCTGCAACGCGACCATGAAACTCATCGAGAGGGTTGTTACATTCCCATAAAAATAAATGAAATTGATTAATTCTGAATTTTATAATTTCATCTGGAAAATGCGAATCTCTTTGTGATAATCTTGGATGTTCTCACTGTGGTTAGTACTTGCCGGCTGGAATTGAATGGGTGAATGCCAGGTTAGCGGCTCTTGAAATTGTGTGATATCTTTTATGTTGATTTGGTTATCTTTCGCTTGTTATTTACCTTACAGGAATATCGGGGAAGAGAATCGCTGAGCAAAATCACTCGTAATTATTATGGCAGAAATATGTCTTGGGACAAGTCTTCCGATGAATTAGATTGCATTTCCTAGCGAGATACAAGATAACCCAGACTTGCTTTCATCTCGCTCTATCTTTGTAGTCAACAGCTTTAAGATCAATACTGAAATAATACATTTCAAAGGCCGGCAGCATAACCTTAAATGTTTACTTGTACTTCAAACAATAAAATATATTTATATGAACTCTAAGTGAAGTGCCCAAAAGCTTTATAGTGTGGAAGTCCTAACTGTAAACATGTGCCATGTGAATTATCGGGAAGGGTTTGTAGATATTCCTTGATGTGTTGCCTTGATTTAGTGCCAATTCCTGTCCTGCATCACAATACATTGCAATGTTACAGCTAGTATAAAATTCAATGTAGGATCCACCATTCCCGGGTAAAAGGACTTTAAACTGGTTCTTAATAAAGTTTATTGAAGTGAAAAAAACCTCCCTTTGATCCACAAACAGCGCCACCATTGTCTAGCATCTGACACTGCAACTAAAGCTCAACTCACTTCTGGAAATGTTTCTTCAATGGCTGTAGGTGAGGAGGGACACATTTTTGGGATTCACACTATAGAAAAAATTAACTATAAACTACCTTGGCCAAGAATTCTGGGAAATAAATATGCAACGGTCTCCACCCAGAACCTTGGAGAAAAGAGCAAATTACAGATAGAGAATGCACAAATGAGACTTTGCACATTCTTCATGGCTAAAACGGCTTTCACAGATATTGAAGAAGTGACTGCACTGGGTTTGTGGCTCATGGGATCTTTTTGTGGCACAGCTGCGCTGGCCTCCATGTTACACAAATTAGGGCGATGTTTTTGGATGGTCCGACTGATTCAAACTGGGCGCCGTATTTAACTTTCAAATTGTGTTGTATGCCCTATGATGTTAAAGGTGCACCACAAAAAAAGATAGTGATCTCTGTTGGACCAGTGCGGGGAATCGACAGATTCATGATTTCCGGTGCACAATCTCAGTGAATTGCAGCTTTATAGACGGACAAAAAAAACCTAAAAGTTATCTCACCTTCAGACGCTCCCTGGCATCCATCACGAATTAGATATCAGGTGCCGTTCCGTTGCACGCTGACGCTCTAATGTCAGAGCCGCCATGGATGCCGGGGATCGTCGGAAGGTGAGATAACTGATTTTTTTCTTACAGGCAGGTGCTATCAGGCTATATACTAGAGAAAACTCTACGTTTTACCCGACACAATCTATGGCCAAATCCATGGACATTTTCCTGGAAGTAATGGAAAGGGAACTCAAGAAGTTGTCGGACAGTAATATTCATAACAAAAATAATATGAGTTATGCAATGAAATGTGCCCTTAATGATCTGAAACATGATGCTGAAATAACTATTAGGATGGCGGACAAGGGTGGCACGGTCGTAGTGATGAACACCAGAGAATATATCCAACAAACAGAGTTAATGCTCTCCGACCGTGCCAATTACCGTGTCCTCCCCTCCAATCCAACTGGAGTTTTTCATAAAAAAATCTCAGCTCTTATTCAAGAGGGTTTCGACTTAGGCATTATCAATGCTAAACAAAGGGACCACATGTCAGTTGTCAACCCCGTTACGCCCATTGTGTATACATTGCCCAAAGTCCACAAAGGGGAATTTCCCCCCCCCCATGCGACCGATCATATCGGGCATTGGGTCTATTAATGAACCCCTCTGTGAATGGTTGGATGCTTTATTGCAACCACTAGTGGTAAGAACTGCAGGATACCTTAAAGATACGGGTGATGTCCTTAGAATCCTAAACAAAATCCAATGGTCTGCTGAGTACACATGGTTGAGCTGCGGTGCAGTATCCCTATATACTTCAATACCCCACGAGATAGCCATGATGGCTTTAAATTATCATCTCAACAAATATAGTACATACAGCACGGATTTGAACTCAGTTACTGTGGTTTCTGATGACCCATAATTTTTTCCTCCACAAAGATACTTACTACCTTCAGATTAAGGGGGTATCTATGGGGGCCAAGTTTTCCCCATCCATAGCCAACCTCACTATGGCATGGTGGGAGGAGCAATACCTCTACTCAGATTGTAACCCGTATGTTGATGCCATCGTCTGGTATGGCAGATACATCGACGATTTGCTATTTATTTGGCGGGCCGATGTGTCTGCCATACCGGACTTTGTCAGCTTCTTGAACAACAATGAATGTAATCTTGCCTTCACTTTCTCTACTGATCGGGAACATATGGTGTTTCTGGATCTTAACCTAAACATCAAAGAGGGCCAATTGAGTACAAACACACATAGAAAGAAGGTATCAGGCAATACCATTTTGCATGCTAGAAGTCTGCACCCTAGACACACTATCAAATCCATACCCATAGGTGAGATGATAAGGGCAAAAAGGAACTGCAGTTCACAACACGATTATGACATAGAGAATAAAGAAATTAGAAAAAGATTATCACAAAGGGGTTACACACATAGGACACTAAATCGAGCTACTGAAATAGTTAAGAACAAAACGAGAGACAGCCTATTAGTGGAGAAACCATATTCCAAAAACAAACAGAACAAGAAAGTGTTTCTATCATTGCAATACTGTAACCAATTCGAGGAAATTAAACATCTTATTCTCAAACACTTGCCAATCCTATATCAGGATGAAAAATTGGCAGAAATTTTAAAGAACGGTTGCAACATAGTTTCTAAAAGGGCACCCACTATTGGCAATATGATTTCACCTAGCTTTAGACCCACTAACAAAAATAAAACCACCTGGTTGTCACATAAGGGTTTCTTTCATTGTGGGGCACAAAGGTGCAAAACATGCACAGTAGTAAAAACAAAAAGCAAATTTTCCAACTCATCCAACTCCTTAGAATTTGATATCAAAAATTACATTAACTGCAACAGTGATTTTGTTGTATACATTATAGAATGCACCATATGCAACTGTAAATACGTAGGGGCCACCACCCGTAAACTAAAAAAACGCATTCTTGAACACCTAGGGAAAAAAGAACCAGGTACCTTAGCTCCTAAAAAAAAACATTTTGGGTGCCTCGAGACATTTTAACGACGAGCATGGAGGAAATAGTAAAGGCTTTCAGGCATATGGCATTGAACAGATCCGACATAACATCAGGGGAGGGGACCGTAATAAACTACTCTTCGATCGCGAGGCATTTTGGATATTACACTTGGACACGAGATTTCCAAGAGGCATGAACTACAAGCAGGAGTTCATGTTCCACTATTAAAGCCCACCCATGTTACATGACACATGTATACCTACATTCATGTAGACATACATGCCATATACTACCTGCAAATTGACCCTCTATACAGCAAACCCGTTTAACTTTTTCGACCCTCCATGGAGAAATTGTATAAACTATATGCTCTGTTAAATTGCGGATCTGACCCGTGCTGTCCCCTCTTTTTTCACATTAACTCGCATATGCTTAGTTCATATACCGGGACGACACATATCATTCCTGCTATTTCCCCTGTATTTATTTCCCCTGTATTTATTCCCAAACGCGAAGGATAGTTGTCCGATCCGTTCTTTGCAAACATGCATTCCCAGAAAACATGCAAATTAACCGACCGGATAACAGTATCCATCCTTTTCATTTGACTATAGTTTATTCCAAGTGTTTTTAACATTATTGAATTGTGCAATTGTTTTTAACCAAAATAAATAATTAAATAGTTATGTTTTTTAAACACTGCCGCACACCTGGAAAGGACACTAATTACGCCGTATACACGCGCGCCTTAATGAGCAGGTGGAGTTCAACTCCCCTGTCTCACTGACGCATGTCCGGGATAGTATATTACCTGTCCTTTCCAGACTTGCGGTAGCCATGAGTAAGAGTGCATAACGCACTCGAAACGCGTAGGCAAGAAACTATAGTCCATACCGTGAACGCAGTGCTGGGGCGTATGTAAGTGTACTCTTGTTTATACTGTAGCCAATAAAAAGAGTCTAAAGATTTTCTTCACTACCGTGCGCTGGATCGGTGTACTTCTTTGGATTTTTCCCTATATATTCCAGGGGGCTGGCAGGCTATATACTGGGGTTGCTGTGACCAATGTGCAACATCCCCCACCGGGGCCTAGCCTTTTTCTCTTGGGGCCTGGAGACAGCCGAAGTCCGGAATAACGGAGTGGCTGGCGGTTGCGGCCTAGGCACGCTAGTGTCACGGTGCTTGGTATGGGGAACCGGAGGGCTGTCTTACAGCCTGGCAGGTCTCCAGCAGGTGGTGTTGGCAAGAAATGATGCGGGAGAGACGGTTATAGTGGTTCTCCCTGGGGCAACCCTTTGGGGTCTGTAGTATGAGTCCCAGTGTAATGGATAGGGTGTCCGTGATGGTGATAGTCATAGTAGCAGGGATCAAACGGAGGCAGACGTTGTCTAAAAGCAACTTACAGTTCTTTATTGGAACCAACAGGAACAGTGGATAACGTGCCAAACGAATCTTAACAATGATAGCAGGCTGGGGATGCACATGGAGAGGGAACCACAGGGATTGATCACCAGCCTGGAAACAAGGGCAGGCTGGGAGATAGCTGTGTCCTAGTAGGATGCTTCAGCTTGTCCTGGGTTACTTCAGATATCACCCTTGAAGGTAGGATGATACCCCTTTACTCTCACTAACTCCTCAGAGCTCTACTGTCTCACTGCTCTGACTGACTGACTAGTCTTTCTGACTGGACTGGTCTCTCTTCTCTGACTGACTCTTGTCAGACTTACCCCTGACTGACTGTCTTGTCTGACTACTCTCTGACTGACTAACTGCTCTCTAGAACTTTCCTGACCAGAGGTTTTCTTACTCCCACTGGTCAGGTGGTGGTTACTTCTCCAATTGAATCCCAGCTTACAATACTACATTAGAACTGATGTGATTGGCTGATGGAAAGATATCACATTAAACAATTAACTCCTGCCTTGCCAGGCAGGATCTACCGCTGCAGTGTTCCCCGTGTTCTGTAGTTACCTGCTGTGGGGTTGATCAGACTCCACACAGTTTGCAAACTACATATTGGGACGTATTCGCAACAACCGCTCTGCCTTGCATCGGCAGGGGTGTTGCAAATGCATTTCCCACCCTTGGTTTATACTCAAGTCAATAGATTTTTAGATTTTTTTGGTGTCAAAATAAGGGATCTCGACTTATTCTCGGGTCGGCTTATACTTGAGTATATATGGTACTTTTTATTTAAACAAAGTTTGTTGAACATTTTCTTTTACCAAATTCGACTTCATTAGTTTTCTAGGTGCTACTGACATTTTTTGTCTGTAGTTGACTTCTTCTTGTCTACCACAAGTTCATTACAATACTTTTCCTAAGATACCAATGCAGAAATTCCAGAATACAGCACAAATACTGCCAAAATTTCAACAGAAGAAAGACATATAAGCTGCAGCATATGACCCTTAACTCAGAGAGGCAGCAAAGAAATCATTAAAAAGAAATAGCTTCCAACTCATTGGTGTAATAGAGATTCTTCAGTGGATAAGGCGAAATCTAAGGGAAAATACACACTACTTATTTTGAAAGATCAGATACACAGATGCTGGGTACACATTAGGATTGAAGGAAAAGAACATTTGCTGTACTTTAACCATCAAGAACATAAAAAGATTGTTATTGACTATTGCTACAGAGAGGTGAGAAAAGAATGCTAAGGATAGGTGTGTTTCTAAGACTAAGATCTAATATGTTACGTAATAAAAGTGTTGCCGCTAGTTAAAAGCTACTTAAAAGTGTTACTTCTAGTAAATTTTCAGAAAAAGATTCACATTGAAAAATAAGACATACAAAAAAAGTTTGAGGAGACTAAAGAAAGTTTTAACTTGGATGAAACTTTCAAAAGAAAAAAAGTCGAGAAAAATGTTACTAGTTGTGTAGACGATATAATACAGACTCTATGGGTAGATAATAGAATTATTGTAGAAGTCTACTATAGAAAAACACCCACAGGATTCATTTTTTTGGGTCCTTTCTATATTATTATTGTATTTGGCATTATACTTTATATTGGTTCATTGCTCTCAGTATTGGTTTTCTTCTTCCATGTACAAATGAACCTAAAGTTAAATTGTGAGAAACAATAGATCAACAAGTGAACATTGACTTGTTAGGGCCAGTTCACATGGCAGATTTTCCAGTATGATAATCCATGTATAAAAATTTACTTTCCCATCATTATAAATGGGAGTCTGCAAAGGTTACCAAGTTTCGCACTATAAGGCGCACCGGATTTTAAGGAGCACCATCAATAAATGCCTGCTGAATCATCTAGGTTCATATATAAGGTGCTCCGAAATATAAGGCGCACCTGATTATAAGGATGAATGACCAGCAGGTAGCAGACCTGTGCACTTTTCAAGGCAGCTGTTGTGTGTAAGTATGGTTCATATATAAGGCGCACTGGACTATAAGACGCACCTCTGATTTCTGAGAAAATAAAAGGTTTTTTGTGTGACTTAAAATCCGAAAAATACGGTAGTTCTACCAATGTCTTTGAAATCCTAAGCTAAAAAATTTCCATCAACAGATATGTGATATTATATCAACAGTAAACAGTATTCCTGGATGACATCCCAGTCTCATATCAGGAAAAAATAAGGAGCCTTTAAAGGGAATCTGTCACTAGATTTTCTGCAAAAACAGCTAGTGACAGGTTCCCATAAAACCCTATTTACTAAATACCATCCTTCTTTTAGCTAAAATTTCTTTCATTCACATCCTCATAAAATCAACTTTATGTTATCTTTTCTGGCATCTTAGGGGGTATGCCTTGTGACCAGGGTGTCATCCAAGGACCTTTACCAGGTAACATTAACTACTTTGTGTATGTCTGATCACATGAAATCACAGTGTGCCTCAATGGACCTGTACTCCCCCCCCCCCATCCTCCATGGAAGCATGCTGTGATTTTGTGTGATCAGACATTGTGTGAATGTTACTGGGCAAAGCAAATGTTATTGTTAAAGGACTTTAGATGACATCACCCTTTTCACATGACATGGAGTGCTCAATGATGTAACAGAGCTCTCTCTCAACATTCCAGTGAGGCACCATGTACACAGAGCTGTAGTCTAATATCGGCAGATGTTCCCTAAGTACTAGAAGTATACCGCAGCATATCCTAGCAGTGAGATCTGTCAATCAGGAAAAAGGAGGCGGGGCAATGCAAATAGAATTTAAAATGCAGGACTCTATTAATATAACTGGACTTACATCAGGTGAGTTACATATAAGTTTACAAACAGATTTTTTTAACATTGCACCCATGGAAAGGAACCATTTAGGACAATACTTTTTAATCACAGTTTTTTTTAGATTTAGTATTAAATTTTGTATTTAATTTGGGTTAATTTAAATGGCAGATTCCCTTTAATAATGAAAATATCCTATCCATATATCTATCTATCTATTTATCTATCTAATCCCTCCGTTATGTAAGACCATCATACAAATGTCTACCTTTGACCAAGTCCTTCGCGTAGGTTCTATTCTCACTGCTACCATTTACCTCTCGGCTGCTTACAATTGCTTTGCGCGCTTTTATATTCTCTTTCCACACATCTTTAGTTTTCTTAATTGCTCATTCAAGAAAATTACTTGTAGAAGTGAATAACGACCCTAAGGCCTCAACTAAGTTCTCTGCCAGCTTCATCTCTCAGCAGTTATTGATACAGAAGACTATTAGCGCATTCTATCACTTTTTATTACTTCCAGCTATTGGCAAAGGTCAACTGTGGCCTTTTTTTATTCATCCCTAACATTTATTTTACTCGCAAACGAAGTTTAAGAAGTTGTTTTTTCTGAAAACTATGGGCCATATTTCCTAAAGCCCCTGTGCCAGTCATTTTTAAAGGGGCTTAAATTTGAGTAATATCATAAAGTAACATGTTGTGGAACATCAAGCTAATAAATAACTTTAAGACCCTCCTTATGCTCAGGCCAGAGACATCACATCCAATGGGTGACTTGATATAAACAAGACAGATGTCCCGACTTTTTATAAGACTATCGTTATGTCCTGTTTTGATAAGGTGACAAAATCGGTCTTTGTAGAGAAACATACATGGCATCCATATTGGAAGAATTTTGACTTATTTATTTAGCGGAAGGTAGTGGGGGTATCTCCTTGTTGGCTTGAGTACCCTCAAAAGGATCAAACATGTTTTGATGCTACTCAACGTCAATGTTTTTCTTCACATTTATGAAGAAAGAAGAAAACTCCATTGGAAGTTTTGTAAATTTAGGCGACTTCTCTTTTATTAATATCAATTCTATCAGAGATCTTAAAACGAGTCATTGAAAATAAAATTTGACAAGACACGACAGACATTTTAGGCTACAATGATACAATCCCTTCTCTTGTGCCTAAAAATACAACAATTTCCCCTTCTCTTTGCTATAATCAGGGGTTCTATGATCTTCCTATAGGAGTCCTTGATCCCAGTAAGTTCTGTTCTATGTTATCATCATATGTCGATGTTATAGGTAATGACTTCAATTAGTGAAGGTATTCTCTCTCAAGTATCCATAGCTTTCATGTCTGGAGACCATCTCAAGGATAGTGAAGTACTGAGTTGAATGTGTTCTTCTGAAACACCTGACCTACTATAGAGGTCATGTCTGGGCCACTATAAATCCTTTGTGATGCAAGAGAAGATAATAATGCAGGATTACACTTCACTTAAAAATGCTTACTAATAATATACAATTTCTATTGTCCTTCAGAAGTCAAGACTCCTTTAGAATTCTCCTGAGCTAAAGGGCCCAATGGCTTCTGATATAAGATGCCTACAGACTTCATGTTCTCCAAGAATTCACTCTGTGAATATTAGTTTTTTTGACTTAGTAGTAGCTTTTCAAAAGTAGACATTCTAAAAAAAAATGTGAAAAATGTGTTATCTGTGACTTGGTTTGTACAATATAATGTTCTCTTGAATAATGTCTGACTCTTTTCTACTGATATGTTGCTCAATAAACCTCATGTGCTGTGGTATTAAGAGGATTGCACACCATGGGGCAGATTTTTTTAAGAGCTGGAGCTCTGTGCACCAGCACTTGAAGTTGGTAATGCCCCTCGGGCCACTCACAATATACCAAGAGGCACTGAATAGTTTGTACCTGGTACAGAACCTGCCCTGTAACCTGCACCTGGACCTGGTTCACCGCCACCCCATGCTGCCCAGGAGGTATAGATGAAGAAAATGAGTCACCATAATCCCCCCCTTTTATATTACAAGATGGCTTGTAATAAAGATAGGTGGCATTTTGAAGACCCTTTCTGGTTTAGGCATAAATTTCATAAATGTCATAATACAACATCCTGCAGCATAAACTGTGCCAAATGCCCTCTAACCAGTGCTGTTGATAATCATAAAAGCAAGACAGAGCACATAAAAAGACAGAAAAATCAATTTTCGATGATATATGGCTTGCTATTATCAGTACCTACCGCCATGAGAAGCTGAGGAGGTGGGGAGCTTCTTCTTGAAGACTAAGGTAAGCCAAGAAAGTATGTATTAAAAGTGGTAAAAGCAATAAAAATGTAACGCTAAATCAGGTAGTAGTGTAATAAGATTGTGAGGGAACAAGAATGGGTAGATATTTTAGGCTCTATTGACCCTTCCCTTTCCCTTTTTAACAAAATAACAATAACACCTTCTCAGAAGAAGAAAAATTTACCAAACCAACATGATATGTTCCAAATTTCCTATGCAGTTACATAAGGACATGATGCAAAATGACAATAACGGCAGCCGCCAAATGTCTATTTTTATCGACTGAATTTTTCTTGTGCCATAATATCACCAGATTTCAACCGAATCTATAAATCAACCAATAGATTTGCTCATCTCTGTATCTGAAGACAAGCACAAGCCAAGCCACCTAATGGAGGAGAACATAGTGCATCTACTTTGAGTGATGATTTGGTTAAAAAAAAAATCCCCCCCCCCTTCTCTTAGCAGTTAAGAATTGTATACTAATAAAAATATACTTTACACATTTTCTGGGGGGGTTTCCCTAATATGAGTAAAGTTTTATTTAAACTGTGCAATCTTTGTGTTGCGTAACTACATAAGAACCATATACAACGTCATAACTCAAGTCTTTAGAATTTAGTAACCTGCCAAAGACACCTAACCGTAGTCATCATGAGCATCTGCAATAAAATATCTTCAAGAAACAAAAAAGCAAGAACAAGAAACACGACAGAAGCATCACAAGAAACACCTGAGATATATTTTTTTACAGAAAAACGTTGGCGATGAACTACAAATTAGTGGTCGCATGTCCTCCAGCTCATGAAAGGTCCTTATTACTATAAGTTTTCCGGTCATGTACAGATGTCTGATTTTGTACTCATATGCAATACCAGCAGAAGCTAATCAGGATCTGAAAGCTTGGAAGAAAGTAATAATTCATCATTAAGAAATAGAACAATTCAGGACGGTTCCTTCTGTCGTTCCTCCTCTCATTTCTCGTAATCTTGGCTCGTTTCAGTTTGTTTAATTATCGACATTCATCCCAAGTTTATTTAATATCTCCGAGGTTTAGGATCACTTCTTAGCTGTCTGCAGGCATACATTATGCTCGTTCACTCTGATTATATACCTTCCAGCTGCTTCTGCCGTCTCGTCATACCTCTAATTCCTCGTAGAGTAGATGGAGTTTGGCTTCTGCCCTTAACACTTCTCTGAAACAGTTCCTACTAAAGTGGCTAATGATTTCATTAGAGTTAATACATGGACCATTACTCCTTATTAATTCTCATTGCCCTATTGACTCTGCAGCTTTTGTTAAGCCGATTCGACATTGTGACACAAAAATTCAAGGAGACATCTTTTTATATAGAGTATATATGTATATCTATATGTGTATATGTATATAAAAGATTAGTGAATCTATAGATGGTTCGTAGATTTGGTAAAAAATATGACATTCCACAATTGAATCTGAATATTTTCTGATTTGCTTTAGATGTATTTTTCAAAATGGCACCTAGCTGATATTGTCATTCATCCTAAAGCCAAGGGAGGCGAGAAAAAATAATTGTATAAAATTAATAGAATGACACAGGAGCTTTTTATGAAAAATCAGTGTTTTAGAGGACTAGAGGGAGTTATAGACCAATTTCGAGGATAATTGAAGAACCATTGGTTTAGAATGTTCTTATCTGTTTCAAATCTTTTTGTCAAATTTATGACCATTTGTCTAAAAGTGGCTCTTGTTTGCTTCACCTATGCCAGTGGAGGCGAACCTATGGCATGGGTGCCAGAGGTGGCACTCAGGGCCATCTCTATGGGCACCCTTGCCATCACCCCAGGGCAGTGTTCGTCAGACAGGACTTAAGGCCTCTTGCAGCCCAGGACCCTAGAAGGAAGCTACAATGATAATCCAAACTTCTTCTCTTTCTTTCTACTGTATTGATGTCCTCAGATGCCTATTCAATTCAAACCTGTGAAAGAGCAGGTAATAATAAGTTACTGCTTAAATTGTTGCATTGGCACTTTGTGAAAAATACATGGGTTTTGGTTGTAGTTTGGGCACTCGGTGTCTAAAAGGTTTGCCATCACTGACCTATGCCTACCTCACTCCCTTCCCATCTTCCAACCCTTTCTGGGTCTACTGCCAGTTTTTACTCTCTGTTTTTTTTTTTGTGATGTTCCAGCCAATCCCTTAATGCGGGGGTGACCCAACTCAAACAATGGTTTCCTAATGGTCGCCTCTCCTTTTTGAGAAGGGTCAGGAAGTTGGGACCACCACGAACCTAACATGCATTGGAGAAGCATGGCAAATCGATAGGCTAAGTTTTAAATATTAAAAAAAATGTAAGCCATTTTGAATATTTAAAAAAAATATTTACTAGAAGGACAGCTCATTAAAGTTTATGGGGTTGGGTAGATTTATCCAGTTTTTCTAGTAGTGCTAATTTATTCTTTTGGCAAATGAGCATTCACACATAGTACACATAGCAACTGATGCCAATTTTGTGCTAATTTATTCTAATGGAATAACAACCTTCACACATAGCTACTGGTGGCACGAAAACCTGGGAACTAGAGATGATCAAACCTAATCATTGGTTTGTAGATTCAGAGTCAAATCAAATATGAATCTTTTGTTATTCGTTTCAGGAAAATCTTGTACAGTACTGTTGTCATGCATCCCAGAGGAGGGATTGGGGTTAAATAAACATGGGGTTCATTGGAGGTTGCAGTTAATGGAATACCACTGATTGATATTTGATTGATTGATTGATATCTTCAAACTCAATTGTGCAGACACATTGGGGCACATTTACTTAGGAAGTCAGAAAATACATTAAAAGTGCAATTTCCATGTATAATGCTGGGTGCAGCGACTCGCTAGGATTGTGCGCCAAAAATCATGAATCTGTGGCTTCCCTGCATTGGCCCAACAGAATTCCCCATCTTTTTTGTGGTGCATCTTTAACATAGGGCGTGCAACACAATTTGAAAGTTAAATATGGCGCTCGGTCCAAATCAGTCGGAACGACGGTACGCCCCCTAAATAGAGACGCAGACACTTCTTAAATACCTCCGAAAGCCGATTCCCACCAAAAAACCATGCAAAATCCAAAAAAAGTGCGGAAAAAGCCCTTAGTAAATGCGACCCATTGGATTGTATTTATATGATGTAGTTCCTGATGTAGTAGTTCCCTCTTATTTTCCTTCTTCTCTTAACTCAAGCGGAAAAGTTGGCTTGTTCTCTCTTCTTTGTTAATTTTCTGGATTTTTCTTTATGATCAAATCCCAGGCTCATGTTAAGTGTCCTATCATTCTTATTTACACATTTTCTTGGCAGTTATACACATGCTGTAGGACGCTAAAGGGCTTGGGGGCTATTTATATTTACAAAAGACCACCTGCTACCAAGGCTTTTGATCTACTTCCCGGCCAGTTACTTTATTTTTCACTCGTACCTATGGGATGTATTACTGGCTGAGTACACTATAACAGCTGCTATGTGTGAATACACTTCTTGTGTGCTCCTTGAAAAGAGTGTATATAAATGAAAAAGCCATAATGTATTAGATTGTTAATTTGTGGGCTTTCTTGACTCAAAGATAATTAACAAAATATTGCAAGCACCCTAATTACAGACTTTTATGGTTTAACTACTTTCTTCCTATATTTCCTTTGAGTTATCTTGAAACTTGATTTGATTTTTCACACTACAAATATATAAAATATACACTTATTATATTCTATAGTGGGTATAAGACTATATAAAATAAACATATCAAAAATCTACACATTACCAAAACTCCCCTAAAAAAAAACAAAAAAAAAACCCTTAATCCACCACCCCCTCCCCAGATCGGACAGGCAAAAAGGTGAGAGAAATACATAAAATTAGTAAATAGATGAAATAGGGACCACATACATAAATACATAAAATTAGTAAATAGATGAAAAAGGGACCACATAATAATTTAGAGAATTTCTGTATTGTTAACATTGCCACAGGGTCCATATTTTTTTCCATCTTATTTGTTAATCCAAAATTGCTTCTCTAAACTATTTCATAATTCCTAATCTTTTCCACATATGATCTCCATTCCTGAAACACTGGTTTGTTGTTAGATATCCCATTGTTTAACAATAATCAGCCTGGCGATAAACAAAAGTTTACAGCAAACCATTTGAAGTATACCCAAGTATAACCCACAATGGGGCAGATTTACTTACCCGGTCCTGTCTCGATCCAGTGGCGCGTTCTCCATCGAGGATTCGGGTCTTCCGGCGATTCACTAAGGTAGTGCGCCCGTTGTCCACCAGGTGTCGCTGCTGCGCTTAAGTCCGCCGGAGTTTGCCAGAGTTCACTATCCTCTTCCTGGTGCAGGTAAGCACGTGTCAAGTGACACACTATTAAAAAAAAAATTCTGTGGTTTTTGAGAATCCGTCGGGTTTTTCTGAAGGTCATGTCCCCTGATATCCATCGCATGCATGCTGGCGCCCATGCGCCACAATCCGATGGCATGCGCCAAAAACCCGGGCCAATTCGGCGCAAAACTGTAATTTTCGGAAAACCTGACGAAAAATAGCAATTCGTGCCCTTAGTAAATGACCACCAATGATTCCCATGGTAAAGAAATATTCAAATAATAATAATTCTTAATTTATATAGCGCACACAGATTACGCAGCGCTGCACAGAGTTTTCCAAATCACTCCCTGTCCGCAATGGGGCTCACAATCTAATCAACCTACCAGTATGTTTTGGAGTGTGAGAGGAAACCGGAGGACCCGGAGTAAACCCACGAAAACACAGAGAGAACATACAATGTTCTCTTTTTGTTATTTCTATTCTTCTAATATTTTTCTCCAATATTCAATTATTTTAGGGTAAATCCAAAGCAGATGAAATATGTGGGCCTTATCCTGATAACATCTATAACAAGTTACAGACTTTTTAGTACTTTTGCAAAAGTGGTGGTTTGACCTCTACCAGACAGTTTTGGCCTTTAGGCCAAATTTTATGGTACCAAAAGCCTTACCTCTGTTTAAATTCTTCTTTTTAATTAATATTGCTGGTTAAAGGCTTATTTTTTTGTAAGAACAAATGTATGTTTTGGTAGTGTCCATTCGGGATGCTTATAAATCTTTGATAGCAAAATTTTGGTAACTCATCTAAAGAGGATAAAACATAACTTTTTGCATTTTTTATTTAGCACCATATCAAGTATGACATAAATTATATATATGTCACCTTTATTCTACTGACCTTTACGATGATACATGATTCATGTATTATATCCCGGTATTATATATAGATCTCTATCTACAATAATATATATCTCCTATTATATATATTTTCGCAGATCCTTCCTCTTTAAGGAGTAACTTTTAGAAATTTTCACTTCATCTGAGTAGGTTGATGGATTTTTTTGCAAGATCAGCACAAATTTTCGTCGATAGCCTTTGAGACCTTGATGCATGAGCTGGGTTGTCACGACCCCCAGCTACTGCACTAGAAGATAAAGCACCGGCGGAGGATTCATCAAGACGTTGTGGGGGGTTGGGGGGATTTATCAACAACTTGGCATGCAAGGTGTGATTAAGTTGACGATGCAGCGCAGGGAATTGTGCCTATATAGCCCCCAGTACCACTTGGGTGGGGAATGGGTGCTGTGAGGCCATTCAGTATCTACGGAGCAGAGACCAGCTATGCTTGCACCTGGTTCAGCATTAGGCTGAAAGTGCGGTTGTAGGCCAGGCAGTACCTAGCATAGAACTGAGCCGGGTACACAACTTGCCCGGTATAGCAAGTGTGATATGTTGTCTAAATTCTTGTATGACAAAAAAGTTTTAATTGTAACAAAAAGCCCCAAAAAGTAGTAAAAGAAACCAGAAATATAAGTGATAAATACTTCTTCTTGCTCCTCATCCACTCACATAAGGGGGGGGGGGGGCTAAAGGGGCCTGTGTGGGTTTTTCTATAGCTATAGCAGCAGTTATTTTATGGGAACTTTATAAAAGGTAGATGCCACTTTGGAGTGGTTCACGTGGACCTCCAGGAAAGGCTGATAAAATGAAAAGTGCAAAGGGATGAGAATTAAACCAACCCTATGGTACCAAGTAGGTTGACCTTGTGTGATTTTTGTACATCTTCCAGTATCAGCAGGGCCATATTTATGCCTAGGCACCAGGGACCTGCACCCCCCATGGGAGTTTATCGGATAGGACCTAACTTGTTAAGTGATGGAACCCCCGTCACATGAGAACAGAGGTCTGATGTACCCTCGTCGCTCACCGATTGTGCATGTCTCTGTGGAGCTGATAGAGATAGGTGTCACGCACATACCACTACTAACAATGGCGTAACTTGAAGCTGATGGGCCCTAGTGCAAAGTCTGTGCCAGGCCCCCGACTATAATGTATGGTTTATAGTAATAGTCTTCTCATATGGGAAAGTGACACCATAAGGGCCACTAAACCTCTTTGGCCCGGGTGCGACTGCAATCTCTGCACCCCCTCAAGTTACGCCCCTGGCTACTAAGAAAATATATTTACATGTGTTGAAGTATTTTTCCAAATGCATTTAAAAAAACAAGGCAAACGCATCATGTGAACGCAGCCTGAAGCAGTTCTTGAATCTAATGCTTACAGTGGATCATTGGAGAGACTCCTCCTGTGTCCCGCACTTATCTCTTCTAGTAACATGTTGGGGGTTATGGGCAGAGGCGTTAACTTGATGGCTCTCTTCCATCATCTTACTATCCTAAGGATCAATATCAATACTAAATGCCAGAATAATCCCTCCAGACTATTTCACTGATGCCTCTTATCTGCTGACATGTTGATACAGCTACGAGTCCTTGGCACAGCAGTAGGTATCAGATTCACTGTCCTTAGTTTCTACCTTGTAAATGGATTTCTCAATAGCCTTGTGCCTTTTACTAAATGCCATATTTGGTGCATATAGACGTAGAGACACATTATCTTTTATGATTTGATTTTTACATTTGCATTTCATTTAGCATCAGCCGTTGTCACTTAATCTACTTACAATAGAACAAAAATGACTTTATATCTTACGTATAGTGAAGGTAATAAAATTCTCATCACTGCAAGCGCACACCAGCAGCTTCATAGCTGTCACCTCGCTAAATAACCATCTACTATTACCAAAATCCAATATAACAGATGACATAAGAGATATAACAAGAGCAGGACCTTGAAGAGAAGCAGGACACGACTTAAGAAATCTTTCTTAAGAGGAGTTACGACACCAGGGCAAAGTTATTAAGATTGGTATGTAGTCAAGGATCTCAGTTCTCCCATAAGAGAGAACAATGTTTTTACTTATAATACGGACAATTCCACTATTTCAGTTAGTCCACATGTAACTAAAGTTTTTGCAGCATGGAGTTGATTTCTGACCAATTTCTGCTCCAACAGTTTTACAAAAAAACGGAAATAATAGTCCCAGATCCAAACCTACTAGGAAGATACAGTACCAGAACCATGCTTGCTACATAGATACAGTACTGGCACAAAGGTAACTTAAAACATAAAATACCTGAACTTAACTAACTGCATAGACTCAGAACCAGGACCAAAGGACCTTATATAGACAGTACTAAGCCAAACTTACTACATAGATACAGTAAGAAAAACCAAGTTCATCACACATATACATGAGCCATAAATCTGGGCTAGTTTAAGGTGGTCTAGTTTTATCTTCTACCTTCTACTAGATGACATCAGAAGAATATGGCAAAATTTTGGTGCAGACCTCTCTTTCTGTGAAGCACAACCCCTTTTTGTCATACTTTTATGAAAAAGTATTTTAAAACCGTCCTAGATAAATGATGATTTAAATAGTATTCCCATGAAAACAAGATTCTTAAATAAATTCAGGATAACAAAATAACACATTGGGGCAAATTTACTTACCTGGTCCAGTCGAAATCACCGATTCGGACTTGTCCAACGAGGATGAAGTTCCTGCATCCCCGCCAAGGTCTGCCGGAGTTCACCTTCTTCTTCTTGGTGCTTGTAAGTGCGTGTCTTGTGACACAATTCTAAATTTTAAATCTTGCACGTTGTCCGAATCCGTTGGGTTGTCCTCCGATTTCTGTCACGTGCAAGCCGGCGCGATGTGCCAAAATCCTATTGCATGCGCCAAAACCCCCGGGGCAGTTTGCCTCAAAACTGTAAACATCGGGAAACCCGACGAAAATGTGCTCCACAGACCCTTAGTAAATGAGCCCCAGTCTCTAATTCACTGTTTTCAGTCCTGGTGTTTTCAATTTGGTTAATCCTGGATATGACCATAAACTCTTGACTATGGTCAGGCAGATGTCTCTGGCATATATTGCTTCTCTTGTACTGCAGGTACCACAGGAGGCAGAGAGCACTGCAGACAGAGGTACTTACTGTCCAGCTGTGGGGTGCATAGGAGGAGGGGGAGCATAGCAGTGCTGACGTGTGTTTTATAGGTGAGGTAGCAGAGCTTAGTCTTTCTTTGATCATTTACATTTCTCCTTTTCTATGTGTCAGATATTAGTAGAATATTCAGAAGCTAAATAAAAGTGTAGCTAAACCCTATACCCTGATCATCTAAGAACATTGTCAGCACCTCATCTCATAGCACAGAGGAATCATGAAGTGTCTGCTCAGAGAGTCCCCACCCACACTCTGATATCGTACACTGAGCATCACTGAACGATAGGAGCTAAAACAGCAATAAAATTGCAACGTAAGGGAATAAACTGCAAAGTAAGGGATCTTTATTGTGTAAACATTGCGGGGGGATTAATTAATAGTTTCTAGTTATGAATTTACCATAATTCACGATTGTAAGCAATAAATAATATAATATTTTACATATCCTGTAGCAATTAATATACATTTAATTGGTTGGTCAGATTTATAGCTTTAAAATAATGAGACAAAGACGTAATCACATCCTTAGTAATTACCATAAACACAAGGATGACCCTTGTTCTGTTAGGGTTAAACAACACCTCTGACTACTGCACCTATAATTTATGGTAAGGTCAACTTAATAGAACCTAATAAGAACACATGTTTTTATTATGTTTGCAATGCAAGTAGACATGTTTCCTAGTAGACTTATAGCCATAAATTCTACATTATGTTTCCAATGGTTGAGGATGAAAAATACCTATTTAGCAATGTGCTATCACTAGTGATGAGAGAGTCGGTCGAAATTTGGGTTTTTCAATTTTACCCAAACAATGTGTAAAAATTTGGTTCAGGACCCGGATTTCACTTTGAACTTAACCCCAACACAAACCCCTTTAAATTTTACCACCAAATTATGGCTGTATAGTGGAGGTAGTAAGGGATAGAGGGCTGAAAATGGTGGTAATAATAGGGCAGCTGCCCTGACAAAATGACGTAGGAAAGGTATTTAGAATAATATTATTACATTAAAAATTAACAATTTATTGGACTTTTCAAGGAGATGTCAAGTATTGTGTGTGTATTCCCAGAATGAAGAGGCCAAATGAGGTTGAAGCTTTGGTCAATTACCTCGCAAAGAGATCCTGAAGTTCCATTGAATTGTCAATCCGGAACGATCTGCCCCCCCTCCATTTTGTGCACAGCATCAATCTCTTTCATAAGTGCAAGTATGTCTTAGCCACAGGTCATGGACCAGTCACCAATGCTCTACAATGCTAACCCTCCTAGCTCAGATCACAAATCACAGCAATTCTAAATGTGGGCGTGGATGTTTTTAGAAAGGGGAAAGCTGGTTGATTGGCTGCTCAGCAGTCAAACAATCGTTCTCTAACCATCACAAGATGACCTATTTAAAGACTTTTTAATTTTTCTAGTTTTTGAAAGACATTTGATGATTCACTTTTAAAGAGGACCCCCCCTAATATACTGCTACCAGCATGGTGTAAGATAAAAAGATCTTAGATAGATAAACCTAAACAGATCTCAAGCATATCCTCATACTTGTAGGCGGTGTCGACCTCATCCCGAAAAAAGAATGTTGTAGCCATATACGAATTATCTAGGGATGCATCTAGGTAAAATGATTCAACGACCCCCTCTCTTCACTCTTTGGTACCACATCCCTCCCTCTGCTAATGCTTCAGCTAGGGAATTAACATATGCTACAAGTTCTAATTGTGGATGATCCCTACACTCACACTTCAGGTATGAGGGTACAGTACATTTGGAGGGCATGTCTTTCTCCATACCAAAAGCTGTACATTGTTAGGGGAGATTTAAGCATGCAAATTAGCTTAGTTTATCTATACTTGGACCTGTATGAATGTCATATGAATTCCATGTGCCACAGAACGTAAGGATTTGACATGGGATGTCTAATGTTATCATTAGTAACCATATACATTTAGCATAAAAACATATTAAAAATAAAATTTTACAGTTGATTCTCCAATACATCTGAACCACAAAAAATGAGTTTTTTTTATAATTTATATTAAAATTCTCGTAAAATATGTATCTACAGCCAGTATCTCCATGGAAACAGACTACAAACAAACCTGGTGTAGTCAGAGCCTAAAATTAGGCTGTATGTCTAATCCTTTCTTGCCTACTTCTTGCTTATGAAGATTTTATAATTTAACTTTGGTTTTGACTATGGGATCGGGATATTCAGAATGTAGAGAGAGAATAATAGAGGTAATAGCACTTTAAATACAAAAGACATCTGCAGTTTAATACAGAACAATGTAATCCTTTATAAGTTTATAAAAGCATCTTACAATTTTTTCTGGGACTTATAACTCATTTCATGTTATTTTGATACCGAGGGAAGTTCCAGAGATGGAGGAATGAGGGCAAAGTGTATTCATGTAGACTAATAGCTGTATATTTGATCAAGCTCTCATAAATTACTCTTATTTAGCTGTGTCTAATATAAATGGATTACAAATAGCAAACCTAACCCATCGAAGCCTATGGAGATAAAAGGTTCAGGAACTGCAAAAATTGCTGGTTTCTATATTTAATAAACATGCTACAAAGCCCGTGCGTGGTACATTGTCATTATGTATTCTATTTTCTGTCTTTGAGTTAACAGTGTGACTTGGCGTCTAATCCAAAGCATATAGGAAACTGCATAAAACCAGTATTACATTATTTATCCAATATAGTGTAGGCTGGTGGTGGAGAAAAAGTCAAAAAGTTGGTCAGATTTTCTGAAAATGTGGGAATGCCCCCAGTAGCCAGAAGTCACAGTGATCCCTCCAGTAGCCAGTAGTCACAGAGATCCCCCAGTAGGTGGAAGTCACAGGAATTTCCCCGGTAGCCAGTAGTCACAGTGATCCCCCCAGTAGCCAGCAGTCAAGGTGATCTCTACAGTAGCTGGAATACACAGAAATGCCACCAATATCCAGTAGTCAAAGTGATAGCCCGAGTATTGTGCCTTCTCTATGCTCTTGCCACCTTCTTACTCATAGGAGTGTGGGGGAAGTGATGCAGGTGGCGCATGCTGACATCATGTATCTGCCTGCGGCGGGTCATCTCTGACAAATAGACCAGTCATCATTCGTTGCCAAACACATATTTCCGATGTGAAACTCTTTGAAAATGTTATTAGACTCCTAAAGGTTAGCTATAGAATGGCACGCTCTCCACCTCATCCAGTACTAATGTTTCAGATTATTTTTAAGTGCATTCCCCTTGCAGTGTCTAACACCCATGGTGACATTTGAATGGCAGGTCCTGCTTTATTGCAGATAACTGTGCTCCTGATGCTGCCCCTTTCTTGCTACAGGCGGTGCAGCCTGAGGTAAGAGACTCATGGTTGGTGCACCCAGCGATTCAGGACTTATTATCTATCCAGTGTAAGAGTATGTCCAAATGTACCAATTAATAGAAGTGACATTTCTGCTGCTATGTATTCCGATTCCTAGTCTGCAGAGAAAAGCAACAACAATACAGCTCAGTGACATGTGCAGAGCAGGGAGCTGCTATATGTTTTTTTAAAGGGGTTTGACCATGAAAGAAAATTCTCAAATTTGAATCCCATAGTGATGTTTACACAGTAAAACATTTTTAATCCCTTACTTTACTTTACTCAGTTTTATTGCTGTTTTAGCTCCTATCACTCAGACTCTTTAAGCAGACACTTCATGATCCCAATATTGCTGTGAGATGCTGAGTGCTGACAATGTGCTTAGATTATGTGAACATTGTACTAGTATCTGACACATAGAAAGAGAGATGAGACATATCAGAGATGAGAGATGATGAGATCCATGAGATGCATATAACACACAATGACATTCTTACCTCCCACATCTGGGTAAAGACCTTATCTTGCCAGTATCTTGTAGAGTAAGTCTTTGCAGGCTGCTTGCCGGCAGGAAGTGTCTTTGTGTGAGCACCTCTTCTAATGCAGGGGGAGGGGTGGGAAGCAGACAGCAAAAGCTATTTATGAGAGGAATCTGTCTTGCCCGACTATAAAAATCATAAGATTTACGGTCGGATCCTAGGGCAACCGAAATTGTTTGCAAGAGGACTGATAGAGACAGGTGGGAATTATATCTGTGAAATGCTGTATTAATGTTATTTGTGTTATGCATTTTTGTTATCCTGAGTATATTCAAAAATCTTTACCCCTTTAATGGCCAAGCTTCCAGTTGCAGGATGATCCTTGCCTACACACAGCAAGGGTTATCTCTGAAATCTTGGCTCTATTTTAGCATGTATAGGGATAAGAGGACCAATCAGGTTTGGGTTTGTCGAGTTCCGCGGAACACGAATCTCTGTTCTGTTCAGATTCACCCCACCCACCGCCCCCGATCTTGGGTGTTATTCTTTAAATGTCATCACCATTTTCCTGTCATGGAAGAGGGACGATCACAGGGTAAAGGGTGGCATGCCACAGGCATTCGAATGGCTTTTAAGCGTTACCATCAACAGATTATTGGAATGGGGGGGGGGGGGTAATTGTAAACCACATGCAAATTCATTGCGTCAGGTGATTGCTGATCACTACTAGTGGGGCCTCCAGCTTTGGCATTCAAGTATCTACAGGTTCAGCTGCAACATCTGTGCCATCCTCCATGCCCAATCATATTACATCCAGGTTAAAGATGCAAATAGGATCCTAGAGACTCCCTTCGTTGTTATGATTTCCCAATAAACTTATCCCTACATTCATTATATCATCATTAGAGTCACACATTTCATTCCAACAACCTCTTCTTGTGCTCTGTGTAAATATAGAGAATGAACCAGATTTCCCAATATGCGGTCATTTTACTAAAGACTATTTATGGACTTTGAGCCCTACTTAGTAATTTAGCACGAGTCAGCATTATTATCACATCACATACTGTACACTATCTGATATTTGGAGTCTGTGCTTTAATAAATCTACGGTACAGTCGGGTAAAGCACAGCTTAGCATTCAGGACCTGTAAGCAGCGCTACTCCTTTATCTGACCTCCTCCGTTTTTCATCCAATAATGATGTTTCTGGTAAGATATCATTGTCAGTGCATTATTCATTGCACATCTTGGCCAACATCCACATGGCTTTCAAAGTAACTTGGTCAGGCAAAAGAAGAATGGTCCAGCTGGGAGGAAATTTTCCTGGAGGGCATTGTAGCAATTAGATAGATGAATGACCATAAGTTTTAATTAGAACGCTAGGTACACATTCCATATCATTACTCCTGGAAACAAAGCTAATGCAGCGCTCAACGCCGCCGCTCTACAGAATGGTCGATATCTTAGAGATACACAATCTTTAGCTGGATGGATCATTTTTAACACTGCAGCTTCTCCCGTGTCCAAACAATCTTTATGTAATCCCTACTCTCCATTTACTATAGAATGAAGCAAGAAAGTGGTACTACAAGAATCTATCTATCTATCTATCTATCTATCTAAAAAAGAAGAAAACGGCAGCACTCCATTCAAGTGAAAAAACTGTGTTTTATTCCATCCTATGCATATCTATCTATCTATCTATCTATCTATCTATCTATCTATCTATCTATCTATCTATCTATCTATCCGTCCATCCATCCATCCATCCATCTATCTATCTATCTATCTATCTATCTATCTATCTATCTACCCATCCATCCATCCATCCATTCATTTCGGTAAATAGACAACACTCCAAAGTTCTGGTGAAAAAAGAGGTGTTTTCTATTTCATTCGCAAGGAAATCTCCTCTGCCGCTACCTTCATTGCCTATACCCCAAGTACCCCTGTTGTTTCCCCCTCTTTCGTGTGCCACCCCTCCCCCTTGTAGATTGTCTAATTGTGCCTGTCTGTGTGTCTTAGTATTTACTCTCCGCTTGACCCTCAAGTACTTATGAATTCACACACCTGGCAGACCTATGCTGTAGCACTGTCCACATGACAAAACCAGGAGTTACCTCCCCAAAAACCACCTCACAGTCCAGCATTGATGGGACAGGTTGGTACGGCCCCTCTGCTCATCCCTACAACTTAACCACAGGGTCATAACTAGGATGATATGGAGTCCACAAGACTGTGTACATCTCAAAATCCACAAACCTTATAGACCTAGAAATCCCAAAGGCAATACTCCTTTATATTTGGCCTGCTCACGGCTGAGATGAGATACATTTCTATTCGGCTTTGTAACCTGTATGTATATATGTTGTCTATGCTGTATACGTGATTGTTGGTTATTTACAGTTTGTATTTAAAAATTGACTTTAATAAAATGATTGAACATAAAAAAGAGGTGTCTTTATTCCATGTTGCAACGTTTCAGTGGCGCAGCACCTTTCTCAAATCGCTACTGAAACGTCGCAACACGGAATACAGACACCTACTAAAGACTTTGGAATGCTGCCTATTTCCTGAAGTACATCCTGGAGACTATGCTGCCAATGGTGGGATTTGCACAAACTAAATTGTGCTGCTCTGGAATTTCCTTATAGTATCTATCTATCTATCTATCTATCTATCTATCTATCTATCTATCTATCTGTCCATCTATTTTAACCCCTTACTTTACAAAGTTACTCAGTGTTATTGCTGTTTTAACTCATATCACTCCCTAGACAGGTCAGTGTAAAATCCAGTGGGCGGAGACTCTTTAAGCAGACACTTCATGATCCCTCTAGTGCTGTGAGATGCTGTGTGCGGAAAGTGTGCTTAGATTAATAGAGTACAGGGTTATCTACATTTTTATTTAGCTTCTGAACATTTTACTAATATCTGATTCACAGCAAAAGAGGGATGAAACAGATCAGAGATGAGAGATGATGAGATCCATGAGGTGGATATAACACATAATGACAATCTCATCTCTGTAACTCACCTATAACACACACAGTTATACTATATACCTCCCTCGACTGATATAAAGATCTTATTTGCTTGTAGCTTGTAGTTTTACTCACCTCACGATGTGTTGATATGTTGTTGTTTGCCGGCAGGAAGTCTATCTCGCTCTCTGTGAGCTCCACCTGGAATACAAGGGTGGAGGCTAGAGGGAGAGAGTAAAGAGGAGCTCAATGGAGCATCAGACAGAAAATCAAGATAGCTGCTGACCCTAATCTCAGAAGATCCAGGGTCGGATCTGGGGGCAACCAAAATTGTGTACACTAGGACTGATAGAGACATATCTGTGAAGTTCTGTTCCCTCTAAGTTACAGCTGTGGCTTTCCCCCTTCCAATAACTATGGGGCTGCAACCTTTAGCAAATTATCATCCATCAAAAAGCGAATGGTAAATCCCATATATTTTGTGTTTGTTAGTTTAGCTTATGCCAGCCTGATGATGGACATGTCTTTCTTGGGACTACATCATGCCATAAGAAATAAGTGGGTGTGACACACAAAATGGCTTGAATAGTAGAAAATAAATCTTTATTTAATCTCATATACACATAAATACACCACAGTACAAATAACAACAATTAAAAAGAGTTCATGAAAACAATCATATGTTAGGAAGAAAGATGTATCATCCACAGAACAAGAAGCCCCAAGTCCAGCAAAAGGCCCTACAATGAATAAAAGTACCAAACACCTAATGATATAACAAGGTATTTGAGGGGGGGGGGGATCCTACCCCATCCTACAAGGCTACAGCCCTGTGCCTGAGACATGCGTAATGGTAAGGTAGGTAGAAAAGGAGTAACAGCTGATGATACAATACCAGTAACGTGGATAAGGGATTGGAGGCAACTCATGTGTTTCGTCACTCCAGCCTTCCTTGGGCCTCGCCATACATGGCGACCAAATGTTCCTTCTGGAAAATATGTAAATAACTTTTCCTGGATGGAAAAAGCACCCAAATGTTCCTTCTGGGATATATGCAAATAAGCTGTCCTAAATGGGACAAGCGCCCATATGTTCCTTCATCCAAGTCTTCCAATTTGTTCAAGCTCATGCTGAATTGGCTTAAGTGCATGACCAATGAGAAAGCCACGGACAGACCTTACTAAAGGTTCTAACTGTTGAGGTCCAACTGGCCCAATCCCTTTCACCTGTGAGATCTCCCATTGGAGGAATGATGGGAAGTCCTTTACACTTGTTTTACTGAGCCCCTTCAGATGTATTCATGAAATTCTAGAAACTTGTGTTTTAACCTTCTGAGGCTTTAATGAAACCTACCACTAAGGATCTACCTATTAAGGTCCAGTGGTAGGCGCATCTAATGTATATAAGGATAGCCCTTTTTAGGCCTCTACTCCCCTCTATATTTTCTAATCTCTAATCAGGGTAATATGCAAATTTTCTAAAGAGGCTACTTAGGCAATGGGGGAGTAGACGGAGCTAAGGCTACACGGCGCAGCTACTCCACGCCCCAGTAACCTCTTTGATCCTCTTACCCAGCCATCTTCAGCGCGCAGCAACAAGGATCTGTACGCACTCGTCCACGAAGCCGAGTTCTGGGCATGCGCAGAACACTGGCCAGCGGTTGCGCAATCTTGACTCCAAAGTCGGAGCTACTGCACATGCGCAGAACTCTGGCTTCACGGACGAGTGTGTGCGCTTGTAGCTGTGCGCTGAAGATATCTGATAGGAGGATCAAAGAGGTTACTGGGGCGTGGAGTAGCAGCATGGCGTAGCCTCAGTTCCGGCTACTCCACGCCCCAGTAGCCTCTCTAGAAAATGTACATATTACTCTGATTAAAGATTAGAAAAGATACAGGGGAGTAAAGCATTGGCCCTAAAAAGGGCTATCCTTAAATACGTTAGATGCACCTACCACCGGATCTACCTTACATTTACTCCCTAACATTTTTTATGGGTATTTGTTATTCTTACAAGGCAAGTCGACACATTTTTTTAATAAACTGTGAATTTGGTTTGGGGGTCCGGGGAGGGGGCTGCAGACACCTGAACTCCTCTTTGTTGTTCTCTGGGTTTGTTGCTATCGGATTTTCTGATCTCTCCTATATGAAAGCTTTGTAGCGTGAGATAAAATGTTATTGCAATCAGAGGATTAGCTCAGGCAAAGCGAATCATCCTCGATTATACTATGAACTGGAGACACGGTTGTGGGAAGCTAAACTTCAGGAGGTAAATTACATGACAAAGATTTAATAGAGAAAAGTCACATATTGTGAAGGATTAATAGTGACATTATGTGAAGGGTCTTTGAAGTTTGTGCTGGAATGATTTCTTTTTTTTATTCGGTCCTCGGAACATTGAAATGATTTTAAATAAAAGTAATATCGCAGGTAAAATATGCAGGAATGTCTCCATTTCTTGAAGAAAATTAAATTCAACTTAGAGGTGTAATAATATTTGGATTGATGTTGTATTGCAAAATACGGATGTGAAGAGACGTAGGTTTAAGCTGCTGGGTCCCAATTCAAAAGCTTAACCCCCCCCCCCCCCCCCAATGTGGAAATTATTATTCCGTAACCTATGTATCTGGGTGAACGTGCACCCTCTGCCGCTCCAAATGACACCCCTGATTCAGGACATTGGTGGCTAAATTGTATTTTGCATCATATTTCAAACTGTATTTATCAATATGAAGGTGAAGACATAAAGACTCCACCGTAAGAGGATTGTCCAATACTGTACAGTATATGGCGTCACATGGACATTGTCATAAAGGTGGCAGAATGTCCTAACAAGTCTGAACATAAGGACTAAACATTGAAATCCAATACAGATCTCACTGTGTGCATATTATTGCACTGTTACATCACTGTATGCATTATTACTATACTGTGACATCACTGTGTATATTATCCCTGTACTGTGACATCACTGTGTGTATAATCCTTGTACTGTGACATCACTGTGTGCATTATCCCTGTGCTGTGACATAACTGTGTGTATTATCTCTGTACTGTGACATCACTGTGTGTATAATCCCTGTACTGTGACATCACTGCGTGCAATGTGTCTGTACTGTGACATCATTGTGTGTATTATCCCTGTACTGTGACATTATTGTGTGTATTATCTCTGTACTGTGACATTACTGTGTGTAAAATCATTGTACTATGACGTCACTGTATGTATTATCCCTGTACTGTGACATCACTGTGTGTATTATCCCTGTACTGTGACATCACTGTGTGTATTATCTCTGTACTGTGACATCACTGTGTGTATTATCCCTGTAATGTGACATCACTGTGTGTATTATCCCTGTACTGTGACATCACTGTGTGTATTATCCCTGTACTGTGACATCACTGTGTGTATTATCCCTATACTGTGACATCACTGTATGTATTATCCCTGTACTGTGACATCACTGTGTGTATTATACCTGTACTGTGACATCACTGTGTGTATTATCCCTGTACTGTGACATCACTGTGTGTATTATCCCTGTACTGTGAATCACTGTGTGTATATCTCTTGTACTGTGACATCACTGTGTGTATTATCCTGTACTGTAGTACCATGTGTGCCTACTACATCTCTGTATTATCATCTGTACTACTGACATCACTGTTGTTATACCCCTGTACGTGTACATCACGTGTGTGTATTACTCTCTTACTGTGACATCACTGTGTGTGATTATCCCTTGTACTGTGACATCACTGTGTGTATTCTCCTGTACTGTGACATCACCTGTGTGTATATCCTGGTTACTGTGGGGATGAACAAGCAATATTCATTCCCAGTTTTTGTCTCACTGTTAGGTACGTGTTGAGAATTTTGCTGTTATTAGAGCGTCCCGCTGTATCTTGGCTTTCATCTGAATTGTACAGTTTTCAAATTCAGCTAGAAAAGAAAAAAACATAAAAAAAAGTTGTCTTTACACAAACTATAAGTCACAAATCTACATTTCAACTGCAAATGAACATAAAAACAATATTATCTTATGAATATTTAATAAAGTGTAATTCATTGTGATTATGAATGAAAACCGGTAACTTCTTGGTTATCCTCCTGATAAACCTTCCAGAAGCCACATGTACGTGGCCGCGCTGTCCTTTCATCAGGGAAGTTATGGATGATGAAAAACTTAAAGGAAACTGTTATATTAATATTAATAAATGTCTCCTTTTTGCATAATGAACCATCATGTATTATTAGCCTCACCCGTCAAGTAATCGATCTACGTACATTACATAGCGGATCTCTCCTACTCTCACGTCTGTGCCAGGGTAATGCATGTGATGAGACGGATCAGCGCATGCATATTAAATGAAATTAAGGAAAATTGTTGATAATTTTTAGTAGATTTGTTTAAAAGTAAGTTTTCCCTTATAAAATGGCTGAGAGCTAACCACACCCACCCATCATTACATCACTACTGACAATGAAGTCACAGCTTATCTCCTCCCCCTCCCTGCACATGACCTCTATATAGATAACACTGACCCTCATTACATACACTGAAAATAGATGATGTCACACACTTTCTCCTCCCCTCCTTGTACAATGACCTCTATATAGATAACCTACCTCATTACATCACTACTGACAATGAAGTCACAGCTTATCTCTCTCTCTCCCTCCCCCTCCTCTGTACAATGACCTCTATATAGATAACACTGACCCATCATTACATCACTACTGACAATATGATTGTCACAGCTTATCTCCTCCTCCTCTCTGTACAATGACCATCTATATAGATAACACTTGACCCATCATTACATCCCTACTGACATAGATGATGTCACAGCTTACTCCTCCCTCTCCTCCTGTACATAGACCTCTATATAGATAACACTGACCCATCATTACATCACTACTGGACTGAAATGATGATGTCACAGCTTATCTCACCTCCTCCCTGTACAAGTGACCTCTACTATAGATGACACTGACCATCATTAATCACTACTGATAGTAGATGATGTCACAGCTTATCTCCTCCCCCTCCCTGTTACAATGACCTCTATATAGATACATCCTGCCCCATCATTCATCACTACTGACATCTAGTGATGATCCACAGCTTAGCTCTCTCCCCCTCCCTGTACAATGACCTCTATAGATAACACTGACCCATCATTACATCACTACTGACAATAGATGATGTCACACTAATCTCCTCCCCCTCCCTGTACAATGACCTTCTATAACATACACACTGACACCATTACATCCCTACTGACAATAGATGATGTCACAGCTTATCCCCTCCCCCTTCCCGGTACAAGACCTCTATATAGATCCACTGACCCCTCATTACATCCACTAAGACATGATGATGTCACAACTATCTCCTCCCCCTCCCTGTACAATGACCCTCTATATAGATAACACTGACCCATCATGAACATCTTACTGACAATAGATGATGTCACAGCTTATCTCCTCCCCCTCTATATACAGTGACCTCTATATAGATAACTATGACCCATCATTACATCACTACTGACAATAGATGATGTCATAGCTTATTGCCCCCTCCTCCCTGTAAATGACCTCTATATAGATATCACTGACCCATCATTATATCACTACTGACAATAGATGATCTCACAGCGTATCTCCTCCTCCCTGTATAATGACTCTATATAGATACACTGACCCATCATTCATCACTACTGACAATAGATGATGTCACAGCTTATCTCCTCCCCCTCCTGTACAATGACCTCTATATATATAACACGACCCATCATTACATCCATAACTGACAATAGATGATGTCAACAAAAGCTTATCTCCTCCTCCCTCCCTGTACAATATCCTCTATATAGATACACTGACCTATCATTACATCCTACATGTGACAATAGATGATGTCACAGCTTCTCTACTCCTCCCCTCCTGTAAATGACCTCTATATAGATATCACTGACCCTCATTATATCACTACTGACACTAGCTGATGTCCACAGCGTACTTCTCCCCTCCCTGTATATGACCTTATATAGATAACACTGACCCATCATTACCTCACTACTGACAATAGAATGATGTCACAGCTTATCTCCTCCCCCTCCCTGTAACAATGACCTCTATATAGATACACTGGACCCATCATTACATCCTACTGACAATAGATGATCCCAGCTTATCTCTTCCCCCCCCTGTAAATAACCTCTATATAGAATAACACTGACCCATCTTCACTCCCTACTGAAATAGATGATGTCACAGCTTATCCCTCCCCCTCCCTGTACAATGACCTCTATAGATACACTGACCATCATACATCACTACTGAAAATAGATGAAGTCACCAGCTTATCTCCTCCCCCTCCCTGTACAATGACCTCTATATAGATAACACTGACCCATTATTAAATCACTGCTGAAAATAATGAGTCACAGCTTATCTCCTCCCCCTCCCTGTACAATGACCTCTATATATCATAACACTGACCAATCATGACATCATTCTGACAATAGATGATGTCACAGCTATATCTCCTCCCTCCCCTCCTGTACAATGACCTCTATATGATGAAACACAGACCCATCATTCATCACTACCGACAATAGATGATTGTCACAGCTTATCTCCTCCTCACCCCTGTACAGTACCTCTATATAGATAACACGCCCATCATTACATCCCTACGACAATGATGAGTCACACACTTACTCCTCCCCTCCCTGTACAATCCCCTCTATATATAACCTACCATCATTACATCACTACTGACAATAGATGATGTCACAACAGGGCTTATCTCCTCCCCCTCCTGTACAATCCCCTCTATATTTATAACAACTGACCATCATTACATCACTACTGATAATAGATATCTGGGCGTTGTAAAACCTATTTATCCGGTTTTGGGGGGACTGTAAAAACAGGAAAAAGATTATGTATACCCACGTTGTCCTGCGCCACTGCCTGTTAGTGTCATGCCCCTGTTTGTTTACAGAGGCAGGTGCAGCCGTCACAGCTTATCCCCTCCCCCTCCCTGTACAATGACCTCTATATAGATAACACTGACCCATCATTACATTACTACTGACAATAGATGATGTCACAATTTAACTACCCTTTCTATCTGTACAGTGAATTTCTTGAACAATCTCCATAGATCTTAATGTTAAAACCCAGACAAGTGAGCAAGTTTGATGAAAAAGCATCTCCCTTATTGTTGTTACTAGAGATAAGGCAGCCCATAATAATTAACAAAAAGTATGATAAAAAAAAGTATAGTCAGAAAATATGACAAATATAACAAATGATTATATTATGTTGTCATCTATTTTTTTGGGGGGGGGGCATAGCAAAAATTGGTGAAACATCGATGGAAATGTATCAAAATGTCTACAGAAGAATTGTGGAGTAATTTGAACTGTTTTAGGCAGTTTTCTGTCTTGTCCGAAAAGGAGCGTAGCTTTGGGAAAAAGGGGCGTGACCTATCCAGGAGGCCAAAAAATTCAGTCTGAGCACTAGAAAACTCCTACATAAACTAGACCATCTAAAAGATGATCTAAAGTTGACTCCACAGATCTAAACTCCTCTTCCACCTTGATTTCTACGGCACAGAATATGATTGGTCTATTCACCGACCCTTTATTGAATCTCCCCATTGCCTTTAAGACATGAAACGGCAACGTAAGAGTAATGGAAGATGAGTGAAAATCTGGCAATAATGAAGATGGTTATGATGTCCAATGATAGCAATACATGTATTTATATAGGTTTTACCACCTACACGGAGGAATGCACCTTAACAAATCTCCACAACTATTTTATACAGGGAAGAAACAGGTGAGAACATTTGTATTCCCGTAAAATCAGCAACGTTCTCATCTGTTAACCCTTTACAGAATCACAGGTGTATAATTGCTGGCTAATTCTCCAAAAATAGGTTTTACAAACCTCGGAATAAGCACAAAAGATTAAACTGACTGTGGAAATTCAGATGCAGGTGCCGTGCAGACACTGACCCTCTGTCTGTGGTGCTCCTTCAAATACTTGCATCATCCAAAGTAGTGGGTTAAATATCGAGGTCCCCCTGTCATCCTAGTAGCCAATTTAGATGCCTCCAAGACCCACCGTTCACTGCTGCCATCACCAGGACACAAAAACATGGACACAAATACACATAAAGGCAACATCACCACAAGCAATTCCCAGGACCATTGGTATCTCCATTTTGGACTCATATCTCTGTCCTCCACATCCTTCCATCCTTGTAGCATTTCCAAGGGCCGGAGCCTTTCAATTGGTAAGATGTATCACTTGGAACTGCTAAGACATCTATCTGTGGGTACCCAGGATTTGAATAGAATCACCAGCCATGGAGGATTGAATCTCATACTGTAGATGATAAAACATCTCCACATCCCCTCCAGTTTCCTGGCTTCTTCGAGCCGCACGCTACTTTGAGGAGGGGTCTGTGGACATGCAGGAGTGTCACCCAGCAGAGACTATAGCAAAAAGTTATACCAGATCAGACCTGGTATTAGGTCCGAACTGACAGAGTTTGCACCAGTTTCTCCTAAGAGTAATGAGGATGGAGAAAAGAAACATCCCATTGTGACTCTTCTTCAACTCTGTGACTTCATGCAGGTCATTTGTATAATGTGTTAAAAGTCCTTTTCCTAGTTAATGTTGAATCTCCCAAAATAAAGAAGGACATCATTATAGGCCCATCATCATCCTAGTGGTTGATGGGTCTTTAACAAATGTTTTGCATATATGTGTTGTTTCCACTCCATGAATTTCCTTATGGACTATGGTTTCACATTGGCAAATGTATCCCAACATGAATCATTGTTTTTTTTGGTCATCTCATCCAAGGATATGGTGAGCCAACATGATGGAGGAGACGTGTTCGCTACTGCTCTGCAACATTTTAGTTTCCCAGACGTAAGGAGATGACAGTTTTCACTGACAGTTTTCTAATGGAGAAGGCTAAAAAATCTCCACATCCCCTCCAGTTTCCTGGCATCTTTGAGCGCACGCTACTTTGAGGAGGGGTCTGTGGACGGGCAGGAGTGTCACCCAGCAGAGACTATAGCAAAAAGTTATACCAGATCGGACCTGGTATTAGGTCCGAATTGACAGAGTTTGCACCAGTTTCTCCTAAGAGGCCGAAGCCTCTCAGTATATATGGGCACCAGAGATATGGGGGGGGGAATATTAAGAGGAATGGTAGGGTTTTTTTTGACTGGGTATTTTGAATGGTGGGGGGCCAGTACAGTAAAAAAAGGGTGCGGCTAGCAATTCCGAATAAGCATTTTGGCAGTTGCTTGGGGCCATTTTGTTTAGGAAGACAAAGATGTTTGCACACGCACCTGCCCTTAGTTTGTGTTAGGAATTGTTAGGGGTCCGAGTGAGAACCAGTATTTATTAGTCTCGGGGTAAGAAGCAAGTGCTCAGTTACAGCAATTATTGTGATAATTTTGGTCTACGAAGACCTTTCTTTGACATATATGTTTACAGGCTATGGGGCAAAATGGTTTTGCCCCCATAAATGAGGTTATTTTGGATGTTGGAAATTGAATATTTTTTATATACTAATACTAAAAATACAGCTGCCATTGCTATTTAAATCCATTCGAGTCTCCTTAGTCTTATTGGTGGTGGTACCACGGAAAGTCAATTCCACTTTGACGAATAGTGGCTGCACTTCCTGTAACATCAAAACAGAAAAATCTCGAAGACGGAACAATACATTTTCTATTATCTTCCTCGCCTTCATTTGATCGTCCGCACACAGCAGCATCAATTGTCTCAGATATGGCTTCTTACATTAGCGATGCTCCTATCTTTGGTGGTGAGATGCCTCCAATAGACTGACGTCCATTCCTTCTTATTTGTGCCCTGTCTTTACACATCGCTCGCAGCACATTTTCCTTGTCATTGCCTCTGCTTGCTGTGTTTTATATTGTGTATTGTATCGTGTCGAGCTAATTATATGGACGCTTTCAAGTCACGGAAGGATAAGGAAGGATAAACCATGTCTGGATGTTGATATATTAACAGATATAGTTTAGAATTTCATGTCCACATAGAATTTAACAGCCGTGATTAGGCAAATATGGTGAATCTATAATGTGGCTGATAAAACCTGACAGTTTGTTTGATAAAAATAATGTGAGCACTAGAAAAAAGGAAAAACATTTACATATTTCATTATTACGTGCGCCTTAAGCCATCACGTTCACAAACCCTTTCTATTTCTTCATATTACCACTTGTCTGCTAGAAGAGGCCACAACGGCTCCTGTCGTATGGAGAATCCGCTCGTGTTGATAATCCTGTGTATATGGCCCATCTCCCTATAAAGGTCCATCTTCTACTTAATTGTTTTGCTTGTATGTTCCTTTTATGATGGTATAATATCAGGTACAACAATCAAGGTAAGTTTTAAAATATGATATAATATTACGTAGGGATTTGGGGAAGCTGGATGCTAAGGCGTTTTGTAATGTAAGGTTCTTTAAAGAGAACCTGTCAGGAAAATTAACCCCCATATTTTTTTATAGTTTCATAAACAGCCATTAGAAAGCATTGCCCCTATCTCTTCATTGGCCCTTTACATGCCTGTAGACTTAAACAATCAGGTCCCAAAGCTGTAATGCAAATGACCTGAGATGGGTCCAATGAGTCATTATCATATTCAGCTGTCCAGCATATTCATGAGTGGGAGGCACAGCCACACCCCCAGTGCTTGACTGACAGTCTGTGACACTCTTGATGTGACTTTCTTGGTGCTGGCTCTTCTATGTGCTTCCTGATGCTGGCGCCCCCTGGAGCCTGTTTGTATGAGTATCCTATACACATGACTGACAACCTGTATAATGATGTTACACTTCTGGTGCTGGCTGCCTCTATGTGCTTCCTGGTGCTGGCGCCCCCAGCAGCCTGTGTGTATGAGATACTCCTATACACATGACTGACAGCCTGTATAATGATGTGACACTCTTGGTGCTGGCTCCTCTATGTGTTTCCTGGTTCTGGCGCCCACTGCAGCCTGTGTGTGTATCAGATACTCCTATACAGTACACATGACTGACAGCCTGTATAATGATGTGACACACCTGGTGCTGGCTCCTCTATGTGTGTCCTGGTGTTGGCGCCCCCTGCAGCCTGTGTATGTATCAGATACTCCTATACACATGACTGTCAGTCTGTATAATGATGTGAGGTATAATGGTGTAATGGCTCCTCTATGTGTGTCCTGGTGCTGGCGCCCCCTGCAGCCTGTGTATGTATCAGATACTCCTATACACATGACTGTCAGTCTGTATAATGATGTGACACTCTTGGTGCTGGCTCCTCTATGTGTTTCCTGGTGCTGGAGCCCCCTGCAGCCTGTGTGTATAAGATACTCCTATACACATGACTGACAACCTGTATAATGATATGACACTCCTGGTGCTGGCTCCTCTATGTGCTTCCTGGCGCTGGAGCCCCCTGCAGCCTGATTGTGTATCAGATACTTTTATACACATGACTGAAAGCCTGTATTATGATGTGACACTCCTATTGCTGGTGCCCCCTGCAGCCTGTGTGTGTATAAGAGAGATACAACAGCTCCAGGCAGCCATGTTATAGCAGAACATGTCAGGTACATGTGTAGCTGATGTCTGTGTCTCACACATGTGTATAGCAGAACATGTCAAGTACATGTGTAGCTGATGTCTGTGTCTCTCACATGTGTATAGCAGAACATGTCAGGTACTTGTGTAGCTGATGTCTGTGTCTCGCACATGTGTATATCAGGACATGTCAGGTACTTGTGTAGCTGATGTCTGTGTCTCTCACATGTGTATAGCAGAACATGTCCAGTACTTGTGTAGCTGATGTCTGTGTCTCTCATATGTGTATAGGAGAACATGTCAGGTACTTGTGTAGCTGATGTCTGTGTCTCTCATATGTGTATAGCAGAACATGTCAGGTACTTGTGTAGCTGATGTCTGTGTCTCTCACATGTGTATAGCAGAACATGTCAGGTACTTTTGTAGCTGATGTCTGTGTCTCTCACATGTGTATAGCAGAATATGTCAGGTACTTATGTAGCTGATGTCTGTGTCTCTCACATGTGTATAGCAGAACATATCAAGCACTTGTGTAGCTGATGTCTGTGTCTCTCAAATGTGTATATCAGAACAGAATGATTAACGTATGAACTGCATACATGAAGGCTGGGATGGATCCTTGTGAGCTACTACATCAGGTAGCGGTGACAGGACTAGCGACAGACCTGGTGACAGGTGTCCTTTAATATAGTAATGATAAAGATGTTTATCCACATGAAATGTAATAAATGCCGGAAAGATGCAGGTCTTACCTCTTAAAGGGAACCTGTTATCAGAAATTGACCTGATAAACCACTACCAGTATGTTGTGAAGCAGCTGAACACCTTCTAGATCATGTTTCTTTCATGGCCCATGTTTCTTTCGTGGCATCATCCAAAAAATCTACTTTGAAGCAAGATGTAAATTGGTTGTATTAAGTCAGGGAGGTGGAGACTTTAAGAGTGAAGTCAAGCTCATCCCGCCTCTGATTATCTCCTCCATGTGCCATTATTCAGTAATACACTGAACCATTCACAATCTAGCCCAATGAGTGTAGACATGTAAAAATTCATCAATTTGGTGGCTCTTTCCTGTTTACATTGACAGTTTTATGTGCAGCTGTCAGTCATTTTATATGCATCATGAGGCTATGATAGACAGATGACTGCAGCCTCATCCATGGAGCCAGAAAACTATGGGGACGCGGAATTATCTAATGTAACACAATTGAACACATTTGATTCCCTATACCCGCAGGGATGTATCAGAAATGGGAACAAGCTATAGATGAGTCACAGAAACCTGTATAGATATAACGCAGGGCATCATCATTTTCCAACAATCATGGTTTGACTTTAAAGGGAACATGTCCCATTGTCACAGCTAACAGTTCAGAATGTCCTATAAATCATAGCTCATAAAATGTATGTGGTTATAACCCCTTTTGGAAACATTTTCACAGATTTTCAGAGTAAAAATTCCAGAAACCTTGAGAAATAAATATTTGCAGTTCAGACTTTTAACAGTAGGTGGCGATTGCTTTGCAAGAACCTCCTAGAAATTGCTTGGTGATGTGTATTGTACCGTGCCCATGGCTCCTTCTATACATTAACTAGCTACATGCTAAAATCAGTACAATGCATTCTATCACTAGAATGTATATATCACAATATCCTGTGCATTAAATGCCTATAGATAACAACTACTTTATACTCTCTGGAAATAGTGGAAATATAAAAACATAGGAAAATCTGCCATTTAAGTGACACTTCAAAGAGGTTTTTCAGAGTCTGTATTATACTATTCGGTGCACCAGCTGCTGCAGAACCTCACATTGCACATTTCAGATACTGCAGATCTTCTTCTTCCCTCTCTTTTGTTCTCTAGTAAAAGATAACTTTTATTTCTTTCCCACCTTCATATTATCTGCTTTACTTTATCAAAGAATGTATGATATATTTTACGTTTGATGTACAAGTAGAATAGTTATTATGTGGTACACATTTATAAATTTATACGCAGAGCTTGCCAAATTAGTCCCTGTCCCCAATGGGGCTCACAATCTAATCAACATACCAGTATGGTTTGGAGTGTGGGAGGAAACCGGAGGACCTGGGGGAAACCCACACAAACACGGAGAGAACATACAAACTCTTTGCAGATGTTGACCTGGATGGGACTTGAACTCTGGACCACAGTGCATTGTAGTAACATCTGTGTCACTGTTACTCTTGGTTCATGCTGTGCAGCTGAAGAGACAATTGGGCATATTTACTAAAGGCCATGTGCCAGTTTTATTTCAGAAGTGTCTGCTCCACAATTGTGTTGCATGTGACCCTTGTGACACATGTGACACAAATTAGGGAGCGTTCCAATGCTCAGTGCGCCAGATTTATCATGAAAAGTCCGATAGAACATTAAAGGTCCCATGTTGGCTAAGCACAAGGTCATGTGAAAGAAGCCTTAGCTTGTTGGCTGTCTTGGAGTTAATAATATCACACCCTCCTCCTGGTGCAGTCTGCTCTGGTCCAGCGACAGTTAAAAGTTGTGAATAATAGGGCGCTGCCCCAATCACTGCAGAGCAGACACCTTGGTCTTCTTTAAGTGTTTTGCTTGCATTTAGTTCAGTTCTTGTTATATTCCTTGCTTTCTCCATACTTTTTGTGGAAGATGTTTCATCAAATTTCTGGTATTCTGATTTTGGCTCTATTCAGACTATTATTCTGCATCTACAATTTGGTACTTCGTTGCTATCTCTGTTGTGATCCGACTTGTTGACTATTCTTCCCAGTTTGCAAGTTTTCACTCTGGCATAGGGATTAAAAAATTTGTATAAAATAAACAAAATAAAATAATCTGTGAGGGTGTTATATACCAATTTCCCGGACAATTGGAGCAATTTTTGAATTGTTCACCTCTAAACCCCTCTAAAAGCCATTTCAGATTTTGTGTTGTCCCGCAGCCCAAAAATAGTTTCATCATAGTTTAAACATATCAATGAAATATATTCTTTAAAGTGTATAATATCATAAAAACAATAATAATAATGTGATGTGATAAAGTGATGCACGGACCCATTCGATTTATTTTTCATTCTAGGGAGGACTGTTTCTACCTCATTCGGGAGCCCCAAAATGAAGGCGCCCTACGTCTCTGGCATGCTAGTGCCTCCACACATGGGTCAGCCATTTGGTATTCAGAGAGTTAACAACCGTGATCGGTTCTGACTTATAAAGGGGGGGGGGGGAGGTGTTGTTTTAACCCAATCCAGACCAGCGGTTTGGTCCAGGATACAAAAGAATAATAATAATAACAATGAAAACAATACACAAAATAATAGTTACATTATTTAACTACTAAACCTGTATTACTAAATTATTAATAATAATTATATTAATTATTATAATACATTATTATTAGAATTATTAATAATAATAATAATTAAAATATTATCAATACTTTTTAGGCATTATAATAATAAACTAACTTATTATCATGATTTTATTATACAGGCAGTCCCCGGGTTACGTACAAGATAGGTTCCGAAGGTTTGTTCTTAAGTTGAATTTGTATGTAAGTCGGAACTGTATATTTTATAATTGTAATTTGAGGCAAATTTTTTCTTTTTGCCCCAGTAACAATTGGAGTTTCCAGCAGTTTTTTGCTATGATGGGATCAAGGATTATCAATAAAGCTTCATTACAGACATCTTACAGCTGATCATTGCAGTCTGGGACTATAGTAACATCCAGAGAGCTTCACCAGAGGTCACAGTGGATAGAGAGGTCCATCTGTAACTAGGGGCCGTCTGTAAGTCGGGTATCTTTAAGTAGGGGACCGCCTGTAATACTAAATAATAATTTATATATCTCTTGCCATTTCTAGCTCAGAAATTCTGGAAAGCTCAGACAACAGTTTAGTTGATCCCGATCTTATATGAAATTTCAGATATTCTTAAGTAAATGGACAATATGGAAACACAGCAAATGTTTGTCACTTACATCGATAACATTTCTCTTAATGATTGAAAAGATACTGAAGAGCAGAGCGGTAAAAGCACCATCTCCGGAGGCAGTTTGTGACAACCGTTCCCAGTATCTGATATTCCCGGAATGTGCTGACTGTGGGGTTTACACGTCCTGTAATAGAAGTGGATGCAGAGATGAAAAGCCTCGTATCTACAAGGAAACCGGAGAAAGCCTCTTACTTTGCTGGGAATATCAGTGGAGAATCCGTGTATAGCTCAGCTCCTAGATAGAGAGAGATAGAGATATAGATCGAAGTGATAGATTAGATATTTTTTGGGATAGATTGATAAATATAAGATACTAGCTGTAGATCCTGCTCTTAGCGATAACTAAATAGAATTTTTTTCATGTATATCAATCTCTCTGTGACTGTCTCTGAATGTTTCTCTCTCTCAGTGTCTCTGACTTAGTCTGTATGTGTCTGTCTCTGTTTCAGACTGTCTCTGTTTCTGTCTCTGTCTGTCTCTGGCTAACTCTGCCTCTGACTCCAGGTTTCTCAGTTTGTCTCTGACTGTCTCTGTCTTTGACACTGTCTATTTCTGACTTTCTCAGACTACCTCTGTCTCTGACTGTCTCTGACACTGTCTATCTCTGACTGTCTCTGACTTTCTATGACTTTCTCTAACCGTCTCTGACTGTGACTGTCTATCATTGACTGTCTCTGTCTCTAACTGTCTCTGACACTATCTGTCTCCAATTCTCTCTGACTGTCTCTGACTGTCTCTTTCTTTCTCCGACTGTCATTCTTTGACTGTCTCTGTCTATATCTGACTGTCTCTGTCTGTGACTGTCTCTAACTGTCTCTGTCTCTGTCTCTGACACTGCCTGTCTTCAATTGTCTCTCACTATCTCTGACTGTCTCTTACGTTCTCCAACTGTCTCTGACCATCTCTGTATTTGTCTCTGACTGTCACATATTTCTATGGATATGGATATTTATCAGATGTGTCTGAGAGCAGAACTGTTCTAGTTGCTCATGGCAACAAAAGAGAGCTTAAGTTTCATTTTCCCACAGCTGTTTATAAAATTACAGCCGATCTCTGATTGGTTTCCATGGGCAAGTGGAACATTTTTACCTCAGACATTTTTGATAAATCTGCCCCTTTCTTGGTATGGATATCCATCTTACCTGATACATAGGCTTCTTCTAGTCCTTTCCTGTAGTAGGCAGTCACAGCTCAGAGCTCATACTAATGACCTGTGGCAGAGTAGCAGCCAATCACGGATCAGCTTCCAACTGTCACAGCAGCAGCAGCAGACAATGGCTCCTGTATGTGTTGGTTTACAAGTGTATTTTGGAAAATGTAGGGTTAAAATTTTGGCTCAAAATTGAGTCTATGGGGCACATTTACTAAGGGTCTGCACACCGCATTTCTGCCGGGTTTCCCGACTATTTCCGATTAGCGCCGCATTCAACTGGATTTTTGCCGCACGCGATCTGATTTTGGCGCAATCGCGCAGACTTTCATGCGACACAAATCGGCGGGCGTGGCCGTCAGACAACCCGACTGATACGGACTAAGAGCGGGATTTAAAATTCAAATTGTGTCGGAAGATCAGCACTCACATACACCAGGAAGAAGAAGGTGAACTCCGGTGGACCTCAGCGGGGAAGCGTCACATGCAGGATATTGGGAGCACAATCTTAGTGAATCGCGCCGGACTTCATCCTCGTCGGACAAGGCACCTCGGAGATCGCAACAGGACCGGGTAAGTAAATGTGCCCTATGTGTCCCAGAGAGCAGCTGTCCAAAATTTGGTGATTGGAAATGCGACAGTGCAGATTCCTTTAGCAGACATACATACATTATATATTAAATGTGGTAAAGTTCAAGTCCGCACAGTTCCTAAGTCTCCTCAGAAGTAGGGGTGTGCTGGAGAGGAGGAGGAGGTGGCCCCTCCTCCCTCCATAGAAAACAGCGGCGCACGTCCACACACTCGCCGAAAGATAGAGCAGGCTCTATCTTTTTGCGGTGTGAGGCCCGGATCAGTGCCACACAGATGTGTGGCACCGTATCGCCGCCGTGCCGCTATTGGCGTCCATGGGCACGTACATGCGGCCGCAACGGCCATGTGAATGAACCCATAGATAGATAGAAGGATACCTATGAGAGAGATAAATAGATAGATATGAGATGGATAGATAGATGATAGATAGATAGATAGATAGATAGATAGATAGATAGATAGATAGGAGATAGAGAGATAGAAGTAGATATAGATAGATAGATAGATAGATAGATAGATAGGAGATAGATAGATAGATAGATAGATAGATAGATAGATAGATAGATAGATAGATAGATAGAATGAGATGGATAGATAGATAGATAGATAGATAGATAGATAGATAGATAGATAGATGATAGAGATAGATAGATAGATAGATAGATAGATAATGAGATAGATAGATAGATAGATGGTAGGTAGATATTTATAAATAACAATTACAAAAATCACAGTACACAGTTCAGTCTCTGCACGAAGATGATAGAATATTTGTAATGTAAAATTAGTGTTTTACTATGGTTGTCATGGAAACAAGTGTCACATCTCTGAGCTAGAATGGAAAAACATTACAGTATAAATGCAGAAGGACAAAGAGATATTTCAATAAATGGATGGGAATAGCGGCAGAGTGTAATATATATATATATGTACATGTGTATATACCCGCTAATAGACACATACAGAGAGAGTTCCTGGTAGGAGGAGAATATATATTGTATATACTACAATCCACAGAAACATAAAGGGGCTCATTTACTAAGGGTCCGCGTAGCGCATTTTCGTCGGGTCCCCCGACGATTTCCATTTTGCGCTTCATCGCATCGGGAATTGTGTCGCACGTGATCGGATTTTGCTGCATCGGCGCCGGCTTGCACGTGACAGAAATCGGGGGTGTGGCCGTCGGACAGCCGACGGATTCGGACTACGCGCAAGATTTAACATTTAGAATTGTGTCGCAAGACAAGCACTTACAAGCCCCGGGAAGAAGAAGGTGAGCTCCGGCACACCTCGGTGTGGAAGCGACGGGTGCAGGAACTCGGGTGCACGATCTTCATGAATCGCACCAGATTCCATCCTTGTCAGGACCGTCCGGATCGGGGATCGCGACAGGACCAGGTAAGTAAATTTGCCCAATTGTCCTTTAAAGGAAACCTACCACCACAAATCTACCTATAAAAGTAGATCGGGTTTAGGTGAATCAATGGGAGGTGAGATAGCCCTTTTAAGGGCTAATCCTCGAGTCCCGCACTTTTTGGAAACTTTTATACCCTAATATGTAAATTTTGTATGCGGCTACTGGGGCGTGGAGTAGCCATCTAAGGTTACACGAGGCGCTACTCCACGCCCGTAGCCCACTTTACCCATACATATTCACCATCTTTCGGCGCACGAAGCTGCTAGTAGCTGCGCGCCCTCGTCCGCGAGCTCCGTCTGCGGCAGTGCCGCGAAAGCAGGCCCCTGCGCATGCGCGGTCACTGCTCCGAAGCCGGTGCCTGCACAGGCGCGGGCCTGTTGGTTCTCGCATGCGCAGACGGCAGGACTCGTCGGACGAGGGCGCGCAGCTAACGAGCAGCTGCGCAGCCGAAGACTGCGGAGTGAGTAGGAGGGGTAAAGTGGCTACCGGGGCGTGGAGTAGTAGCCGCCTCGTGTAAACTCAGATGCGGCTACTCACGCCCCGAGCCGCATCATAAAAAATTTACTATTAGGGTAATAAAAGTTTCCAAAAAAGTGCGGGGACCGAGGATTAGCCCTTAAAAGGGCTCATATCCTCACGTCCATGATCCACCTACCACCCGATCTACCTTTATAGGTAGATTTGTGGTGGTAGGTGCCCTTTAAAGACTCCCTATGACTTTTCTTTTGTTGGATTTGATTGGATTTGATTGTGTAACAACACATGACCAGGGATATAACAAGCCATGTACCTGTGTGACATCACATGACCAGGGATATAACAAGCCATGTACCTGTGTGACATCACATGACCAGGGATATAACGAGCCGTGCATCTTTGTGTCATCACAAGACCAGGGATATAACAAGCCATACACCCGTGTGACATCCTATGACCAAGGATATAACGAGCCGTGCACCTGTGTGACATCACATGACCAAGGGTCTAACGAGACCTGCACCTGTGTGACATCACATGACAAGGTACTGGTGTTTATCCACAGGACATAAACATAGAAGTAATTGATACATAAAGTACATTGGAAAATTGTATAACTTTTCGGTACACAAACAATCAATCACTCGCTGGATTGGACAATCCCTTAACGACCAGCGCAGAACGCTCTGGTTTTAAAATTTTAATAAAACGCTCCATTATTTGCTGTTTCCAAAATACCAAAACCTCTGCAATCAAATCTCCATAAAGTTTACTATTACACACGGCAATGTTGCTTTTTTTTTTTTTTCTTTTATTTCGAGGCAGAACGTATTTTTGAAAGCCGCCATTTATCGCTGTAAATCAAGTGCTATAATTGCCGGGCAGAACATTGGTGTCTGAGAAAGAGAGTATTTTTCTGGTTAAAAATGATAATAATCACAAAGCCATTTGATCCATCGTCTCAGGCGCATTCCCTTGTCTCTGAGTTTTTTTATTGTTAATATTTATTAAATTGCAGTCTTTTGACATCCATTAAACCTAAGTGTCCCGATCCGGGGTAATACAAGTAACAGTACGAGCAGACGATTGGCTCTACATCCTAATATGTACATCTCGCCGCGTTCACGAGAATAGACCATTCAGGTTCTAATTTGATAAAGTGTCTAGACCTGCTTAAAAGCTCGAGCGCATGATATGTTTCCGAAGCCTTCACTCCACTAATGCCTGGAAGGAATATTTTCTATAATGTGACAAGGGACTGCGGCCGACCTCCGCTTGTCAATCTTTTGTTACTTGTTGTACAACTTTGGAATCGGTCTCACGCGATCCTATCGAGTAAAAGAGATGAAAACGTTTGTGCGTGATAGGAAGTTCAATAGACTACAATACACTATCTGTAATCAGCTATAAAGGACACATACATCACACGCTTAGCCGACTGGAAGGGGATACGATGCGCAGCCCAAATATAGGGGGATGTGTGGTGTATTATGACCCCGGGCAAGAACCGTGACCTCCAGAGAAATGAATACAACCGGTTTGTACTAAGACCTAGATACTGCGTTACATTGGCTGATTTAATGATTAATGATTTATATTATTTGTATAGTTACACTGTATAATTATTAGGTTTACAGGGTATCTACAGTAGATATATTGACATAGATGTACAAAAAATAATATATTCAATGGGGTAGATTTAATGGCATTGTCAAAGGCAAAGTGGTAACTAGATTTATCATTACGGCTGGCGTGGGATAATAAGAGCTTACAGTCTATGAGGATGAGGGGGTGACACAAGAGCTTACAGTCTATGAGGATGAGGGGTGACACAAGAGCTGCCAGTCTAGAGGAGATGAAGGTGACACAAAGAGCTACAGTCTATGAGGATGAGAGGGCGGACACGAATTACAGTCTGTGAGGGTGAGGGGGTGACACACAGAGCTTGCAGTCTATGTGTTTGGGGATTGAACAAGACTTAGAGCGATGAGGATAGGGTGACACAAGAGCTTACAGTCTATAGAGGATGAGGGGGTGACACCAAGACTACAGCAGATGAGGATGAGAGGGTGACACAAGAGCTATAGTTTATGAGGATGAGGGCGGTGAACAACCAGAGCTTACAGTCATATAGGATGATGGGGTGGCATAAGAGCTTACAGTCTGAGGTGATGGAAGGTGTTACACAGAGCTTACAGTCTATGAGGATGAGGGGGGCCACAAGAGCTTACAGTCTATGAGGATGAGGGGGTAACACAAGAGCTTACAGTCTATGAGGGGGGACACACAAGAGCTACAATCTATGAGGATAGGGACACAAGAGCTTACAGTCGTGAGAGTGATGGGGGTGACACAAAGAGTACAGTCTATGAAGGATGAGGGGGTGACACAAGAGCTTACATCTATGAGATGGGGGGTGACACAAGAGCTTACAGTCTATGAGGATGAGGGGTGACACAGAGCTTACAGTCCTATGAGATGAGGGGGTGACACAAGAGCTTACAGTCTATGAGGATGAGGGGGGGGACAAAGAGCTTACAATCTATGAAGATGAGGGGGACCAAGGCTACAGTCATGAGGCTGAGGGGGTGACACAAGCTTAGACGTCTATGAGGATGAGGGGTGTACACAAGAGCTTAGATCATGAGGGAGGGTGACACAAGATCTTACATTCTATGAGGATGAGGGGATGCACAAGAGCTTACAGTCTATGAGGAGAGGGGGTGACACAAGAGCTTACAGTCTATGAGGATGAGGGTGAGACACAAGAGCTTACAGTTCATGAGGATGAGGGGAGACACACAGAGCTTACAGTCTATGAGGATGAGGGGGTGACACAAGAGCTTACAGTCTATGAGGATGAGGGGAAGACACAAGAGCTTCAGTCTATGAAAGATAGGGGGTGACACACAAAGATTACAGTCTATGAGGATGAGGGGGTGGACACAAGAGCTAGAGTATGAGGATGAGGGGATGACACAAGAGCTTACAGTCTATGAGGATGAGGGGGTGACACAAGAGCTACCAGTCTATGAGGATGAGGGGGTGACACAAGAGCTTGCAGTCTATGAGGATGAAGTGTAACCAAGAGCTTACAGTCTATGAGGATGAGGGGGCGACAAGAGCTTACAGTCTATGAGGATGAGGGGGTAACACAAGAGCTTACAGTCTATGAGGGTGGGGGGTGACACAAGAGCTTACAGTCTATGAGGATGAGGAGGGTACACAAGAGCTTACAGTCTATGAGGATGAGGGGTGACACAAGAGCTTAGAGTCTATGAGGATGAGGGGTGACACAAGAGCTTAAGTCTATGAGGATGAGGGGGTGACACAAGAGCTAGAGTCTATGAGGATGAGGGGGACACAAGAGCTTACAATCTATGAAGATGAGGGGTGACACAAGAGCTACAGTCTATGAGGATGAGGGGGGTGACACAAGAGCTTAGAGTCTGAGGATGAGGGATGACACAAGAGCTTACAGTCTATGAGATGAGGGGGTTGACACAAGAGCTTACAGTCTATGAGGATGAGGGGGTGACACAAGAGCTTACAGTCTATGAGGATGAGGGGAGACACAAGAGCTTACAGTCTATGAAGATGAGGGGGGTGACACAGAGCTTACAGTCTATGAGGATGAGGGGGTGACACAGAGCTTAAGTCTATGAGGATGAGGGGATGACACAGAGCTTACAGTCTATGAGGATGAGGGGGGTGACCAAGAGCTACAGTCTATGAGATGAGGGGGTGTGACACAAGAGCTTGCAGTCTATGAGGATGAGTGGAACACAAGAGCTACAGTCATGAGATGAGAGGGTGACAAGAGCATATAGTTTATGAGGAGAGGGGGTGACCAGAGCTTACAGTCAATGAGGATGAGGGGTGGCATAAGGCTTACAGTCTAAGATGAGGGGTGACACAAGAGCTTACAGTCTATGAGGATGAGGTGTTACACAAGAGCTTACAGTCTATGAGGATGAGGGGGGGGCCACAAGAGCTTACAGTCTATGAGGATGAGGGGGTAACACAAGAGCTTACAGTCTATGAGGGGTGACAAGTAGCTTAAAGTCTATAGGATGAAGGGGGTGACACAAGAGCTTACAGTCTATGAGATGAGGGTGGTGACACAAGAGCTTAGAGTCTATGAGGATGAGGGGGTGACACACGAGCTTAGAGTCTATGAGGATGAGGGGGTGACACAAGAGCTTAAGCATGAGGATGATGGCTGACACAAGAGCTAGTCTGGTGAGTAGAGAGAGGGATGGGTACACCAGAGCTTACAGTCATGAGGATGTGGGTGACACAAGAGCTTACAGTCTATGAGGATGACTGAGGGGGTGACACAAGAGCTTACAGTCTATGAGGATATAGGTGACATCACAGAGCTTCCAGTCTATGAGGATGAGGGGGGACCACAAGATCTTTTACAGTCTATGAGGATGAGGGGGACACAGAGCTTACATGTCTATGAGGGGGTGACACACAGAGCTTACAGTATGAGATGAGGGGTGACAACAGAGCTTACAGTCTATGAGGTGAGGGGGTGACACAAGAGCTTACTAGATTCGATGAGGATGAGGGGGTGACACAAGAGCTTAGAGTCTATGAGGATAGGGAGTGATCACAAGAGCTTCGTCATGAGGTGAGGGGATGCACAAAGAGGTTACATGCTATGCGGATGAGGGGGTGACACAAGAGCTTACAGTCTATGAGGATAGGGAGAAACAAGAGTTGTAGTCTAGGTATGAGGGGACGACACAAGAGCGTAGAGTTATGAGGATGAGGGGGTGACTACAGAGCTTACAGTCTATGAGGATGAGGGCTGACCACACGAGTCTTACAGTCAATGAGTGATGAGAGGGTACAACAAGAGCTTAGAGTCTATGAGGATGAGGGGTGACAAGCAGGCTACAGCATTGAGGATGAGGTGTACACAAGAGCTTACAGTCATATGAGGATGAGGGGTTTGACACAGAGCTTACAGTCTAGTGAGGATGAGGTGTGTTCACAAGAGTCTTACAGTCATGAGGATGAGGGCACAGAGCTAAGTCATGAGGATAAGGGGGTAACACAAGAGCTTACAGTCTCATGATGGGTGACACAATAGCTTACAGTCTATGAGGATGAGGGTGTACACAAGAGCTTACAGTCTATGAGAATGAGGTGTGACACAGACTACAGTCTATGAGGAGATGAGGGGGTGACACAAGAGCTTACAGTCTATGAGGATGAAGGGGGAACAAGAGTTACAGTCTATGAGGATGAGGGGGGTGACACAAGAGCTTAAGTCTAAAGGATGAGGGGGGGTGACACAAGAGATTACAGTCTATGAGGATGAGGGTGTGACACAGAGCTTAGAGTCTATGAGAGGATGAGGGGGTGACAAGATATTCAGTCTATAGATGAGGGGTGGCACAAGAGCTTAGAGTCTATGAGGATGAGGGGAATGCACAAGAGCTTACAGTCTATGAGGATGAGGGTGACACAAGAGCTACATCTATGAGGATGAGGGGGTGACACGAGATTCAGTCTGTGAGGGTGAGGGGTGACACAAAGCTTACAGTCTAGAGGATGAGGGGTGACACAAGAGCTTACAGTTCATGAGGATGAGGGGGGACACAAAAGCTTACAGTCTATGAGGATGAGGGTGTGACACAAGACTTACATCTATGAGGATGAGGGGGGGTGAACAAAAGAGCTTACAGCTATGAGGAGAGGGGATGACACAAGAGCTTAGAGTCTATGAGGATGAGGGGATGACACAAGAGCTTTAGAGTCTATGAGGATGAGGGGGTGACACAAGAGCTTACAGTCTATGAGGAATGATTGTGACACAAAGCTTACAGTCTATGAGGATGAGGGGGTGACACAAGAGCTTACAGTCTATGAGGATGAGGGGACACAAGCTCAGTCTATGAGGATGAGGGTGACACAAGAGCTTCATATGAGGATGAGGGGTACACAAGAGCTTAAGTCTAATGAGATGAGGGGATGACACAAGAGCTTAACGTCTATGAGGATGAGGGGTGACACAAGAGCTTACGTCTATGAGGATGAGGGGATGACACAAGAGCTTACGTCTATGAGATGAGAGGGTGACACAAGAGCTTAGAGTCTATGAGTATGAGGGGATGACAACAAGAGCTTACCAGTCTATAGGATGAGGGGGTGACACAAGAGCTTACAGTCTAAGAGGATGAGGGGGTGACACAAGAGCTTACAGTCTATGAGGATGAGGGGGTAACACCAGAGCGTACAGTCAATGAGGATGATTGGGTGACACAAGAGCTTACAGTCTATGAGGATGAGGGGGGACACAAGAGCTTACAGTCTATGAGGATGAGGGGGTGACACAAGAGCTTACAGTTTATGAGGGTGAAGGAGGTGACACAAGAGCTTACAGTCTATGAGGATGAAGGGGTGACATAAGAGCTTGCAGTCTATGAGGGGAAGGGGTGACACAAGAGCTTACAGTCTATGAGGGGAAGGGGTGACACAAGACCCCACAAGACATCAGACCCCATCGGACCCACCGTTCTTGTGATCCGTTGGGGTTTCATCACAGAGACCCCCATGATCAGCAAATTATGCCCTATCCTTTGGAAAAAAATGCTATATAAAAGTATCATTCCAACAACCTCAATATTTTCCTATTATAAAAGAAGATTTTTGATGAATTTTGAACCACCACGTAGACTGGATTATTTTTGTGATGGTCACAAATCTACTTACTGCCGCGCATTAATAACAGTTGTTCTTAAAAAAGATATTATAAAATATGAGATCTAATGTAATATTATAATAAAATTACAATATGATGGCTAATCTTTTCATGTACCCAACAATCTTCAATCAGCCACTTCAGGAACCATTGTATGACAAAGACTTCTATCCAGTCTCCATAAAGGGGTAATCCCTAAAAGATAAGACTCAAAGACTTAAATACACTCAGGATAAAAAATAACACATTCTCTAATTCACTGTTATTAAAAAAGATGCCGCATTTCACAGATATAATTCTCTATCCGTCCTGGTGTTTTCAATTTTGGTTGTCCTTGTATACAACCATAAATCTTCTGACTATGTTCGGATTTTCTCATGAATAGCTTCTCATTTCTGCACACTGCAGTCCTCTCTGCCTCCTGCTTCTCCCCCCTGCTAAGGTAAGCTAAGACACAGGTACTTCCTGTCTGCAAGCAGCAGTGTGCAGAGACTTACTTTACAAACTACAGACAGATAAGGTCTTTATAGCAGAACTAACTATGTGTTTTATTGATTAGGTGAGGGAGCAGAGCTAAATGTGTAATTGTGTATTATATCCATCTCATGACTCTGATCGGTCTCATATAGTGATATTAGGACATTCTGCATGTTGATGCTTCCTTGTGGGATAAAGGGTGTGGGAACATAAAACATTTCAGGTAAGACCCAAAAAAATCTTTTCGTTTTCCAAAAAAAGACAAAATAAAATAAAAACAAAGACATATAACTCAAAAACATGAAACCTCCACCGATGTCGTAAAAACAAAATTGTTAGTTTGCAAAGAATGTTGTGTAAGTTCGGGGCTGGACATTGCAATGCGGTAATCCAGATACGTAGATGTATATCCATGATATTTTATCATTAAATTCCCGAGGAATCTGGCACAGATACCGCATTATACTAACTATTCTTTCTTCAGGGTTGACTGATCCTTTTTAATGAAACTTGGCGGCTCTGAAAAGCTGTCTCCTTGGTTAAATCTTTTGGCAGTAAAATCATAAACAAAAATCTTCTGCTTTCAGAAGAAATGTTACTAAACTCTGCAATACTAATAGATATCACTCAAAATAGCAATTTTTTTTAACAATTCTTAAGTGAACATAATTGTTTAAGTGTAACTTTTTCTGGAATGACTACAGGTTAACAGTAGAGTTATCTTCTCCACCGAATGTATGGGCTTTAGTTAAAGGGGTTATCCGGGTATAAAAATTTACTTAGGGCCGGGCTGGGGAGGTTAAAAATAACAAAGGTGTACTTACCTCCTCCGGCGCCGCTGATGTCCCACACCGTGGTCCTACCGGTCAGAAGCTCCCATCCGACTCCATCTCCCAGCACTTACAACGCTGAGAGATAGGGATGGATGGGAGGAGCCAGCCACAGCGCGGACCGGAAGCTCCCTGTTCGCGGCTTCTGTGCCCCTGTAAACAAACAGGGGCATGGATCAAAAGGACTGCGGCGCGGGACAGCAGCGTCGCCGGAGGAGGTAAGTACACCTTTATTATTTTTAAATAGCGTGCCCCAGCCCTGCCCTAAGTAACTTTTTATACCCGGATAACCCCTTTAAAGGTGTTATCCACTATTAGAAAACTTAACTAGAGTAAGTATAAGCCTCTAGGGTCTTCTATATAGTACTTACCTTAGTAAAGATTGTGTAAAGCTGATGGGAGCCACTGGTCCAGTGACCAATTGGTTAGTTTTCTAATAGTGGCCACTTACATTTAATATTAATAGCTTACCTGAACATCCACTTTTAATATTTGTTTTGAGAGTTGTATTTTTATTGGTGTAATTTTTGTGTTCTGAAATATGTAGAGACATTTTCCAAAAAATTACTTATGGGATGAAGTGTAAAACATCACATTGGGGCTTATTCACTGAGGGCCTACGGACACACTTTTGTCGGATTTTCTAACGTTTCTGGGTTTTGCACGGCTGTGACAGGTATTTAACAGGGGTCTGCGCTGGGATTGCGCTGGGATTGCTTCTGTGCGACACAAATTGGGCGGGGGGGGGGGGGGGGAGGTTGTGTTTCCGCCGGACAATCCGACATATTCAGACTGAGCAGGGGATTTAAGTTTCAAATTGTGTCACAAGACCGTATAGATGCACCAGGAAGAAGAAGGTGAACTCTGGCGGACCTGAGCGGGTTAGCGACACATGCAGGATACTGGGCGCACGATCTTAGTTAATCGCGAGTGCATTCTCACCAGACAATGCATTTTTGATGAGCTCCTCCGGACGGTTAAGTAGATGTGCCCCAATTTGTTATTTTTTTTGAGCATTCCTTTAAAGGAATCTATTCATTTACCACCAGTATGAAGGATTGTAAACCAAGCACACTGACATATCGATGTGTGCTCCCTCTAGCAGGATATGATCTTTTTCAGCTTCTTAAGCCCTGTTTTTAAAAAAAGGCTTTTAAAATTATGCAAATGTGCCCCATAAGTGTTAATGGAGCCTGGAGCCCCTCAGGCTGATTTGCATCATTTTAAAAGCCTTTTTTACAAGGGTATAGAAAGCTAAAGAATGACAGATGCTGCAAGTGTGGACACACACCAGTATGTCAGTTTTCTTTGGTTTACAATCCTTCATCCTGGTGGTAGATGTCCTTTAACATGATTTTATTAGCTTACACATTTCTAGACTTGCCAATATGATGGAAATGATTTGATATTCCAGTTAATTGTCACCCTGGACACTGTAGGTTGGTTAAAAACATGTTCATTATGGATCTGAGCTGCAATTTCTTTATATATACATGTCAGGACAATATGGGGCATTAAACTTCCTACAGGTAGTGATGAGCGGACCCATCAGTATTTGGCACCCGACCAGCACCGATTGCTGGTGTTTACCCTTTAAATGGGTCATCTCACCCACCAGTAACACCTGTGATGGGTGCTGCTCCCGATTTTGGGCTTTATACTTTACATGCTGTGGAAGAAGCAACTATTTTGGCAGAAATCTTTTTCCTCCTCGTGACATCACAGGGAGCAGCAATTCTGGGAAAATTCCAATTCCGACGCCACGTTGCCTTGGATTTTTGTACCCTATGACATCATGAGAGCAATGGAATCCCTACAAAATAATGACAATTGCCGGCAATTATGTGCCACAATCAGCTTTGTGTGCGGCAAGTGACCAGTGCCACCACCAATTGTTACTGGAGTGTTACTGCTCATGCATCATAAGTCCACTATCACAAATGGTAGATAAATCTGCTAAAGATATAGTAGGTATATCTGTACTTTTTAAACACAAAAAAAATTCTTTATTATTATTATTTTTTCTTTTTATTGCACTTAGGCACTTTTTTCCAGCCCTAGGGTGTTGCAGGGCTTATAATGCTTTCGGCGCTTGCTTACTTATTGCTATACCGCCTATGCGCATGCACTTTGTATCTGTGTGAATGTGCTGATTTTGTGTCGCAGCAGCACCTAAATATCGTGGATCGCAAACCCCGAAAGTGACATCTTACTGACCGGGTGGAACGCATTGCGTCACATCCGGCCAGCTGAAACGCACGCCACACGCAGGCACTCACTGGACACAGCTGCTGAGTGTTAGACTCTGGGGGTGAGTACCCTATATATTCCCTGAACTTCCTTTCTGCACATTACCCCTGAGGAAGCCTGCCCAGACAGGCGGAACGCGTGGGGACTGTTTCTTGCCCCTTCTATCCCCAAGCTGGAGGATCTAGACATTGAGGTAAATTGTGACTTTCTATAGACTATATGCTTGATGCTCACCTTGGTCTTTCATTTCTACTTATGTCCATTTTAACTTTAGCCTCAATGACCTATATCTCCATTTACCTACTATATCTTTAGCAGATTTATCTACCATTTGTGATAGTGGGGCATGTGCAGCACAGAATTGTGCTTTTTAAATGTTCTGTAATTAAATAAAATTGTTATTTGCATTGAAAAAACTTTCATAGACATCCGTCTTTTCTCTTTAATTTAAGTTATTATATTGGGTGTCTTATAGTTTGATAGACCCAACTATATAAATATTGTTTAAACCATGGACCTATATATCAGTTTGGATATGGGTCCCATTTCCAATAAAGGACATCATTCCGATAAGTAGGAATTCAATGGCTGGGACACAATTAGCAGAAAACAGGAGTCCTTTTCCTCCTAGTTGATGTAGAGCAGGTCGAGTATACTACTTCATTAATTCTTTACATGATTGCCAGAAATATCTGAGCTCAGCCCTATGCTGTGTATAGGGAATAACAATTAAACGTGAGACAACCCCTTTAATCAGATGTAGGCCTTAGTACCGGTTCTGCATTGTAAACTGAAGTCATTTACATCAACATGTTAAACAAGTTATCCTTCGAGGAAACAGACGGAATTAAGGGAATACAAACTCTAATTATAGAGCACGGGGCATATACAAGTCGTTCTTGAGGAACATATTGAGATACTCCAAAGTTATATTTTAATCTGCCTTGGATCCACTTCTTCAAGAGATTGACAGATGAAGCAGCTGTCATGGGTGGAGGAAAACTTGACAACGAGGGAATAGAATCTGTTTGACCAAAGATATTCCATAATCAATTACCATGAATCCACAGCAGTTGTTGTGTCGTTCGCCTGTAATTAAGTGATGGTGGCAGCGGTGGGAATTTCTTCACCTCAAACAAATATTATTGGTTTATAAGCGAGAAATGTCGCAGTGAATAAATTAAAACTTGTTATATATGTAATGGAAAATATATGCAAAACAACTAAGTGCAAGGTTATCGGGTTTGTTAAGGGCATGTAGACATCATAGAAAAGGATTTTCTTTTACTTTGAGGAGATGAAACCCTTAAAGGACTTCTCCGAAAATCCCCCGGCTCCTACGGGGACTATAGCTTCTCTGTGTTGGGAGTAAAAGGGCCAAGGAGTGAACCGTCCCCAGAATGAGCAAGTAAAAATTTTTCAAATTTTCAACAAAAAGCTGCCCATAATGTGTTGCCCCCTCCAAAAAACAGTACACCCCTTTAACAATCCATAACATAAGTGTATACTATAGAGTGCTTATAATATAGTTAAGGAATCAAGACATATTGGGGATCATTTACTAGGATCGCGGATCACACTTTCGTCGGGATGTTAGCCGTTTTTGGGGATAGCGCGTCTAGGACAGGTTTTTAACAGGAGTCTGTACAGGGATTTTGTCACACGCAATCATTTTTTGGCACAGCTGCGTTGGCTTTCATCCGACACAAATCGGGGGGCGTGCCGTCTGATGATCCGACTGATTCGGACCATCAAATTCGGACCTTTCAGATTGTGTCGCAAGCTAATGCACTTACATACACCATGAAAAAGATGGTGAAAAGAAGGGGAAGCGACACATGCATGATATTGGGCGCACAATCTTAGTGAATCGCGGCAGAGTGCAATATCGTCAGACAATGCTGTGAACTCCAGCGGCCCTCTAAGTAATTGTGCCCCACTGTGTACTTGGACTGTATTGTAGTTTATCCAAATACTTAGGATCACATCAGGAGCCTGGCAAATGCTGTTAACCAATTTCATTGATTAACTGATTATCTGCAGGTGGGACCACCTATGTAAAAGGAGAAAGTAGGCAGTTTCCTGGTCCAAACAATAAAAATTATTTTAGAGCAGCAATAGTGAATGCTAATACTATAGTTTAAGGGTTTGTCCACTTTCAACAAATAATAGATATGGTTTGTGTCAGGAAAAGTTATACCATTTTGCAATATAATTTCTGTATCAATTCCTCACGGTTTTCTTGATCTCCACTTGCTGTTATTCTATAGAAAGCTTCAATGTTTGCTTCCAGTGGACAGAAATCTGTCCATGATCACACAGGTGCATGACTTATTATAACACAATGCTCTGATTACTCTCTATGATACTAATGAACCATGCACCTTTGTGACATCATATGACCATGGACAGATTTCTATCCAGTGGGAGTAAACATAAAAGCTTTCTAGGCAGGACAGCAAGCAGAGATCTAGAAAACCACCAAGAATTGATACAGAAAGTATATTGGAAAATTGTATAACTTTCCTTACACAAACCATAGTAGACAACCCCTTTAAGGAATCATGGGATACTGTGTAGTTGAATTATAATTTTGTTTCCAAATATTTAGGATCCCATCAGGAGCCTGGCAAATGCTGTTAACCAAATGTCATTGATTAATTATCAGCAGATGTGACCACCTCTATAAAAGGAGAAGTTAGGCAGTTTCCAGGTCCAAACAATAAGCAATAAATGAAGCCACTTTGTCTACTTGTCAATGAAATCCATTATTTCATCAGAAAACTTACTATAAAACATGTTAATATTTTATAATGGAATCTATTACAATACAATTCTTAGAAAAGTTTGTGAACAGAACAGAACGCTGCTGCTGAGAACATCGCCATTTCATATAGGCAATTTATCATAAATACATCTAAATTGGCTGACCTAAAATGCACTTTTCCAAATTACATTTAGAAACTGGAAAAAAAAAGTGTTTGTCTTGTTTAAAGAAAAAATCCTAATTGTTCCAAGTACAGAATAGTATACTAAATTGGTGTCATCGTCTGGCATTCACGTATTGTATCTACTGGCAGCATAAGATAACACTTAGCACGAATCACATCTCCAAAATATAAAGAGAAAAATGTTTAAAAAAAGTAAAGAAATTTTTAGACAACTACAACATAAAAAAAATGAGTTACAGCTTTTATTCATCTCAATTAACTGCCTAGACTTGACAGGCCCCACTTTCCACTAGAGTAGCAGTTTCCAGGAGGTCCAAACAATAAGCAATAAATGAAGCCACTTTGTCTACTTGTCAATGAAATCCTTATTTCATCAAGAAAACTTACTATAAAACTGTTTAATATTTTATAATGGAATCTATTACAATACAATTCTTAGAAAGTTTGTGAACAGAACAGGACGAGCTGCTGAGAACATCGCCATTATCATATGGCAATTTATCATAAATACATCTAAATTGGCTGACCAAAATGCACTTTTCAAAATTACATTTAGAAAACTGGAAAAAAAAAGTGTTTGTCTTGTTTAAAGAAAAATCCTAATTGTTCCAAGCACAGAATAGTTACTAAATTGGTGTCATCGTCTGGCATTCACGTATTGTATCTACTGGCAGCATAAGATAACACTTAGCACGAATCACATCTCCAAAATATAAAGAAAAATGTTTAAAAAAGTAAAGAAATTTTTAGACAACACACAACATAAAAAAAATGAGTTACAGCTTTTATTCATTCATATTAACTGCCTAGACTTGACAGGCCCACTTTCCACTAAAGCCAAGATATGAGGGTCACTTGTATGAATACATAAAATGTATATGGAAATAATGTTCCTAAATGCGTTAAACTGGATATCAATTTTAAGAACAAAATATAGAATTGGGAAAAAAGTTTATACTCTTCATAGCATCAGATGAGGGAAGTGGAAAAACTTTTAACAATAAAGTTTGTAAATTCAAGATAAACGCAATCCACCACCGTCTGCATCGGGTAATAAGTTTACTAACTACAAATGAATTAATATATAGACTAATTCAGAAAATACAAGCAATATCTATCCAATAATTGGAATATTGAATGCTTATGAATGAAATGAGGCATGTTAAATATTACTGTGGTGCTGTCACTTCTGCGCCTGCTGTCTCCTCTATCCATGCTGGTAGGATTAGGAGACACTGGGGCTCATTTACTAAGGGCCCCGTGGACCGCACTTTCATCGGACATCTTGACGATTGCCATTTTGCACTGCTGGGACAGGGATTTAAAAGGGTTTTTTTGCACACGCGATCGGATATTGGCGCCGGCTTTCATGTGACACAGGCGGCGGGCCGTCAGACGATCTGACGGATTCAGACAAACCATAGGATTTAACTTTCAAACTGTGTCGCAAGCCAAGCACTTACATACACCAGGAAGAAGAAGGTGAACTCCGGTGGACCTGATCGGGGAAGCGACACATGCAGGATATCAGGCGCACAATCTTCATGAATCGCAACAGAGTTCATCCTCGTCGGACAGTCTGGATCGGGGATCGCGCAGGGACCGGGTAAGTAAATGTGCCCCACTGAGTTTTGTGTCATCCTGCGGTCTGAACTACGCTCTAGTGGCTGTCTGACCTGATGTCTGCCACACCCCTCACTGATTCTGTCTTGCAAGAGTTAACACTGTGGACCTGTAATTGCTTGCTCCTTCCACCTGTGGCAGGGCTAGGTTCCCTATAAGTATTCAGTTTAGCCTTGACTCCTTGCTAGTCACACTGCTATCTTGCTTTGTCCACTAGCTCCTCTCTTGTATTCTCTAGTTTCTGATCTCTTCGCTGTGTCTTGACTTCTATATTTGGATTGTGATTTGGTTATTGTTATTCCCCGCTGTTGTATACCTCGACGTATTGTGTTTGTTTGTCTGTATTGTTACGTGTTCACACCTTACCCAGGGAGGGAACGTAGCCCAGTTATTGGCCTTTGTTTCAGGAGGATGTGTCCAATGAATATTTCAACTAGAAATACTGTGCAGAAGAAATATAGTGGACTCACTATGATTGATCAGGAAGAATACAAAATAGTGGTTAAAACATAGCTTTTACTGGAATCGTTGATCAGAAATGTTGGTCACCCGAATATTTGTGGACACAAAAGGATCAAATCCCCAAGAATAATGGTCTCTTATACACTTACAGTGATTGTAATCTTAGACAAATCTCCTAGAACAGTGGTGGCGAACCTATGGCACGGGTGCCAGCGGTGGCACTCGGAGCCATTTCTGTGGGCACTCAGACCATCACCTCAGGACAGAGTTCACCAAATAGGACCAAATCCACCAAGTCTGAGGCAACTTAAGAGATGCTGCTCTCAGGGCTATTTTAAAGCAACACATTGGCTGTTAGAAGGTGTTGACAGAACTGCAATATCTTTGGACGTCCTCCTGCTGGACCAACCATTTTTCCTCTACAGAGAGACCCCGGAGAGAAGCTACAACGAGTCTGAATTTGCCCTCCTTCTTACAACTGTATTGGTTGCCTCAGGGGGCGATACAATTGAATGATGTTGAAGAACAGGTAGCAATAAGTTACTGCTTAAAATGCCATGTTGGCACTTCACGGGAAAATAAGTGGATTTTGGTTGAAATTTGGGCACTCTGTCTCCAAAAGGTTCGCCATCACTGCTATAAGTATTCAGTTTAGCCTTGACTCCTTGCTGATCACACTGGTATCTTGCTTTGTCCACTAGCTCGTCTCTTGTATTCTCTAGTTTCTGATCTCTTGGGTGTGTCTTGACTTCTATATTTGGATTGTGATTTGGTTATTGTTATTCCCCGCTGTTGTATACCTCGCCGTATTGTGTTTGTCTGTTGTGTTTGTCTGTATTGTTACATGTTCACACCTTATCCAGGGAGGGAACGTAGCCCAGTTATTGGCCTTTGTTTAAGGAGGACCCAATAAATAGGTCGGGACAGATAGGGGGTCTCAGTGCCAGGGTTCACTGTCCTTGTTTGTGTCCTGCCATTACAGGTGCATTTGCTTAGTGTACTCTTCCTCCTGGATGATTTGGAAGGGTTCTACTGCTATTCCTCCAATTACCAGACCTCCGACCATGGGAGTCAGTTCTCACTAATAGGTGGACCGGTAGTGTGAGCATGGACCCTACTTCCCAATCCAATTCCATAGTAGTTGGAGATTATAGAGTACGGCATTCAGCTATCTTCAACACTACTATTCACCGTCAATGAGAGTGGCGGAGAAAGCTTAACACTGTGCTCTGCAACTCTCGACACTCCCATACTATTGAATGGAGCGTCAGGATGCCCATTCTTGAAAAGGGAGCCCCCATCTTCAGGGAATGCTGGTGGCCCCATTCTCACGATTGGTGGATGTCCTAGCAATCAGACTCTGAGGGGAACCATTTTAGCAGGTGATACTTAGCTATGATGGCTCTATAGGAAGCTGTATTTGTGAAAAATGTGGTGACAGGTTCCCTTTAACTCTCTCATTCAGGTGCCAAGCCTCAAAATGCATTTAATTACATCCAACAAACATGTAGCCCCATTAGCAAACGGGGACACACGGAAATACAGCAATCGTGATAACAAGAATAATAATGTACATAATAACCCCAACAAGTAGAACGATTGCACAAATGTATCAGTTAAAGCCTTAATCTATTCCCATACAATGTGCACCAAGTAAATAACCTGAACGTTATTACATGAAATTTCCCTTCAGCTTAATGTGCGATCATTTTGTTTTAATTACATAACTTCCAAATTAAGGGGCAGCATTACAGGCGCGCGCACCAAGATGATAAACATCAGCATTATAAAGGAGATTAATGATTCAATTTGCAATACATTTCTTAGCAGTAAGAAACTTATTCCACCACACTCATTATGTCAAATATGTGTTTCCAAGGACCAACTGTGCAAAACTGGATTTCCCTGTGGTGCCCGGAATGGTTGGCCCCTATGGCTTTAATAATGTCACTGTTTCAATTTCCTCGCTGAAGCCATTTATTTTGATCTTTCTTGCTAAGGCTGCAGCATTCGGAAAGTTATCGTGTTAATCTACATTAGCCAAAGGACAAGAGGTGCTTACGACGGGAGGCGAGCGACCTTATTTGGGAAGTAAATGAATATAATTGTCAGTCTTTTTGTTTATTCGAATCATTTCTTTTTCTAATTGTCAAAGAAATAACTTATCGCCTTTGCTTAAATCATTCGCTTTTTAATTGCGGTTACGCCGCGTTTCGACTTTTTTTCCTGTAGCCTGTGTGAGGCTTTAATATGCGCAAACAATCATCTCCGACAATTTGTTTTTAAACTGGTAGAACACATAGCATTTATTATGGCACGGGGAAATTAATTGGTTTTTATATTGCCGGGGATTTAATTGAAAACAAGAGGATTTTTCCGACTGATTAGACTTTAATAAAGATGACACCTCGTTCTATTATTACAGAGCAAGGATACAGTAGCGCAACACTTCTCTGCTATTGTGTGTCCTCATATCACCTATGGAAGAATATACTTCACCTAATGCCCTCGAATCTGTGCCTACTGCTGCCCAGATGCCTCAGCACTGTGACTGTTGTGCTTCCCCCCAGTCCTCTGCTTGCTGTGCGGAGCCAGGTGCTTATAAAGCGGTGCCCGCTGTGTTGCCTCCGTAATTGCGCCCACTGTGCTATCTCCTCCAACACCGCCTGCTGTGCCGCTGATCCTCATATTGTGCCTGCCGCTGTTCCCAGGAGCCGACCCATCGGGAGGTTTTAAAACTAAGTGCCTGGCTACTCTTTCTACTCCTAGACATTTACAGTCCCAACAGCTTTAGCTGCATCTTAAAAGGAGTTTGCCAGCTCAAAGTAAAAATAGAATTGTACAGGGAGTCTTAGAAGCCTACAAGGCAGATTTTACCTATTTCTCAGCAATTTTTCATTTTACTGTTCATTTTATTTTAAGTAGAGATGAGAGGACCCAAACTTTCCATTCGGATACGGGGTTCAGGTGAGGCCTGGCACGACCCAGGCATATCACAGCCAATCTGGCATATTAGCATTCCTAGCGACTAGCCATGGCTTTGATTGGCCAAGGGTGTGCCTTGTAGCTAGGGGCATTAATATCCCGGATGTCCAGCAGTCAAGCTGGCAATATGTTGGGTTGTGCAAGGTGTAATTCATGTAGTGCACGTCACTCGGGTTAAGGGTGCTTAGGTAGGGTTTCACCCCAATCTTCACAATAACAATAACCTGCCACTCCATAATGTGTTAAAATAGATTTTCCAATTTATTGAAGAATATATAGCAATCCAAAATAAACTTTTTGACATTTTAGTCTATCCCACCTTCATCAGAAACTATGAGGTATATACAGACAAAAAGAAAATGCGGGTAAGAAAATGAATCCGATATCTGGTGTACAGATACTAATGCATTATGAGCCAAACATACCTTAAGAATGCTGCAGCTACGCTGATGCAGGCACATATATTGTTTAATCCCTGAACTGAGTGGTTTTGTTGAAAAAACAATCATAAAATTATGATAATAAGACTCTGTCGCTCCTGTGGCTGCCCATATGCTCTCCTCACCCTAATTATGCACTGCTCCAGCCTTGTCCTGCCCAGAAAAAGCTGAGAATACTTTATCACTGTGTTGTCCCTGACAGGTAGAAGTAATCAATCGCTGCACCATCCCCCAGCTTCTGTGTAAGAGTGACGCAGCTCAGGTTGATTAGTGCTGCCTGGACAGGCATATTGAAGTATTGTATAATAAACAAAAATGCAAAATGCACCATCTGTAAACATCCACAGTAAAACTGTTCCCACAATTAAAATACAATTGTTGTTATTTAAAAAAAAAATAACATGAATCAATATATAACAATGTTTCACAGTAATATATGGGCCCATGCACTTAAATTCCTAACATCTTATCATCTATTTCTCGCTCATATAAGTCTGTAACCCTCACAGATGCTCATGTAAATTCATGGGTCGGGAAGTAAGAGTTCTCCTTATGGAGACTGCCAATTAAGGCCACCATGTAGGCGTGTGGAGTCTTATAACCAAGGATGCTCCACTAAGGGGAATTTGTGAAAATATGGAAAGTTTTCCAGGATGGAATAATATACTGGTTTGGTTTTAATCCTGCATCATGCAAATGAACACCTATGGAGCCTGGAGCCCCTCAGGCTCAATTGCATAAATTCTAAAGTTTTTTTTAAAATAAAAAACGGGTAATTAGAAGCAAAAAGAAAAGCAGATCATCCCAGAGGGGGCACACACCAACATGTAAGTGTTCTTGGTTTACAATCCTTCATCCTGGTGGTAGATGTCCTTTAACACTCCAATTAATAAAAAAAAATATTATTTTTAAAAATACATTTTGTCATCATTCCTATCTAGAGAGCAATTTTTTGTCTGATCTTTGGTTCACTGATGTTTCTCCAGTGGCTCGCCCACAGCTAAGTGATTACTATGGCCTTGGGCTATAGCGTTATCACTAATCAACTCTGTATTGAGACTGCTGTGGCTTCCCTCAGATATACTGCACATGTAGTAAAGGACTGTGTATACCCAGCGTAGCCACATGCTGCAATCCATTCGTCCATGGGGGTGGAGAGGATCAATGAATCAGCAGGTTGTCATAATTTTGAAGAATTGGGTCTAACATGGAAAAAGAGCCACACAAACTTATTAGACTTAATTTGATGGTTCATATCAGAGGGAAACATTACACTCTACCTATGAATCTATGAGGTTTACATTATCAGTAATGGCTTGCTTTGAACAAACCTTGAACGAATTCATGAATTACAGTTAAAAAACAAATATATATTTTTTATTTAATCAAGAAGCCAAAATGTTTTCGGGATCCTTGATTTAATAAATACACAGGCCTCATGCACATGACTATAAGCATTTTTTGCACTCCTGTTTTTGTGCTCATTTTGTGGCTGCAAAAACAGGCCGTGGGACACCCGTATGTCACCCATATGCCATTGTAAACGAGACATGCCTGCAAAAAAAATGGTAGACTGGCACCCAAGTGACCAGGTCTTCTGGGCAACCAACTGCTAAAACCGGCCAAATAAATTGAACACCACTGTGTGTAGGTAATTTTTTTTTCACTTCCACTTAGACTTCTATGTAGAGACCGTATCACAAAAACATAAAAAATAGTTTTATGTGCTTTATGAGCTTTGCAGTGCTGTTAGAAATGGGGTGACCAGATACATAGCCGTATTTCCTATTGTAGTCAATGAGGCCATTTTTTAGATACAAAAAAAAACTTGCAACGGTCGTTTTTGCATCTAAAAAAACGGTTGTGTGCATGAGGCTGAAAACAGATACATTAGTTTGTACTGTACATGCGTAGCAAAATGTTCAAGAGGTCATCCAGAGGTATAAAGAATGCTGTTCTGACACTTACAGCATGTGACTCTCATGCTCCATTGCTTCCTCTTGTTGTCCTGGCACCCAGAAGTGTGATAGCGCCTACCTTGCATAATGCACCAACTTCACAAGTCGCATCTTGGAGAATTTACTGTAACTGACAGGGCTGGGTAAGTAGCATAAATTTATCCCCAAGCTACATGATACCAAATGTCCCGAAGTTAAAGAACCTCCAGTTACAGTGTAGAGCAGTGATGCCGAACAATTTACAGACCGAGTGCCCAAGCGACAACTAAAATCCTCTTATTTACCATGAAGTGCCAACAGGGCATTTTATGCAGTAACTTATAGCTACCTGTTTTAACACATCTTTCAATTGTATTGGCCCCCTGAGGCCACCAATACAGTTGAAATTCAGACTGTTATTGTAGCTTCTCTCCAGAGTCTCTCTGTACAGGAAGAATGGTGGGTCTAGCAAAAGGACCTCCAAAGATATTGCAGTTCTGTCCAAACCTTTTCACTTTTCCTGCAGTTCCAAATGGCCAATGAAGTGTTGCTTTAAAATAGCGCTGAGAGCAGCATCTATTAAGTTGCCTGGGACTGCAGGAAGATTCGGTGGATTTGTTCCTTTCTGGTGAACTCTGTCCTGGGGTGACAACCTGAGTGCCCACAGAAATGGCTCTGAGTGCCACCTCTGGCACCCGTGCCATAGGTTCGCCACCACTGGTGTAGAGTGTTAGTATTCTTAGAAAGCCAGTAGAAATTTTTTAATTTCCCAGGATAACCCCTTTTCATTTCCCCCCCAAAAGAACATCAGTAGCACAACTGGAGGTGAGAATAATTTTATATCATATGATGAACTAAAACCAGATTGAAAACATTCATGCACCTGTTTTTTAGTCACTTTACCTTAAAACATTATTTACAGTATTTTTCGAACTATAAGGCACACCATCAATAAATGCCTGCTAAAATGTCTAGGTTCATATATAAGGCGCACCGGATTATAAGGCACACCTGATTAAGAGGATGAATGACCAGCAGGTGGCAGACCTGTGCACAATTCAAGGCAGCTATTGTCTGTAAGTATGATTCATATATAAGATGCACTGGACTATAAGACGCACCTTTAATTTCTGAGAAAATCAAAGGATTTTTTGTGCACCTTATAGTCTGAAAAATACGGTAAGTGACATACTTGAAATGAAATTAATAAAACAATTCCAGGAACTATTTATGATTTTTTCAAGCTTCCCAGTACATTGTGCAGATTGTATAATAAAAGACACAACTGGCCCTGCAAAAAACAAGTCGGAATTACAGTGTGACTACAAAATGAAATGAATAAAAGCAAGAATTTACCATGTAAACAATTCCAGGAACTATTTATGATTTTTTCAAGCTTCCCTGTACATTGTGCAGACTATATAACAAAAGATACAATTAATCCTGCAAAAAACAAGTCCAAATTAGACTCTGACAATAAAATTAAAAAATGATGATTTCTGGGAGGAGGAAAAAGGGTAAAAAGCACAAAGATGCTCAAAGAAAAATAAAGGCAGGGACAGAAAGGAGTTCACTAAGGAGTAAATATCTGTACCAATAGATAGGTAAGAAAAATAAGTTGACTGCAAAAAACAAGTCTAAGACTCTCACAACAAAATTAAAAAATTATGATTTCTTCAGGGATGTGAAAGGTTAAAAAACACAATGATGATTTTTGGGACTAAGAAAAAGGGTAAAAAAACACAATGAAGCACTAAAATAAAATAAAGGCAGGGACAGGAAGGAGTTAAGAATAAATATCTATACCTGTTGGTATAGATATTTATTCTGTAACACGTCGGGAAAACGCGATTCGGGCCCTTAGTAAATGACCCCCATTATTTTGTACTGTTCATGCGTAGGAAAATGTTCAAGAGGTCATCCAGAGGTATAAAGAATGCTGTTCTGACACTTACACCATGTGACTCTCATGCTCCATTGCTTCCTCTTGTTGTCCTGGCACCCAGAAGTGTGATAGCGCCTACCTTGCATAATGCACCAACTTCACATGTCGCATCTTGGAGAATTTACTGTAACTGACAGGGCTGGGGAAGCAGCATAAATTTATCCCCAAGCTACATGATACCAAATGTCCCGAAGTTAAAGAACCTCCAGTTACAGTGTAGAGCAGTGATGGCAAACCTTTTACAGACCGAGTGCCCAAGCGACAACTAAAATCCACTTATTTACCATGATGTTCCAACAGGGCATTTTATGCAGTAACTTACTGCTACCTGTTTTTACACATCTTTCAATTGTATCGGCTCCCTGAGGCCACCAATACAGTTGAAATTCAGACTGTTATTGTAGCTTCTCTCCAGGGTCTCTCTGTACAGAAAGAATGGTGGGTCTAGCAAAAGGACCTCCGAAGATATTGCAGTTCTGTCCAAACCTTTTCACTTTTCCTGCAGTTCCAAATGGCCAATGAAGTGTTGCTTTAAAATAGCGCATCTCTTAAGTTGCCTGGGACTGCAGGAAGATTCGGTGGATTTGTTTTTCCTACTAAAGCCAAGATATGAGGGTCACTTGTATGAATACATAAAATGTTATGGAAATAAGTTTCCAAACTGGATATCAAATTTAAGAACAAAATATGAATTGGGAAAAAAGTTTATACTCTTCATAGCATCAGATGAGGGAAGTGGAAAAACTTTAACAATAAAGTTTGTAAATTCAAGATAAACGCAATCCACCACCGTCTGCATCGGGTAATAGTTTAATAACTACAAATGAATTAATATATAGAATAATTCAGAAAAATACAAGCAATATCTATCCCATAATTGGAATATTGAATGCTTATGAATGAAATGAGGCATGTTAATATACTGTGGTGCTGTCACTTCTGCGCTGCGTTCCTCTATCCGTGCTGGTAGGATTAGGAGACACTGGGGCTCATTTACTAAGGGCCCGTGGACCGCAATTTTGTTGGACATCCCAACGATTTCCATTTTGCAATGCTGGGGACAGGATTTAAAAGGGTTTTTGGCACACGTGATCGATATTGGCGCCGGCTTTCATGTGACACAGGGGGCGGGCCGTCAGACGATCTGACAGATTCAGACAAACCATGGGATTAACTTTCAAACTGTGTGTCGCAAGCCAAGCACTTACATACACCAGGAAGAAGAAGGTGAACTCCGGGGACCTGATGGAGGGAAGCGACACATGCAGGATATCAGGCGCATAATCTTCATGAATCGCAAGCAGAGTTCATCCTCGTTGGACAGTCTGGATCGGGGACGCGCAGGGACCGGGTAAGTAAATGTGCCCCATGAGTTTTGTGTTCATCCTGCTGGTCTGAACTACGCTCTAGTGGCTGTCTGACTGATGTCTGCCACACCCCTCATGATTCTGTCTTGCAGAGTTAAACACTGTGGACTGTAAATGCTTGCTCCTTCACCTGTGGCAGGGCTAGGTTCCTATAAGTATTCAGTTTAGCCTTGACTCCTTGCTAGTCACACTGCTATCTTGCTTTGCCACTAGCTCCTCTTGTATTCTAGTTTCTGATCTCTTCGCTGTGTCTTGAACTTCTTTATTTGGATTGTGATTTGGTTATGTTATCCCCGTGTTGTATACCTCGACGTATGTGTTTGTGTGTCGTATTGTTACGGTTCACACCTTACCCAGGGAGGGAGGGAACGTTAGCCCAGTTATTGGCCTTTGTTTCGGAGGATGTGTCCAATGAATATTCAACTAGAAATACTGTGCAGAGAAGAAATATAGTGGGACTCACTATGATTGATCAGGAAGAATACAAAATATGGTTAGTTAAACATAGCTTTTACTGGAATCGTTAAAAGTGAAACAAGCAGTAATCTATCTTCAAGAAGTTAATTGGACGCACGGTGCCCATCTGAAAAAGTGAAAAAACACAGGAAACGAAGCAAGTGTGAGCCTGGTGGTCTCCTATGGTTCAAAGCTAGTGATGCAATTATACATACAAACAAAAAAATATAGGAAGCTCACCTCTGTGGCGCTGCACATCTTTGAAAAGCGAAAAAACAGTTCCGAATCTACACTCAGATATTTGGTTGTTCCTCAATGGAGGAACACAAAGGAGGTCAGTGGGATGTATATGAGCACCCTAAGTCAGAGTGTAGAGAAGAAAGGAGGAGGAAGGAACAAGGTGTGTGACTCCAGGCATGGGAGATATAGGTCAAAAGATGGCTATAAAGAAACTCATTCCCTGTTGATGCCCTAGATAGGAGGGATCTAGAATTCATCTCAATTAACTGCCTAGACTTGACAGGCCCCACTTTCCACTCAAGCCAAGATATGAGGGTCACTTGTATGAATACATAAAATGTATATGGAAATAAGTTTCTTAAACTGGATATCAATTTTAAGAACAAAATATAGAATTAGGGAAAAAAGTTTATACTCTTCATAGCATCAGATGAGGGAAGTGGAAAAAATTTTAACAATAAAGTTTGTAAATTTAAGATAAACGCAATCCACCACGTCTGATCGGGTGGTATAAGTTTACTAAATACAAATGAATTAATATATAGACTAATTCAGAAATACAAGCAATATCTATCCAATAATTGGAATATTGAATGCTTATGAATGAACTGAGGCATGTTAAATATTACTGTGGTGCTGTCACTTCTGCGCCTGCTGTTCCTCTATCGTGCGGGAGGATTAGGAGACACTGGGGCTCATTTACTAAGGGCCCGTGGACCGCAATTTGTTGGACATCCAACGATTCCATTTGCACTGCGTGGGGCAGGGATTTAAAAGGGTTTTTGGCACACGTGATCGATATTGGCGCCGGCTTTCAGTGACACAGGGGGCGGGCCGTCAGACGATCTGACAGATTCAGGCAAACCAGGGATTAACTTTCAAACTGTGTCGCAAGCCAAGCACTTACATACACCAGGGAGAAGAAGGTGAACTCCGGCGGACCTGATCGGGAGAAAGCGAACATGCAGGATATCAGGGCGCAAATCTTCATGAATCGCAGCAGAGTTCATCCTCGTTGGACAGTCTGGATCGGGGATCGGCAGGGACCGGTGGTAAGTAAATGTGCCCCACTGAGTTTTGTGTCATCCTGCGGTCTGAATACGATCTAGATGGCTGTCTGACCTGATGTCTGCCACACCCCTCATGATTCTGTCTTGCAAGAGTTAACACTGTGGACTGTAATTGCTTGATCCTTCCACCTGTGGCAGGGCTAGGTTCCTATAAGTATTCAGTTTAGCCTTGACTCCTTGCTAGTCACACTGCTATCTTGCTTTGTCCACTAGCCTCCCTTTGGTATTCTCTAGTTTCTGATCTCTTCGCTGTGTCTTGAACTTCTATATTTGGATTGGATTTGGGTTTATGTTATTCCCGCGGTGTATACCTCGACGTATGTGTTTGTTGTCTGTATTGTTACGTGTCACACCTTACCCAGGGAGGGGAAGTAGCCAGTTATTGGCCTTTGTTCTAGGAGGATGTGTCCAATGAATATTTCAACTAGAAATACTGTGGCAGGAAGAAATATGTGGACTCACATGATTGATCAGGAAGAATACAAAAATAGTGTTAAAACTAGCTTACTGGAATCGTTTAAAAGTGAAACAAGCAGTAATCTATCTTCAAAGAAGTTACTTGGACGCACGGGTGCCCATCTGAAAAAGTGAAAAAAAAACAGGAAACGAAGCAAGTGTGGAGCCTGGTGGTCTCCTTATGGTTCAAAGCTAGTGATGCAATATACATACAACAAAAAAATATAGGAAGCTCACCTCTGTGGGCTGCACATCTGAAAAGAGAAAAACAGTTCCGAATTACACTCAGATATTTGGTTGTTCCTCAATGGAAGGAACACAAGAGGTCAGGGGATGTATATGAGACCAACTAGTCAGAGTGTAGAGAAAAGAGGAGGGAAGGAACAAGGTGTTGTGACTCCAGGCATGGGAGATATAGGTCAAAGATGGCTATAACTCTCCCTGTTGATGCCCTAAGTAGAGATCTAGAACACCCTGTTAGCCTAACCTCGGGGTGTGGCCCTAGTTGACCACGAGCCCCGACCGGAATTACCTAGAAACTAGCCCTGTAAATGGACCTAGTCTAGGGTAACGCCCCAGTCAGTTAAGCGTCTTAAGGACGAATAGTACAAAGTGTGTCAAGGGTAATTGCGTAACCAAATCCGACAGGGCCGTTCACCCCTTTGGGCTCATCAGGGGATAATGCGGTCCGCGTAAGGAAAAACCCTAATGGAGAAAAACCAAACAGGATATAATTTGATACCTCATGTGACTATGTCTCTAAAATACACACCTACAATCAAAGGAGCATTTAAGGAATTACATCAAGTCTATAGAGATCAGATTAGTTTGGTGGGAGGTTCAGGCACTCGAAAATTACATTAAGCATAAATATGTGCCACGAGCCTGAGAATACCCTCACACCAGGGACCAGATACCAGGGACCTGGTTCTGCACTAAGTGGGAGAAGGAAGTTACGGAAGTTACAGGAGCATATAGAGATTGTTGACAAATTTTCCACGGATCCGGAGTTTCAGATTTTAGAAAAACAACTACAATCCAATCTTGAACGGTTTCAATTTCATCTCAAAGAAAGGAAACACAAACAGTTCAACAGAGACCGTGTGACTTCAGGGACAATAAAGCTACTCCCAATATTAACACTAAACTGATTCCAACGAGACAGACTTTAGCACAGACAAGGACACTGACACGGACGGTTCCACAAAATCAGAGCGGTAGAAGAAGAGGGGCAGAGGCAATCGTAGAGGCAGGGAAGAGGCAGTTCCAACCTATATCAAAGAGATTTTTCGGGAGATAACACGACATGCAACACGTCAGCAAACACAACAGCAGGAGTGGTCACATAGGAGCCCTCTTACCTTCGCTCCCAACACCAACCCACATACGCTCCTCCACAGCCCCCCTCTGTGTCCTCTTCCTCTTCATCGGCTTTTTAACAGCAGGGCCTTTGTACCCATGAGGAAACCGGAACCGCAGGGGAGAAGAAAATAGACAACTTAATTTATAAACCTATCCAATCGGGTCCTAAATAACGTAGAAGTATCAATCTGAGAGTAAAGGGTATCCTTTGTACCCACGAGCAGATCGATGATTTTAACTGGATAAGGATATCCCTGTTTCCTACGATAAATTGAGATGGCATAAATTCTTTAGATTAAAGAAAGAAAAGACTGTCACGACTTAGGTGTCCCACAAGACCTTCTTGGCGACATCGACTATTGAAGTCTAGCCAGTTTACCAGCAGCCACCTCAGGCAAAGGCCCTTTTACTGACCTTAAACTTAAGAGCACGAAACATTCCACCAGTAGGTGACATCTCGAGATATAGATGTTTTTACAAACTAGTGTTCAATGAAATTGAGCAACTAACCACGGGGATTAGACAACCTAACTGTACAAGGGAGGAAATACAAGCCCTCAGACTCTGGAAAGGGACACTACTCATAACTATTAAATCCTCCGAAAGGAGGGAAATATTAATCATACAAACAGGAACAATACCGCCAAATGTGCTGGATCTATGAAGGACACTGAAAACTATGCCATTTTACCCAAGAATCTACCAATTCCTTTCTATTAGAAACTCAAGACAATTCTTCAAAACCGCCCTTTCAAAGACCTATCAGTAAAGAAGAATTTGATTTTCTTTTGATAAACACCCAGAAACAGCGACCTTCTACGGGCTCCCAAAAATTCACCAAGGTCTAACCCCCCTAAAGGGTAGGTTAGACACATTGTGTCAGGTGTCGGGTCACTGTGTCAAAATATAGGCATTTACATCGATAAAATTCTTTGCCCCGTTGTCACGGCTTCTCCCCTCTTATACTAGAGATACCACGGAATCTTCTTAAAAGACTAGAAGGACTCTCCATAGGACACTGCACACTACCTAGCGTAGATGACGTGAGTCACTTACTCCTCTATTCCCCACCTTTAGGACTAACAAGCTGTTCAATTTATTGAGTACTCGAGGCAACCAGTGCCAATGCAACATAACAACTTGGTCATCCAGCTATTAGAATTTTCGCTTACCACAACACTATTTTTATTCGACGGGACTGTGTACCACCAGCTCAGGGGCACGGCTATGGGGAGCATCATGCGCCCCACTTATGCAATGGTTCCTGGGCTGGTGGGAACACGCCTTGTTTCTGTGAAGGTCTGCCCCCCGACACATTGATAGGGCGAGCCTATGGTCCGCTATATTGAGATATCTTTATCCACTGGGAGGGATCAGTTTTGTCAATTCAAGACCCTCCTAACATGATCTTAATGTCAATCCTTAGGGCTGTAGTTTATCATATGAGATAATGACTCTAGTATACCATTATTAGATTCGAGGACAAAAAAAGACACAACGGAGAGAGATAGACACGACTCTATACAGGAAACCACCTCGACAATTCCCTCTTACGTTGGGAATCCTACCATATCCGGCATTATAAAAGAGGTTATACCTATACGGACAGTACCTCTAGAATACGCCGTAACTGTCCTCCTAGATGAGTTTAAACTCCAAGCAAAGGACCTCAACTACGTTTTAGCCCGGGGATACCCGAGGGAAACTTAAATCAAGCCTACCAAGAGAGCACTAAGAACCAAGGACGGACACTCACCCCATGTCACCAACTCTCCATCTACCCACCGGTAATTAGAGGATAGGACACTTTTGATGAAGGATCACACAGGTTCGCAAAATTTATCCAAATTTGCATATATGAAAATGGATCCAGATATCTCCCCGGTCCTATATGATTACCCACATCACATTCAGAAAAGGACGCAACCTAAGAGACAGACTTGTCCACGCACACCTATGACCTGAACCCTACTAGGACTTGGTTACGTTCTGACATCAAGGGCTGCTTTCGTGCAGTGGGTGTATTGCATGCAAGGTTAGTACGACGTGTAAAACTTTCCATGCTCTGTCACCAATAAAAATTAGCATTCAATTAACTACATCAACTGCAAAACAAAAGGGGTTATCTACCTAGACACTTGTGAGTGCGGTCACAATACGTAGGCAAGACATACCGTGAATTTCGGAGGAATAGGGGAACCTTCTATGGGGGACATTAGGCACAACCGAGACAAACCCCTCGCCAGGACATACAAGAAAAAACACAGAGGGAGCACCAAAGGACTTACATTTGTGGGTATCGACCTTGTTAAACCCCAGATAGAGGAGGAGACTGGGACCGGCCTTTGAGGCAAAAAGAGTCTCAATGGATCTTCAGACTTAAGACGGAGTCCCCGTTAGGACTTCAATGAACAGCAGAGCTTTGCCTGCTTCTATGACCCAATGGCACCTATACTAGACGTATATAATATTTTCTTTTCTGATTATTTTTTCATACTTGCCATCCGATTCCTCATGTGCCGTGATACTTCCGTGGGTATCTGGCCGTTTCCTAAATCCCCTTTTTTCTTTATAGGTACATGGGATTAATGTGTAATCTTATAAACATGTTCGTTCTTCTGTATTCCCATATGCAATTATGGGTTTCTAAGCGCATCACATCACAACTTTTCAACGTCAATTACCAGGGTATTAGTCCCCAGAGGATGTACACTATTTGTCCCGGTGTGGGCATTGTCTGCCCTCCCCGTTTTTGACTCGAGGGAACGTCTTCTGAGCAGCGGTGGATCGCCCGGAGACACTCTCGTGAGCAAGTCGTTTTGACATGCGCACATGATCCCTGGGCGGGACACTGCGGGAGGGCGCTCTTTTTCCTGACATATGCAATCTTTTCTGGAGCCCTGAGGGTCACTTGTATGAATACATAAAATGTATATGGAAATAAGTTTCTTAAACTGGATATCAATTTTAAGAACAAAATATAGAATTGGGAAAAAAGTTTATACTCTTCATAGCATCAGATGAGGGAAGTGGAAAAACTTTTAACAATAAAGTTTGTAAATTCAAGATAAACACAATCCACCACCGTCTGCATCGGGTAATAAGTTTACTAACTACAAATGAATTAATATATAGACTAATTCAGAAAATACAAGCAATATCTATCCAATAATTGGAATATTGAATGCTTATGAATGAACTGAGGCATGTTAAATATTACTGTGGTGCTGTCACTTCTGCGCCTGCTGTCTCCTCTATCCATGCTGGTAGGATTAGGAGACACTGGGGCTCATTTACTAAGGGCCCCGGAAGGGACCACGTTGGACCGCAATTTTGTTGGACATCCAACGATTTCCATTTTGCAATGCTGGGGAAGGATTTAAAAGAGGTTTTTGGCACACGGTCGATATTGGCGCCGGCTTTCATGTGACACAGGGGGCGGGCCGTCAGACGATCTGACAGATTCAGACAAACCATGGGATTAACTTTCAAACTGTGTGTCGCAAGCCAAGCACTTACATACACCAGGAAGAAGAAGGTGAACTCCGGCGGACCTGATGAGGAAGCGACACATGCAGGATATCAGGCGCATAATCTTCATGAATCAGCAAGCAGAGTTCATCCTCGTTGGACAGTCTGGATCGGGGACGCGCAGGGACCGGGTAAAGTAAATGTGCCCCTGAGTTTTGTGTTCATCCTGCTGGTCTGAACTACGCTCTAGTGGCTGTCTGAACTGATGTCTGCCACACCCCTCATGATTCTGTCTTGCAAGAGTTAAACTGTGGACCTGTAAATGCTTGCTCCTTCACCTGTGGCAGGGCTAGGTTCCTATAAGTATTCAGTTTAGCCTTGACTCCTTGCTAGTCACACTGCTATCTTGCTTTGTCCACTAGCTCCTCTCTGTATTCTCTAGTTTCTGATCTCTTCGCTGTGTCTTGACTTCTTTATTTGGATTGTGATTTGGTTATTGTTATCCCCGCTGTTGTATACCTCGACGTATGTGTTTGTTGTCGTATTGTTACGGTTCACACCTTACCCAGGGAGGGAGGGAACGTTAGCCCAGTTATTGGCCTTTGTTTCGGAGGATGTGTCCAATGAATATTCAACTAGAAATACTGTGCAAGAAGAAATATAGTGGACTCACTATGATTGATCAGGAAGAATACAAAATAGTGGTTGTTAAACAATAGCTTTTACTGGAATCGTTAAAAGTGAAACAAGCAGTAATCTATCTTCAAGAAGTTAATTGGACGCACGGTGCCCATCTGAAAAAGTGAAAAAAACACAGGAAACGAAGCAAGTGTGAGCCTGGTGGTCTCCTATGGTTCAAAGCTAGTGATGCAATTATACATACAAACAAAAAAATATAGGAAGCTCACCTCTGTGGGCTGCTGCACATCTTTGAAAAGCGAAAAAACAGTTCCGAATCTACACTCAGATATTTGGTTGTTCCTCAATGGAGGTAACAAAAGAGGTCAGTGGGATGTATATGAGCACCCTAAGTCAGAGTGTAGAGAAGAAAGGAGGAGGAAGGAACAAGGTGTGTGACCCAGGCATGGGAGATATAGGTCAAAAGATGGCTATAAAAACTCTATCCCTGTGATGCCCTAGTGTAGAGGGATCTAGATGCCTTCTCCCTGCCTTTCAACTTATTTTAGTCATTCATTGTGTTTTTTTTACACATTTTTCTTAGTCCCAAAAATCATCATTGCGTGTTTTTTTAACATTTCACATCCCTGAAGAATCATAACTTTTAATTTTGTTGTGAAGTCTTAGACTTGTTTTTTGCAGTCAAACTTATTTTTTCTTACTTATTCTATTGGCAAACAGATTATGTATGCTGCCTTAGTGAACTCTTTTCTGTTCCCGCCTTTTATTTTTCTTTGAGCATCTTTGTGCTTTTACCCTTTTCCTCCTCCCAGAAATCATCATTTTTTTAATTTATACGTTAGAGTCTAATTATGACTTTTGTTTTTCAGATTAATTTGTATCTTTTGTTATTAATAGAGTTCTGCACAATGTACAGGAGTAACAGCTTGAAAAATCATAAATATTCCTGGAATGTTTACATGGTAAATTCTGCTTTTCTTCTTTCATTTTGTAGTCACACTGTCCTGTCCGACTTGTTTTTGCAGGCCAGTGTGTGCTTTTATTATACATCTGCACAATTACTGGGAAGCTTGAAAAATCATAAATAGTTCCCGGAGAAATATAGTTTTTTAATAATTTCATTTCAATATGTCACTTTACCGTAATTTTTCAGACTATAGGATGCAACAAAAAATCCTTTGAATTTTCTAAGAATATAAATGTGCGTCTTATAGTCCCCAGTGCAATCTTATATAAATCACACTTACAGACAATAGCTGCATTGACTATGTGTGCCCAGGTCTGCCACCTGCTGTCATTCATCCTCTTAATCATGGCGCCTTATAATCCGGTTGCGCCTTATATATACCTAGACATTTTCAGCAGGCATTGTTATTGATGGTGTGTCCTTATAGATTTCGAAAATACTGTTAAATAATGTTTTAAGGTTACAGGATCTAAAACAGGTAGCATGAATGTTTTCAAATCTTGTTTTAAGTCTCATCATAGATATAAAATTATTCCTCCCCCCTTTTGCTACTGATGTTTGGGGGGAACATGAAAGGGGGTATCCTGGGAACTTAACAAATTTAATAGTGGCAATCATTTTAATGCCCTCGTTCCACATGCTTAAGCATGTGAATGCACAAGGGCTTCTCTAAGAAGAACTTAACACTCTACCCAGTGGTGGCAACCTATGGCCGCACGGGTGCCAGAGGTGCACTCAGAGCCCATTTCTTGTGGGCACTTCATGTGTCCGTCGCCACAAAAAAAAAACATTGGGTTAAAAAGTATATACTTATACTAGTGGACTAGAATTCCTCTCACTTCGGGGACTTCTTGGCTTGTGTTTTTCTCATTAGTACACCCTTCCTTGCAGCGCGGGGCGAGTGCAAGGAGATATTAATCCGTTTCCTCGTTGGGCGTAGCCTTTTCTGGGGACAGCTGGGTAGCTAGTCTTTCGGGGTTTTCTCGTCGGGGGTAGACGAAACCAGAGAAAATAGGTTCTTCTGCGCGTGCTTACCGCACTTAGTTGGCTGATTTACGCTCGTTTTTTGTCTTTGTAATTTGGGGGATGCGGCTGGTCCTCGGACTATTCTTCGGGGGAACGTGGTGGCGGTCGGGTAATTTTCCGCTGTGCGGAGGGGAAGGGGTGGGTTAGTCGTGGGGTTTACTTTCCTCGCGGAGTGGAAGGCTTCGTTCAGCAGTGGCGATTGTGAGAATGGGAGGGAGCTCGCGGTACCTGCAGCCGGGTCGGCAGGTGGATTTAGAAACTGCTCTCATCAAATACTTATTCTTTGGAGGTGCTCGGTGCTCTTGGCCGCTTCGGTGGGGGGGGATTAGGGAACTCTCATTGTCTGTTCGCTTCCGAGAGATCACGCACCTCATTCGCGGGCGTTCGGCGCAACTGGAAAGATTCACGGAAGGCCCCTTTCACACATAATTATTAGATTCGTCGTTTCTCCAGCACCTGCTATCTCGGTTATCTGACGTCCCAAAATTATCTCGCCAGGAACCGATTGTGGTTTTCAGTCGTGGGCGTCTCGAAGTTTCTCTATGCCCGTATCAGCGCACGTTTTGTATCTCTGGAACGGTCGGCCCGTAGCCTCCACCGAGATGGGCCAGTTTCTAAATGGCGGCGTTATGAGCTGTTTGTTCTGGATCGATGAGATTACTGTTTTGGATGACTTCGAAAGGGCAAAGGGGGGAAGAGGAAAGAGAGATTGCAGGGAAGATGGGGTGTGGGGCGTGGCCCCTTTCCTCTTTCACTCAGAAAGCACAAATCACCGAATCTTCCTGCGTCCCAGGCAACTTAGAGATGCCTATTTTAAAGCAACACTTCATTGGCCATTTGGAACTGCAGGAAAAAGTGAAAGGTTTTGGCGAACTGCAATTCTTCGGAGGTCCTTTGCTAGACCCCCATTCTTTTCTTACAGAGAGACCCTGGAGAGAAGCTACAATAACAGTCTTATTTCAACTGTATTGGGGCCTCAGGATCCGATACAATTGAAAGTGTGTAAAAACCGGTAGCAGTATCTGCATAAAATGCTGTTGGAACATCATTGTAAATAGTGGATTTTATGTCGCTTGGGCACTCGTCTGTAAAAGGTTTGCCATCACGCTCTACACTGTAACTTGAGGTTCTTTAACTTTCGGACATTGTTATCATGTAGCTTGGGGCTAAATGTTGCTGCTTCCCCAGCCCTGTCAGTTTACAGTAAATTCTCCAGATGCGACATGTGACGTTGGTGCATTATGCCATGTAAGTCCTATCACACTTCTGTGTGCCAGGACAACAAGAGGAATCATGGAGCATGAGGTCCACATGTGTAATGTGTCAGAACACCTTCTTTAATACCTCTGGATGACTCTTGACATTTTCCTACGCATGAAATACCAAATATGGGGGTCATTTACTAAGGGCCCGAATCGCTTTTCCCCGACGTGTTACCCGAATATTTCCGATTGCGGCGCCGATTGTACCTGAATTCCCCGGATTGTGGTCGCGACGCGATCGATTGTGGCGCAGTCGGCGCCGGCATGCGCGAGACGGACAAATCGCGGTACCGGGGCGTGGCCGAACGAAAACCCGACGTATCGAAAAACCTCCGCAGCTGCTGGTACAAGAAAAACCGAAAAAGGTGTCGCTTTGCGGCGTGACGCTTACCTTTCACCTGTGTCCGAGGTATGGGTGACATTTCCAGGCGCGTGGAGATGATTTTTCAGTCGCAGCAAGCGTCCACACTGGTGGTAACGGATCGAGTGAATGGAACTGCCTTCATGATCCCGGGCCGGGAATCCCGAATCCAGAGCGAGACGCGCCGCTGGATCGCGAATGAGCCTGTAAGTAAATCTTGCCCCAATTATTCCGTTTCGGCTCATTACACACATGGTTTTTTTTAGATGCAAACACACCAGCTGCAAGTTTGTTTTTTGTATCTAAAAAATGGCCTCAGTGACTCTAAATGAGAATACGGCTATGTATCTGTCACCCCCTTTCTACAGCACTGGCAAGTGGCTGTCAGACGCAATTAAAAAATGAACTATTTGTTTATGTTTTTGTGATAACGGTCTCTACTAGGATGTTCTAACGGAACTGAAAAAATGCCTACAACACTATATGGTGCTGTTCAATTATTTGGCCGTTTTAGCAGGTTGGCTGTCCAGAAGACCTGGTCCCTTGGGTGCAGTTCTGATACCATAATTTTTTTGCAGGGCGTCTCGGTTACAAATGGCATATTGGGTTGATCATACGGGTTGCTCCCCACGGCCTGTGTTTTTTGCAGCACAAAATGAGCACAAAAACAGGAGTGCAAAAAATGCGTATAGTCCTGTGCATGAGGCTTGTGTAATTCATTATCAATGATCCCGCACAAACGTTTTGGCTTCTTGATTAAATAAAAAATAGATACTTTTTTTTTTAACTGTAATTCAATGAAATTTGTTCTAGGTTTGTTCAAAGCAAGCCATTCCTGATAATGTAAACCTCATAGATTTCATAGGTAAGTGTAATGGTTTCCCTCTGATTAACCATCAATGAGTCAATAAGTTTGTGTGGCTCTTAATGTAATTCTCTTTATGACGCATTCTTTAACTATCACACCTAACCCGCGATTCTATCAGGATGAATTCCTTATGAGCTGACACGCTGAAGACAGGTGGGCTGGCGTCGGAGATTCGGGGAGGTCGAAGGGGACTTTCTCCCCTTCAAACACGCGACCTTTATCTTCACCCCGGTAATGCGGGATTGCAGGCATGTGGCACGCGGGTATACGATCCTTTACTACATGTGCAGTAAATTGTGGAATCCACACAGTCTCAATACAGAGTTATTAGTGATGACGCTATGAGCCCAAGGCCATAGTAATCAGTTTAGACAGGGGCGAGCCACTGAGAGATACGATCAGTGACACCAACAATCTATAGACCAAAATTTTCTCCTCTAGATGGTGGAATGATGACCAAATTATTTTTACAAATGAAGTATTTTTTTATTAATTGGAGTGTTTAAAGGATACTCTCCACCAGATCTAGGATTGTAAACCACAGAACCACTTCATGTTTGGTGTGTGCCCCCTCTTGGGATGATCTGCTTTTTCTTTTAGCTGCTTACTACCTGTTTTATATTTTTGGTTTAAAAAACGTTAAAACTTATGCAACTTACGCCTGGGGGCTTCCAGCCTCAATAGGTTGTTCATTTGCTGATGCCATGGATTAAAACCCAACGTATATGATTTCCATAGCCTGGAAACGTTTGGCATAGTTTTCCCAACTTCCCCTTAGTGGAGCTCCCTTGGTTATAAGACCCACACCTACATGGTGGCCTTAATTGACATCTCCGTAAGGCGAACTGCTTACTTTTCCCACCCATGAATTTAATACATCTGTGAGTGTTACAGACTTATATAGAGCGAGAAATAATGATAGATGTTAGGAATTTAAGTGCAGGGCCATATATTACTGGTGAACTTTGTTATCAATATTGGATTCATTGTTTTTTTTTAAATAACAACAAGGTATTTTTTGTGGGAACAGTTTTTACTGGTGGATGTTGTACAGATGGTGCTGACTTTTGCATTTTTGTTTATTATCCATTTCAATATGCCTGTCCAGGCCACACTATCACCCTGAGCTGCATCCTCTTACACAGAAGCTGGGGGATGGTGCAGATGCGTTGATTCTTCTAGCCTGTCCAGGTCGATACAACCAGGGATAAAGTATTCTCAGCTTTTCTGGTCAGGACACAGGCTGGAGAAGTGCATAATTAGCGTTGAGGACTGAGCATATGGCAGCCAACAGTTAGCCACACGAGTCCGTTATGCCAAGTGGTGACTGTGTTGCACCAACTAAGAAATCATTTTTTGAGTTTTACACAGCAGGTGAACAATATTGTGCCGTGCATCAGTTGTAACTGCAGCATTCTTAGGTATTTTTTGGCTTCAAATTGCTTAGTATACTGGTACAACCAGTTTTGTATTCATCTTCTTACACCGCATGTCTTTTGTCTTTATATCGCCTTATACGTTTCTGATGAAAGGTTTCCGGATTAGACGCAAATGTCAATAAAGTTTATTTTGATGCATATATCTATCTTAATACAATTGGATAATCATTTTACACATTTAACCCTTGGAGTTGCAGGTTATTGTTATTGTGAAGATGGGGGTGAAACCCTTCCTAGTCACGCCTTGACCAACGTGTGGGAGAGTAGACGTTTCCTACATGATTACACCTGTGCACAACCCACATATTGCCAGATTGACTGCTGGACATCCGGGAATATTAATGCCTAGCTACACTAGGCCACCCTTTGGCCACAAATCGCACCATGCTAGTTGCTAGGGATTCTAATAATGCCAGATTGGCTTGATAATGCCGATCGTGCCGCAGGCCTCACCTGACCCCCGTATCGATGGCAATAGTTTGGGTCCTCTCCAATCTCTACTTAAATAAATGACCGTAAAATGAAAATTTGCCTGGGAAATATGTTAAAATCTGCCATTTGTAGCCTTCCTAAGACTACCCTGTACACATTCTATTTTTACTTGAGCGAACCCTTTTAAGATGCAGCTAAAGCTGTTGGACCATGTAAATGTCTAGTGAAGGTAGAAAGAGTAGCCAGCCCTTAGTTTTAAACTCCCGTGGGCCGGTTCTCCTGGGAACAGCGCAAGCCAATTCGAGGATCACGGCACAGCGGCGTGCGTTGGAGGGATCATACATTGGGCCGCAATTACGACGGTCAAACACGCGGGCACCGCTTTATAACCACCTGGCTCTGCCACAGCAGAAGAGGACTGGGGGAACCACTCAGTCACATGCGAGGCATCTGGGCGGCATAGGCACAAGATTCTAGGCATAGAGTGAAGTATATTCTTCATTTGATACGAGGACGACCCAATGGCAAGAAGTGTTGCGCTAACTGTATCCTGCTCTTTATCAATAGACGAGGTGTCATGCTTTATTAAATCATCATCGGAAAAATCCTCTTGTTTCATAATCCCGGCAATCTAAAACCAATTAATTTCCCCGTGCCATAATACATGCTGAATGTGTTCTACCATTTTAAAACAAACTGTCGAATGATTTTGCGCATATTAAAGCCTCACACAGTCTACAGGAAAAAAGTCGAAACCCGGCCGTACACCCGCAATTAAAAGCGAAAACTGATCAATTACACGCAAAGGCGTAAGTATATTGCTTCCGACAATTAGAAAAAGAATAATGATCTTCTAATAAACAAAAGACTGACATTAGATTCATTTACTCTCCCAAATCAGGTCGCTCGCCTCCCGTCGTAAGCACGCCTCTTGTCCTTGGCTATGTATGATTAACACGATAACTTTCCGAATGCTGCCGCCTTAGCAGAAAATCAAATAAATGGGCTCAGCGAGGAAATTGAAACAGTGCCACATTATATAGAGCATAGGGGGCGACCATTCCGGGCACCCCAGGGAAATCCATTCTGTATGCATAGGCACTGTTGGTCCTTTGAAACACATAGGTTGACACAACTAATTGAGGTGTGCTGTGGTGTGATATAGTTTCGTTACTGCTAGAATATGTATTGCAAATTGAATAGTCTAATCTCCTTTAATAATGGCTGATGTTATCATCTTGGTGCGCGCGCCTGTAATGCTGCCCCTTAATTGGACAAGTTCTCTGTAATTAAAACAAAATGGATCGCACCTTAAGGCTGAAGGGAATTTCATTGAGTCTAATAAGCGTTCAGGTTATTTACTTGGTGGGCACATTGGTATGGGTAGATTAGGCTTTAACTGAATACATTTGTGGCACTCATTCTACTTGTTGTGTTATTATGGCAATTATTATATCGTGTGTGATCACGATTGTTGTATTCCGTGTGTCCGTTAACACTGACGCTTTGCTAATGGGGGCTAAATGTTTGTTGGATGTATTGATGCGTTTTGGAGGCTTGGCACCTGAATAAAGAGGGTTAAAGGAAACCCTGTCACCACATTTTTTCACAATACAGCTTTCCATGAGCCCTTGTCTAACTATTACCTGCTAAATGGTGCCCCTCAGGTGTGGCTTACGTTGACGTATGTCCATCCACCAATCGGAGAATGGGCCACCAGCATACCGAGGACGGGGTGTCCCTTTTCAAGAATTGGCAATCCTGATGACCGCCATTCAATAGTCATGGAAGTTGTCTGAGAGTTGGCAGGTGCACAGTGCGATTGACGCCTTCTCCTCCACTACGTCATTGCGATGAGGAATAGTGAGTGTTGAGATAGCTGAACTGCCGTGCTCCTGCAATCTCCAACTACTATGGAATTCGGATTGTGAAGTTAGGGTCTATGCTCTAGTACGTTCCACCTATTACGTGAAAACGATGGACTCTCCCTCCCTTTGGGTCGAGGATCTCGGTGTAATTGGAGGCATAGAAGTAGAACCTTCCAATCAATCATGGGAAATTATACTAAAAAGCAAATGGCCTTAACGGCAGGACACAACACAAGGACAGTGGACCCCTGGCCCTGGACCCCCCATCTGTCCTACCTATTATTGGGCCTCTTACAAAGAAGAATACAAGAATAGTGGTGTAACATAGCTTTTTACTGGAATCGTTTAAAAGTGAACACTGTCATTAATGCTTCTTTCTAGAGTATTTACTTTGTGGCCACGGTGCCCATCTGAAAAGTTGACAAAACAGCCGGAAACGAAGCAAGTGTGGCCTGGTATGTCGTCCTTAATGGTTCAAAACTCAGTGATGCAATAATCATTCAACAACTAACATTATAGGAGCGTCACCTCTGTGGGCTGCACATCTTGAAAAGCGAACAACATTTCCGAATCTACACTCAATTATTTTGGTTGTTCAGCCTTCAATGGAGGTACAAAGAGGGGGCGTGGAGATGTATATGGACACCTAAGTCAGAGTTTAGAGAAAAAGGAGAAATAGTCAACAAGGATGTTTGTGACCCCAGGCATGGGAGATATTAAGGTCAAAGATGGCTAGAACTCTTCCCTTTTGTGCCCGAAGTAGAGTCTAGAACAACCCTGTTTAGGCCTCTACCGCTGTTGGTTGTGGCCACCTAGTTTGACAATAGCCCCGACCCGGAACCATTACACCTCATATAACTAGCCCGTAAATGGACCTATCCTATGAGGTACGTCCCACGTCAGTAACGCGTCTGAGTTAAGAATAAATATCTGTACCAACAGGTATATTCATGTCTGATACATTTCGGAAACTGATGGGTAATGTAAGTTGACTGTAAATATTTTTAGAGCCCTGTGAACATTTCCTTTTGCTGCACTTATTGATTTTCAGCTTTCCAAGCTTGTAACAAACATTTAGAAAAATACTTGATCATGTAGAGGTGTTATCATGAAGTGATACAGTTGTTAAACCTAAATCAAGTAAAAATACAAGAATTTTTTTAACACAACCATTTCTACATTTTCAGAACAACTTCCCTAAAAACTATAGACTCAGGTAAGCAGAACATCTACAATGATGAGGAGCTACAATTTTAAAACAGAATTGGCTGAGGGGGCTATTTCCTTTCTTTTTGAGTAGAGCTATTTTGCATATCGAGTGGGTGTGGCTTAATCAAGAGTTTTGGTGCCTTAATTAGCTTTTTATTTGCTGAAGAAGAGCGAAGGAGGAAGATTCATACTAAAACCAATTGTCTCACTGCCTGACACAGGACAATTGTTGTTTGCTTGGTTAGTGTTCAATAAACAGTAGGAGCAATACAAACAGGGTCGGCTCCAGGTTTCAGTAGGCCCCTGGGCGACATAGCCTCAGTAGGCCTCTTTGATTTAAATTTAGACACTAAAACAGTCTCCTGTTCCCTAAAATATTCCCTTATTTATCAACCCAAAGAGCCCCTCATGGTTATTTTAGATACAGCCCCTCATGGTCATTTTATATAAAGCCCCCCTCACTCTCTATGGATTCGTTAGACATAACCCTTCTCACCTCCATGGATTCCTTATGTACAGCCTTATGTGGGTCCCCCCAGCAGGTCTGGTCCCCAGCACTTGCCCGGGTATGCCCAATACTGGCACCTGGCCTGAATGCAAAAATGGAGCATTAAGTTATCCCGGTGGCCTGTCTGTAATGGTAGACTTCATCTAACTATCTCTAAAACACATCATTACACTAATATTTTGAGAAGGAGAGTATTTAGGGAAAACCTATATGTAGATTGTCACGTAGATTGTCACATGTATGGCATGTCTCCCTCTTCCATCCTCCCATCTATTAGATACAACTAGAGATGAGCGAGCACTAAAATGCTTGAGTGCCCGTTACTCCAGTCGAACTTTTCCCGATGCTCGAGTGCTCACATAACTAACCCAATTGAAGTCAATGGGAGACTTGAGCATTTTTCACTGAAAGAACACATTGAAAGAACACTAAAGAAGAACACATTGCAGATGTTTGCAGATGTTTTCACTGAAAGAACACAGTGAAGAACACATTGCAATTGTGAAGCATACAATTAAAACAGTGAACACAGTGAACACAGGATCATTTAAGTGAGGAACACAGTGACGAACACATTGCAGATGTTCGCGTACAACTGCTAATTTATCGGAAGACACGCGTGCAGAACGGTGTTCTTCGCAATAGTATGTGAAGAACAATGGGGCAGATTTACTTCCCGTCCATTCGTGACGATACCAGCTGCGCGTCTCTGCCGTGGATGGGTCCGGCCGGGATTCACTAAGGTAGTTCCTCCGACGTCCACCAGTGGCGCTGCTGCGCTGAAAGTTCCCGGAAGCACTGATCTTCACTAAGCCGGACCAACACATAATGTTCTTCACCACTATGTGAAGAACACCATTCGGCGCGCGTGTCTTCTGAGAGTTAGCAGATGTTGCGAACATCTGCAATGTGTTCTTCCGTGTTCTTCACTAATGATCCTGGTGTTGACACTGTGTTGTCATTGTGTCACTGGTTAATGTATTCTTCACTGTTCTTCACAGTTTTTTCTTAATTAAATGCTTGATCTCGAGCAGGGGAATACTCGCTCATCTCTAGATACCACCTATTGTAGCTCAAGAATTTAACTGAGAAGTCATATCTATATATACGTGAAGACATATCTCTCTTCTGCTTTGCCGATTCTTTCCTGGATTGAACTATGTGACTCTCGGAGTATACTGTTTCTGACATGTTTGTTAATTTTGTATGTAAACGCAGCAAGGATATTTATATTACAGATGACTTTTCATCATTTCCACCAATTACAACAAAACACCTTCTAATGCTTGGAAATTTTCCCCTTGTTTTCCTCATTCCTACTGCACCAGAATCAGTGGAGCGGCTCTTATTAAAGTAATCATAGAGACGGAATTGATGGAGGTGATGAGAGGTCCTCATCAAGTTCAGATTTTTTATTTTTAATTCTGTCCTTTTAATCTAACATAATAAATGCTGTGGCAGATCTCTACATTTATTGTCTCTTTGTCTTTACCCTATACTCTAGTGGGAAGTTTTGTTAAAGGGTTTTATTAAACGTTTGTTGTCAGAGTTGGGCCTGATCAGTATATGTTCATTGATCCAGACAACCATTAACTGCTTATAATTTTGGATGGAAAATTATTGTAAATTATATACTTTTAAATACTTTTTTTAGTACTTAGAACACTGGCCCATACTTCAACTAATCTGACTTGGAGACCAGGCAAAGGCCAGGCCAGGAACTTCTAGTTTGGAATCCCTACACTGCATTGGTGCACAGGAAAGATGATCAGACACAGAAGGACAAAACATCAGATAACAGACAGACAAAGTTAGGCAAACCAAGATGGCAACGAGGTGCTAAATTGAGAGGCAAGAGATAGTCAAGTAAACCTAGTAGATGTTGGATACACAGAAGAACAAAGCAATAGAAATAGCAGAGGAATGGACAAGTGTCAGAGGACTGACATAACCATCAACCTTTAATCAGAACTGGGAAGATCTATAAAGAACATCCTGGGTGCCACCCTCAGCAGCTGACTGGTTTGGTTGCCAATCCCTCAATCTACAGCTTAACATCAAACTGTACTCAAAATGACACACACAGCTTTCCCCAAGTAACTGATCCTGAAGACAACTGTCTGTCAAAAGCAGCTCTGGGAGTGGTTTTCAAGCACAGAAGCCTAAAAACTGATCCCAATCAAAGGGTTCTAACAGATTACTGTAACAATTCTGGTCTACTTTGATATGTTACATGACCAACTCCTGCAGTTAATAGACACAAATAATTTACTGTGCATTTTACATTATGTACATTATCACCACAAAAAAATTATATTATTATATAATATCATTCCGAAAGCTTTTAGATGAATCTGTTATAATACGCAGCCTTTATCCGCAATGCCCTGGTTATGTTTCCTGTAAAATTTACTATACGATTACGATATTGTCTAGAGATAGAGAGAGCACAAAGTGCTGTGTTACTCTACTGTTGGCATAATATGTTGATTCGGAAAATGTATCTTTTTAGCCTTTTACTTAATAATAGTTTGCTACTTTTACTACTGCATAGAGCACAGCACACGGCAGCTGTATTGTAATAGGTATCCAAATATAAGTAAGTACGGTCGTTTTTTCTTTATCGACCTTGACTGATAATGGAATATTCGTGTATCAGTTCATTGTCGCTTCGCCTTGTATGACTTTAACTGTTAACATATTTTGATAAAAAGAAGATTCCCTTTGTCATCATGTTATTTCTGTTTCTAGTTTCCATTTATCAATTTATCTTTAAAATTACCTCTAATTCATGTTTCATAAGCATATTTCCCTATAGAAACTTTAACTATAGCTACACAAGTACCTGACATGCTGTGTTCTGCTATACACATATGAGGGCACAGACATCAACTACCAAGTGCCTGACATGTTCTGCTATATACATATGAGACACAGACATCAGCTACACAAGCACCTGACATGTTCTGTTATACACATGTTGGACACAGACATCAGCTACCGAGTACCTGACATGCTTTGATAACACATGTGAGAGACACAGACATCAGTACACAAGTACCGTACATGTTCTGCTATACACATGTGTGGAGACACAGACATCGCTATCACAAGTCCCTGGACATGATCTGCTATACCCACTGTGAGTGCACAGAACATCAGTTACACAGTACCTGAAATGTTCTGTATACACATGTGTGAGACACAAACATCAGCTACACAAGTAACTGACAACGTCTGCTATACCCAGTGAGAGGACACAGATACATCGTACAAAGGCCTGATCATGTTCTGCATACACATGTGAGAGGACACAGACATCAGCTACACAAGTAACTAACATGTTCTAATATTACACATGTGAGTGGCACAGGACATCATCTACACAAGCCCCTGACATGATAGCCTATACACATTTGAGAGACAGACATAGCTACACAAGTACTGGACATGTCTGACCATACACATGTGAGCGACACAGACTCAGCTACCACAAGATACCGACCATGTTTCGATATAAATGTGATGGCACAAGAACATCATCTAACCAAGCCTCTGACGATCTGCTAATACACAGGTGGGGGACAGAAACATACAGTAGCAAGTCCTGGACTGTCTGCTAGACATGTGAGGAGGACACAGACATCACGTACACAGTACCTGACATGTTTGACTATACCATGTGAGGACACAGACATTAGCTTACACAAGATTACCTGACCATGTTTCTGCGTACACATGTGAGAGACACAGACATCATTATACAAGTACCTGAACAGCTTCGGCCTAATACATGTGAGAGGACCACAGACATCAGCTACACAAGTACCTACACATGTTGTGTTCTTTTATACACATGTATGTATCCTCATACATATACAGGCTGCAGGGGATGTGACAGCCAGAACCAGGAAATATAGAGAAGCAGCCAGGACCAGGAGTGTCGCTGTGACTGTGCCTCACGCTCATGAATAAGCTGGACTTCTGAATATGATAATGACTCATTGGACTCATCTCACGTCTTTTGTATACAGCTTTAACACCTGATTCTTTACAGGCTTCTAGAGGGACAACTGCCTAATGGCAGTTTATGAAAGTTCTCTTTAAACAGGTGTGGGTACAAGTTAAATTTTAATTAACACCATCTTACTTTCTCTTTCAGATTTTATATTGATGGTTAGTACTGGTCTCATTGTGGCTATTGATGTAAGTAACTAGTCAAGTGTCCATCACACCAATGTCATGTGTATTCAGAGACAGGATTGACTTGGCTTGGCTTGCAACGCAATTTTAAATGTTAAATCCTGCACTTACCTGCACTGGGAAGAAGAAGATGAACTCCTTCGGACCTGAGCGGGGGAGCGACAGATGCAGGATATCGGGCGCACACTGGTAGTGAATTGCGGCAGCTGTTCATTCTCCTCAGGGAACGCACCTCGGGGATCACGCCAGGACAGGTAAGTAAATCTTCCCCAATATAGCTTTAAAAAGTTTATAAAGTTACATAAGAATTTTAGAAACTTTTGAACAAAACATTTCAAGATTTATAGAAATGTGTGCATCATTGTTTATGATACAGATGGTCCTGCACTTTATCCAGGCTGTCTCAAAGTCAGTATATTCTTAGTTGCCCATGGCAACCAAACACAGCTCCCCTTTAAAATATTCTTGAGCACTGGTAAAATGAAAGCTGAGCTGTAATTGGTTGCCATGGGCAACTAGAAATATTCTGACTTTCAGACAGCTTGATTAATCTGCCCCATTGTTTCAAGATGCATGAAGTAAGGAACCAAAAAGTTGAGGAAATCTACTTCAGATACAATGGCTGGAAGGCATTGCTGTATTCGAAAATGAAGAAATGCCCCACAACGGGAACAAGTAAATAGACTTTTTCCTGGCTTGTAATTTGCTTGCCCACAGAACTTGTAAGAGTGGAGAGAAGACTAATTGAAACGTCTTGGTGAATAAAATATAAATATGGCATGCAAAAATACATTGCCCGAAGCAACAGTGGCTCAACGAATAGTAACGTTCCTGTTCCATTAATTAGAAAAACTCTCGAGAGTCCGTAGATGAAAGCTTCTACATTAGCCATTTAAAACTAATAAATGACATATTAAAATGTAGGAAAAGATTCTGATACGATTACATCGAATTCTCTCTTCCATTTGCAGATGTCCTTTGAGACCAGGTATGTTTGAATGCTCTTCGACTCATTCACCCACCTGCCCTAAAAGAAGAATGTAGTCAAGCACATTAGACAATGCAGCGAGCTATGATGGATGACCCGAGAGTTCAATTCCCTAGCAGGGAGAAAGCTTTGATTAGCTTTGTCCTTTTCTTCCCTCTAGCAGCCTAACCTCAACATCAGCTTTTGAAGGTAAAATCAAACACAGAGCTTTAATGTCCAGGCACTGGAATACAAACTAGATGGCACAACATATTCCGAGGAAAACGGCCCTGAAACATAGCAAATTTCATACATATAAAGGTTGGGGTTATAACTTTTTTCATTGCCGATAGCCTATAGCCCATATCTTGTCACTGGGCTCCCTATGGCCTTCTCTTTCACAGCAAGGGAAAAATTAAGAACATAAAGTTTTCTTTTGGTGAACCGTAACTTTTTTTTTATTGTAGCAGTCTTTGTATTCTCGAGGTTCTCGGGTGCTCCGACCTCTTCATGTAAATTTAATTTTCTCTTTTTATAAAACATGGACATACATGGGGAAAACACAACACCCGAAAGGGGAAAAGCAGGATGATACTATGTCCCCTTTATTCTCAGGATTGTGAAAGAGATCCAAATACTAGGCAGAGCACAAAACCTAACATAAACCCATAATAAAAATTAGCAACAAACACAACAACATTAAAGTGTAACTGTAAAGTTAAAATGATTTTACCAAATTATTATATGTGATTCCTCCTTTAAAAACAAACAGGACAATGCCCACTTTGTGCTGCTCCCCTTTTTCTTTCCAAAGTTAAGACATTACAAAAATGTCTTACAAAAATCTTTCACACCAGAGGTTAAGTGTGCAGAGACTAATATCTGTCAGTCTATGCCTTCAAGCTGAGGCCAGTTAGCTTGCCCACAGATCCCATGATGCCTTGTGTTCTCTCTTGAAGTAATTTAGCATTAAATCCATCTAGTTTCAAACAAGTAAATCAACTGAACACTGTACAGTGCACGTACAGGGTGTATATGGTGACCAGCCTGGCAGCTTCCACCACATGCAGGAACATGTGATAACTGGAAATATCATAAGTAAACCAGTTACATTCAGCCTGTAGCCTGTGCTGTGTGAGCCCTGAGGGTTAATAACTTATCTGCACAGAACACCAAGTGCCGAGTAAAAGGTAGGGGAGCAGCATGAAGTACAGAGAAAGACTGAGAAAGTTCTGTGGATCCACAAACTTGTAAGGAGGGACTGATAGGGAACAGGGGAGATCTTGTACCTCACTATTCTGTGCAGGAGACATCTGTATCCACAGTCCAGAACACATCCAGCCCTGCTACATACACAGAGAGAGCTCTGTAACATGACCTCCTCCCCTTTGAGCAGGGAGCAGCAGCCCCATCCCTCCCTTGAAACTGTCAGATAAAAAAACTACAGACTCACAGGACTTATCAGCACAGTAGTGATGGGAATTACAGCTCTTCTTAGTGAGCTGGCTCATTAGTCTCAGCTCACTAAGAAGAGCTAGCTCATCTGGCTCCTGAAAGGCTCCCTATTAAATATATAATAGGGAGCTGCAGACCAGTTAACCACCACAGGCCACTCCACTTTTAACCCAATTGTATCGGGTAAAAGGGGCGTGGTGAGACGGTTTAAGGGCAGGGTTAAGTGAGGCTCACGTTGTTCTCGTACAAGAGCCGGCTCATTCGTGAACAACACATCACTTCAGCACAGGCTACAGAATACAATGCTCTGAACACTATGGGGGTCATTTACTAATGGCCCGATTCACGTTTTCCCGACGTGTTACCCGAATATTTCCGATTTGCGACGATTTCCCCTGAATTGCCCCGTGATTTTGGCGCACACGATCGGATTGTGGCGCATCGGTGCTGGCATGCATGCGACGGAAATCGGGGGGCGTGGCTGAACGAAAACCCGACAGATTCGGAAAAACCGCCGCATTTAAAAAAAAAACTGTTGCAGAGCTTGCACTTACCTTCACTCAGCCCGGCTCAGTTAACTCCAGCGCGTTCCGATGCTTTTCAGCGCAGCAGCAGGAGGAACTGCCTTAATAAATCCCGGCCGGACCCGAATCCAGCGCAGAGAACGTGCCGCTGGATCGTGAATGGGCCGGGTAAGTAAATCTGCCCCTATAAGTTCTATAAAATTCCTTATTCAGAAAACAATTCAGTAGATAAAATAAGAAAAAATTTTAATATATATTGTTAACAAATAAATGGATTCTTCATTTATGATAACAGAAGAAAACATTGTAAATGCCTGATTGCATACAATATTAAACTAAATTGTATTTCAACTGTGTGCCGGCTTTCATGCGACAGAAATGGGGGGGAAGGCTGTTGGGGGCGATCTGACTGATTTGGACTGAGCGTGGGATTTAACTTTCAAATCGTGTCGCATCCAATGCACTTATATGCACCAGGAAGAAGATGGTGAACTCTGTCGGACCTGGGTGGGGAAGCGACACATGAAGTATATCGGGCGCATGATCTAAGTGAATCGCGGCACAGTGCATTATCGTTGGACAATGCACTTTCGGGAACTCCGAGGGTCGGGAAGTAAATGTGCCCCATTAAGTCTTGACTTTTGTTCATACCTTTGGGATGTGTTGTGTCCAAGACAAAAATACAGTGCGCTTCCCTATTTAGTAGCTTACGTCTGTGATCACCTCCTCTGAAAGGTCTCATAACACATTCTATGCCTATGAATTTGATGTTTTTTACAAACTAAGCAGAATTTGTTTATGAAGTATATTAGAAAAATGTTCACCACATTCCCCCACACACAATATTAAAAAATCATCTCAAATGACGGTTACACATTAAATAGGTGCATCTCAACCAGGTACTACCACACATATCAGGGCACTCCAGCAAGTCTGAACCACTGGATCAGAAGGTGGTGCCTGCTCTATCTTTGTACTATATACCCTGAACAGAAACAACAAAAACGAACAAATAACATACCAAATACAATCGCTTAATGGGGCAGATTTACTTACCCGGTCCGTTCGTGTTCTCTGCGGTGGATTCGGGTCCGACCGGGATTCATCAAGGCAGTTCCTCCGCCGTCCACCAGGTGGCGCTGCTGCACTGAAAAGCATCTGAACGCACTGGAATTCACCGGGCCGGACCAAGTGAAGGTAAGCGTGTCCCAAGCGACACTTTTATTGTTTTAAATGCGGCGGTTTTTCCGAATCCGTCGGGTTTTCGCTCGGCCACGCCCCCCGATTTCCGTCGCGTGCATGCCAGCGCCGATTCGCCACAATCCAATCACGTGCGCCAAAATCCCGGGGCAATACAGGGAAAATCGGCGCAAATCGGAAATATTTGGGTAACACGTCGGGAAAACGCGAATCGGGCCCTTAGTAAATGACCCCCAATATCTCAGAGGTTTAAAATTTATGTTACACTAAATTGGAAATGATATATCTACACCTATCAAGTAATGACTTAAGGAGCTACCTAAATTCACCCTGGAAAAAAAGCCACTTCTCAGATATCTTGCTATTAGTACACTATTAATTGGAACTGAAAATGAAATCAAATTAGACGTTATTATCATTGCTGCTAAAAAGTTTTAATAAATCAGTTCAATTACCTCAGAAATTCTATTACATTATATGACAGATTTACTTAATCAGTGAGTCGGAAGGAAAGACCGTCGTATAGACCAGCGACGGGATTCAACTGGGTGACAAAAAAAATTATATGAAATGTGAGCAAATTAACAAATACACGGTGGCTATAGTCATATATAAAGAGAGTTTTGATAATGAAAGTGAGTGAAAGGAAAGCGTCCAAATAGAATTTATCCATGAGACAATTGGTGCCTTCTTCAGGCCCCTTAGAAAAGATAACCTTCTGTCGACGAGCAATTATGGTAGTGACTGGATACTTGTTCCTTATCATAAAACGAGGATACATTTAGCAATGAGTATCCAGGCTGAAGAGTGCTGCCTCATCTGCTGAAGGTATTCTCTTCTTTTTGGCCAAGATGAAGGCACCATTACAAGTCAAAACAATTCTACATACCTTTAATAAAATCCACTAACGAGCATATTTGCATCATCATTGACAGCGCCATTGTGAATATCTAGCTTTCTTGGACACCAACATTTGGAGAGAGAAGTTTCTGGACAAAATATCGACATATTATACAATGATCTATTGCCACTTGCCTACAGAGAGCCAAGCTCGGCGATCTCCGTCAGCTCCATAGAGATGAATGGAGCATAACGCTTATGCGTGGCCATCTCCTCTATCACTCTCATGGAGTACCGAGGGGTCCCACTGAATCCCATTGGATTCCTTGTCTTCGTGATCTGTGGGGGTCATCACTGATATCCCCACCGATTAGCAAGTTAGACGCTATCCTACAGCAACTGATGGCTACTCAGCAACAGCATCAAGCTCCTGTGGCTCCTCCTGCTACTCCGGTTAGCCTGCCTGCAGCTGAATCTAGACTGAGACTCTCCATGCCTTCAAAGTATGATGGGGACCCCAAGTTGTGCAAGTGCTTTATTACCCATTGCTCCCTGCACATTGAACTTATGCGTCTTTCTGTCCTTCTATGTACTTTCTTGTTCCACCTCGTCCCTCCTGTTGGGCCTTCCGTGATTGCAGCTCCACGCACCTGTCCTTAACTGGAAGACAGGGGAGATTTTTTGTTGGGGACCAGATTGCCAGTCTCGCTGCATGGTGGTCCCTCCAGTAGCTTCCAAGCCTCTAGAGCGTGCTATCAGGACTCTGCTGACGTTTTTCAAAAAAGTAAGCAGAGACTTTGTCACCGCACCTTCCCTACAACTACCCTGTTGATCTGCTGCCGGGTGCATCTCCTCCCCGGGGTCGGATGTACCCTCTCTCTGTGCCTGAAACCGCAGCAATATCGCACTATATCAAAGAAAACCTGCAGAGGGGGAATATATGTAAATCGTCTTCTCCTGCTGATGCAGGCTTCTTCTCCGTTACTATGAAAGATGGGTCACATCGTCCATGCATTGACTACCGCGACCTTAATAAGTTTGACCTCCTGCGTAGAGGTCTTTTCCAAACTGGACCCTCGTGGGGCCTACAACCTAATCCGTATTTGCAAGGGTGATGAGTCGAAGACTGCCTTTAACACTCGCGATGGACACTTTGTGTATTTGGTAATCCCGTTCGGACTTTTTAACGCACCAGCCGTTTTCCAAGAATTTGTCAACGACATATTCAGGGATCTGCTATATACCTGTGTCATGGTCTATCTTGATGACATTCTGGTGTTCTCTCTGGATCTTGAGTCCCACGTTCGGCAAGTCCTTAGCCGTCTCAGGACCAATCTCCTTTACGGCAAACTTGAAAGTGCCAATTTCACCAGAGGAGTCTTCCTTTCCTCAGACAAGCTGAGCTGTCCTTCAAAATGTGAGTTTTGGTGATTTTCAATAAAATGAGAAAAATCGCACCTAAAGTTCGGCGCCTCATAACATCCTAGAAAAATGAGAGGACTAGAGATGAGCGAGCACTAAAATGCTCGGGTACTCGTTATTCGAGACGGAAGGAGCTGAGCAGATTGTACATAGTGTCCTATCTGCAGGCTGCAAGTTATAGAGCAGGAGGAGGAGAGCAGATTGTACATAGTTGGGGAAAACAGACACCAAAAGCTCTTGCTATGGAAATAGGTAGAAGTTCCTTGGCCCAAGGACAGGGCATGGAGAGAGATCCAGTGTTCTAATGTATAGAGTCGTAAAAACTGAAAGCTGGCCGTGTGGCCATTTTGATCATTTT